>CM042049.1:125898362-126498362 GCA_023525745.1 Arctium lappa
GCAGCTTCTTTAATATTGTTTCTGAGTATTTATTCTTATTTAGAATTAAGATCCTGACATAAACATATCACAAATTAAACGTTAAGCCACGAAAAAATCTGTCACATTATGTCCCAAACGACATGCCTACACTTTTTATGCAAATTAAAACTGATAAATAAGTAATGAAAACAAACCAAAATAGAATCACATATGGGTTTTCACGTCGGCTCAACCTTGAAACAAATTAGCCTTGCATAATTATTCCGGAAAATTGGATTTTCTCTCGTTGTTTGTTCATTATTTCGGCAACAAGATACAAAAGCAAAAATTAATAAAGCAAGAAACTTTGTTAAACCAACCAATATTCAACGCCAATAACGATTGAAACAATTTAAATTCCAACACTCAATGTTATCTCACAAATATTCATAGAAACCTCAATTTGTAGTATGTATCTAACTTCCAATAAGAATACGATAATCAATCACAAAAATCAAACCTAATGTAGTGTGTCAATCGAAAGCGAAATCCCAATCTTCAAACAATCCTTCTATACGTTTCTGTACGTCCCCAAGGGCTGTAAATTTCCAGCCGTGAACCTCTTTGAATCTGCTCCTTTTTCTTTCTTCCTGTACGTGCGCCTACTTCCAAGAACCCCAAAAACAAAACTCACAATTTTTGTTCTCCTCTTTTTTTCGATGCTTCCAAGACCAACCTCCTCTTTTGTTTTTATATCCCAATTGACATCCTTCACTTTCCTTTTTTTTACTTTTCTTGCAACTCATGAATCAACTCTCCAAATTAAAGAGGAATACTGTTAAAATATGTTTTAAATCTATAACAATCTTGTCATCAGATTTAACTTAATGTGGATGTTTTATATTTTCAGGAAGTTGAGGGGTTATTTTGAAAGATGCTGAATGGATAAGAATAACAAGGACTGTGCCTCGTTTTCTTCAAAGTGTAGGTGTAGCGGAGAAATTAAATAAAAGTCGGAGGAGGACTATTCTGCAATAACAGGAATTATAAATAACTTTTCAGCTGACAATATTTTTAGAAGATTTCATTTTTTACTTTCCAGATTGTAAACTTTCTCTCAGTTCTCTCTCTAGGTTTTTCAGTTTGTTTATAAATCATCTTCAAACCTTTTGAAGATATGTTTAGATTTTGTATTCTACTTGTAATATTTGATATAATAAATTGAGTACGAATTTGAAGATGGTATCAGAGCCTACGTTCGACGGTCGTTCATCTTCTACACAACTGAAAGGTATTCTTCCATTGTCTATCTCTGTGTTTTTTTTCTCTTCTAAATGCATCGACCTTGAGATCTGATCTGACTATAGATCTTGTCTTGGGTTTTATTTTTTATTTTTCTTGTCCTTGAACGAATATTCAAAACTCCAGATCTGATATGTGTAGATCTGTTCTTGAGTTTTATTTGTAATTCATGTGTTCTTCTCATTTCGTTCATATTATCGAACTTGAGATCTGATCTGTGAATAGATCTTGTCTTGAGTCTATTTTTCTCTCCTTGTTTTTGAACGAATATTCAAACCTCCAGACATGTCTGTGTAGATCTGTTCTTGAGTTTTATTTGTTGTTCATGTGTTCTTTTCATTTAGTTCATATTATCAACCTTGAGATCTGATCTGTGTATAGATCTTGTCTTGAGTTTATTTTTCACCTTGCCTTTGAACGAACACTCAAATTTCCAGATCTGATCTATGTAGATCTTGTCTAGATTTTTTGTTTGAAAGTTTTTCTTTTAAGATCTGTTATCGTTCTCTGCATTGGATAGGTTATCATTTTCTGTTTGAGAAGTTGTCATCGCTTTCTGTTTGAGAGTTGATCGCATTTTCTGTTTGAAGAAGTTGTCATCGCTTTATGTTTGAGAGTTGTTTTTTTTTTCCAGATCTGTTATCATGTTTTCTTTTAAGTTCTGTTACCGTTTTGCGTTTTAAAATATGTTTGTTATTGGGTTTTTTTTACAAATCTAAGGGAGAAGTCTAATGAAGTGTATTACCATGATCGATCTATGAGATCCCTCCTGATTCATCATACACTGAAGATTTGTTGTGTCTCCTTAGTCTTTGTTAGCTCCTATGTAATAGTAACATGTTATTATATTTGTTTCCTCGGTTGTTGTATGTTGTGCATGGTTTCCATGAGATATCTTGGACCCCTATAGTTTTTTCTTGTTTGTTCAGATTATTTCTGAGATTCACTGTGGACCAGTGTCTGGACTCCTCCTTTTGGGTCAGATCTGTTATCCTACTCTTCCGCTGCAACTATTACTTAGGTTTTCTCTGTAAGTCTGTTCTGATTATCATCTAACCACACTGTAAGTTCTCTTCTCTTCTTCTGTGTGGTTTTTTACAACTGAGGGATTGGCTTGACCTACCACCTTTTGAGTGGCAAGGAATCCTGTCTCTAAGTCTCTCAGTTTTCTTGTTTGTGTGCTTTATTTTTTTTTTGGTTGTTACTATGACTGGAGCTGAACCATCCAAAGTGCCAGAGGAGCGATCTTTAATTGCAAAACTGGACTTTGGAGATCCACTTTATCATCACCCTAGTGACACTTCTGGTGCTTCAATTATAACCTTGAAGCTTACTGGTACCGAAAACTATAAAGTCTGGTCTTGTGCTATGATTTTGGCTCTTGAAACTAAAAACAAACTTGGCTTCATTGATGGTACGGTTATTCGCTCTGTTGATAATGATATTTTGGGTAAACAATGGGATAGATGTAATTCTGTTGTCTTGTCCTGGATTTTAAATTCTGTTTCTGAAGATCTTTTTGTGAGTCAAGTGTTCTCTAGAGTAGCTTCTGAAGTATGGCTAGAATTGAAAGAAACATATGATAAGATTGATGGTTCTGTGACATTTAACTTGCATCAGAAAATAAACTCTCTTACTCAAAATGGTGTTCCCGTCTCAGATTATTACCATAAGCTAAATGCACTATGGAAACAATTCGATGCTTTAGTCAAATTACCTTCATGCACTTGTAATGCTGCACATGAGTTTTCTAAACATAATCAGTTATTGAAGCTTATGCAGTTTCTAATGGGTCTAGATGACAATTATGTCCATATTCGAAGTAGCATTTTAACAACTGACCCTTTACCATCTGTTAAAACAGCTTTCTCGTTGGTATCCAGAGAGGAATCACACAGAGGTGTGACTCGATTCTCAGATACCAAGGGAGGTCAGCATACTGCTTTTTTTGGTAAAACTAATGATAAGAAAAAATTAGGGAAGTCTCCCCTCATTTGTAAGCATTGTGGTTTATCTGGTCATACGATAGAAAGGTGTTATAAATTTATTGGTTTTCCCAAGGATTTTCAATTCACTAAATCTAAAACTAATCAAGGTGTTAAGCCGTCTTCAAGTAATGTTTGTACCACAGACATTTCTGGTCATGGTTCAAATACTACTGGATCCCTTACTGAAGATCAAATAAACAAGCTCCTTTCTCTGCTTGACCAAAAGTAGACAGACAACATTTCTGTCAATATGGCAGGTATGTTCTCTGTCGATATAGGATGTTCTTCTAATTCTCAATTTGGTTGGATTATTGATTCAGGAGCAAATCAACATATGACTTGCTCCTCATCTCTTCTTGAAAATATTTTTGATATTTCTGATTTAAATCTCAAAGTAACTCAACCTAATGGGGAAGAAGCAAAAATCAATCAAATTGGGAATTATAGACTGAATGATAAAGTGGTTCTGTTTGATGTTCTTGTTGTTCCTGATTTTCATGTAAATTTGTTATCTGTTCATAAAATAGCTAGAGATAGCAAAATTTTTGTTGGATTTGATGAATGTAAGTGTTACCTTCTTCAGGGTTCACTTCCAAAGAGAATTGTGGGGACTGGTAGTGAGCAAGGTGGTCTCTATTTTTTTGATCAGTTTATGTCTCAAGGTGCTAGTAGAAATTTTGTTAACAAATCTAATATGTCTATTATCTGTTATGTTTCTCGTCAATTGTGGCACAGTCGGCTGGGACATCCAGCTGATCAAGTGCTAGGAGTTCTAAAAGAAACTCTGAATATTGAACATGAACATATTTCTTCTTCGTGTGACATTTGTCATCTAGCTAAACAAACCAGGGACAAATTCAATGTTAGTAGTCACACTTCTCAGGTTCTCGGAGAATTAATTCATTTGGATCTCTGGGGACCTTACCGTGTCCCTGGTAAAGAGGGGTATAGGTATTTTTTTAACTATAGTGGATGATTACACTAGGTCTGTGTGGGTATACTTGTTGAAAAGTAAAGATGAAGTCTTTGACAACATTGTTACTTTTCACAGTTTGCTACTTACCCAGTTTGGAAAACATATAAAAATGTTCAGAAGTGATAATGGGACGGAATTCGTTAATAACAGGTTAGGAGATTTTTTTAAGTCTAAAGGGATTTTACATCAAACAACTTGTGTTTACACTCCCCAACAAAATGGGGTAGTTGAACGCAAGCATCGACATCTTTTAAATGTTGCTAGAGCTTTAATGTTTCAAGGAAATCTTCCTTTAAATATGTGGACTGAGTGCATTTTAACAGCTACGTATCTTATTAATCGCATTCCTTCTTCAGTTTTGAAAGGAAAATGTCCTTATGAATTAGTTTTTGGATTTGCTTCTGTTTTGACTCATCTTAGAAATTTTGGTTGCTTATGCTTTGTTGTAAAACCTAATATTACAGATAAGTTTTCTTCACGGTCCGAAAAATGTGTTTTTTTGGGATATTCAAATTCAAAAAAGGGCTATAGACTCTATAGCCTGGAATCAAAACAAATAATTGTCTTAAGAGATGTTAAGTTCTATGAAACCATATTTCCATTTAAGATGAGTTCGAATAAGCTTACTACTGACTCTAATGATATAAATTTCTTTAATTTCTTTGCCACTGTTATTTTTCAAACTGATGATCTAACTTCTGGTGTGCCCAATGATGAAGTTAGGGTGAAGCCGTCAAATGAAAATGGTGTATGTCCCTCAAATGACACTAGTAACAGAGCTGCCGGATCAAATGATCCTGGTAGTACTGCATCTAGTGACTCAAACAGAGCTGCCGAATCAAATGATCCTGGTAGTACTGAGGCTAGAGCTGTCGGATCAAATGATCATGGTAGTACTGAGGCTGCCAGTCGGTCATAGGCTGCTAATTTTCCCAGATTAAGTGTTCGACAATCTGATAATGATCATCAAAATGATGAACATTTGGGGTCCGCTTCTGAGGGTAATGTCTCAAATCGATCTAGACAAAGTGTTTCATCTGTTAGAAAATCTAGTCGTCTTTCAAAATTTCCTAAACGTTTTGATGATTATGTGGTTGAAGGAAAAGTTAAATACGGAATAGAAAAGGTTGTTGACTATTCTTTCCTTAGTGTTAATAATGTTTGTTTCACTTCATCGTTAAATAAATCATTTGAACCTAATAGTTTTTTTGAGGCTAGTAAGGATCAGAATTGGGTTGATGCCATGAATGATGAAATGGAAGCCTTGTATAGGAATGATACTTGGATCTTAACTGAATTACCACATGGTAGAAAATCTATAGGGTGTAGATGGATTTATAAAATTAAATATAAGTCCACAGGTGAAATTGAACGTTATAAAGCTCGTCTCGTAGCAAAAGGTTATAGTCAACGAGAACATTTAGATTACGAAGAGACATTTTCACCTGTTGTAAAAATGGTTACGGTAAGATGTGTTATTGCTTTAGCTGTTCAAAATCACTGGCCCATGTATCAGTTAGATGTAAATAATGCTTTCTTATACGGTGACTTAGTTGAAGATGTCTACATGTGTTTACCTCCTGGATATTTTTCAGCAAATGATAGTCGAGTTTGTAAGCTAGTTAAATCCCTTTATGGATTGAAACAAGCTCCTCGACAGTGGTATGAAAAATTGTCTAAGTGTCTTCTAAATTGTGGTTTTATTCAAAGTTCTAGTGACTACTCTTTATTTACTAAGAATTCTGGTAATATCTTTCTTGTTCTTCTTGTTTATGTTGATGATATAGTCATTACTGGTAATTGTAAGTCTAAGATTCAAAAGGTAAAAGGTTATTTACAATCAAACTTCAAAATAAAAGATCTTGGCTTACTAAAATTTTTCTTAGGAATTGAAATACTAGAAACTGACAATGGTGTATGCATGTCTCAAAGAAAATATTGTCTTGAGCTTCTAAATGATTTTGGTTATTTGGGATGTAAACCAATCAATACAACAATGGACATGAATTTAATTGTTACAGATCATGTTGGGTCTGTTGAAAAGGATCCTCCTTTGAAAGATTTTACAGGTTATCAAAGACTAATAGGTAGACTGATTTATTTGTTAGCTACTAGACCTGACATTTCATTTGTTGTCCATTGTTTAAGCCAATTCATGCATTCTCCACGTCAGTCTCATTTAAAAATATCCTTACGTGTTTTTGCGGTATTTAAAGGCTTCTCCTGGTAAAGGTATAAACTTCTCTTCTTGTTCTGCTTCTGATTTCAAGTTATCTGCGTTTGTTGACGCCGACTGGGGTAAGTGTTTATCAACTAGGAGATCAGTTACCGGTTATTGTTTGTTTTTGGGAAATTGCATGGTATCATGGAGAAGTAAGAAACAATCAATTGTTTCTCGCTCTTCAGCTGAGTCTGAGTACAGGGCCATGGCATCTGCTCTGTGTGAAATATTGTGGGTATTTAATATATTGGCTTATTTAAAACTAGTAAATTTACTTCCAGTAAATTTGAATTGTGATAATAAGTCAGCAATACAAATAGCTAATTACCCAGTATTTCATGAGAGAACTAAACATATTGAGATTGATATTCATCAAGTAAGAGATAAAGTTGCTTCTGGTTTACTGAAAACAGAAAAAGTTTTATCTACAGAAAATCCGGCAGATATTTTTACTAAATCACTTAGGGTAAATCAACACAACTATCTCATTACTAAATTAAATATGCTCGATATGTTTAGATGTCAAGATTGAGGGAGGGTGTTAAAATATGTTTTAAATCTATAACAATCTTGTCATCAGATTTAACTTAAGGTGGATGTTTTATATTTTCAGGAAGTTGAGGGGTTATTTTGAAAGATGCTAAATGGATAAGAATAACAAGGACTGCGCCTCGTTTTCTTCAAAGTGTAGGTGTAGCGGAGAAATTAAATAAAAGTCGGAGGAGGACTATTCTGCAATAACAGGAATTATAAATAACTTTTCAGCTGAAAATATTTTTAGAAGATTTCATTTTTTACTTTCCAGATTGTAAACTTTCTCTCAGTTCTCTCTCTAGGTTTTTCAGTTTGTTTATAAATCATCTTCAAACCTTTTGAAGATATGTTTAGATTTTGTATTCTATTTGTAATATTTGATATAATAAATTGAGTACGAATTTGAAGAAATACTTCTCTCTATTTTTTTCTTTTTTTAAAGAAAGATATTATTTCCTAACTTAAACTCTCAAATTTTGTTATCCTTATTTCAAAATCCCATGGGCTCCCTTAATTCCCCTCTCCTTTTTTTAATTTCCAGCCCAAATAACAAGCCCAACATTTTTATATTTAAAAACAATCCAAATTAAAGTGAAGTGCTGCTGTGTTCTGACTTCGATGTCAATTTCGGTCCAGATTCGTTCTGAGTTTTCAAAATCTCAAAACTTAAAAGTCGTAGGGATGTGTGTTAGGTTTCCAGATCATCTTAAATCGTCTTAAACGGAGCTCGGACGAGTGAGATATGCTCGAAATGACGCGGTCGCGCAAATCTGTCAGAAAAATCGTCTTTTTGTTCTATTTCGCTCCAAAGTGTTCCGAACCTATAAAAATATAAAAACGCATTAATGTAGTTCGGTTTTATCATTTTAGCATATTAACGAGGGTGATTGATGAGAAAATAAAGTACAACTTAACGACCGATCAAAACACCCCACACTTAAACATTGACTGTCCTCGGGCAATAAAACAGTTTATTTCGATAATTCAAGAATAGTCAAATCAAACTCTTTAGAACTCATAGCATGTCATGAATATGGGATTAGTCAACCATCAACCCCTTAGTACGTCCATAATATTTTGAGAACTAACATGAAATGACCCGGTAAGCTCTCACTAGGATAAGATTCACTCAATCACTCACGTGTTTTGGGTTATGTGTTTCGCTCGAGACATCCTCACATGACTGGTGCTCTACCATAGGCGTGCAAAAATTCTCATTCTCCACCGCTCGAAGTGCATGCAAGATACAAATCAAAAGGTCTTTTTCAAGGGTTGTAATGATGGCAACGGGTAGGGTGGATAACATATGGTGAAGTGACTTTTAAAACCGTTAAGACTAAGGGAGCATTGTGCACAATAAACCAAGAGTTTGTCACATTGCGGTTCTCTTTGAGACCTTGGAGCACTTGTTGCTTCAATAACTGCAAGCCTTTATTCTTTTCTTTTCTTTTCTTTTCTTTTCTTTTCTTTTCTTCTTCTTTTTTTTCTTTTAACACGGAGCATATACTGGCTTTTAAAGCCCTTCTTTTTGCCACTTTCTTTTCTTTTCTTTTCTTTTTCTCTTTTTTTTTATTTTTTTTTTTTTTTTTTCTGAGGCTTTGCTTTATACTCTTTTCTTCTTTTGAGACCACAACTTCAAGATATTAACAATTTAGCTCATTGGTTTACTGTCACACCCCCAAAGTCTTAAGGTTGGGTAGGAACTGTTTGGCTTTTGTGGCTTGTAGCTTAGGTGTGTCAAACGAAGGGTTTGTAGGCTCAAAATGGCTAATCAAGTGGATTGCATCTTCAGGGTAGGCTTTTTTGGCTAAAAGTGGTTAACAATCACATCAAAGATGGCATTTATCACTTTTGTATGCAAGCATGACTAAAATGCAATCTTGAAGAGAATAAATGCAGGTTCTAGAGAGACCAGTGTACATGAGGTGTAATACACACATGAAATGAAATGAGACTAATTTGGATGTTTTAGTCATAAGGCTCAAATGTCTCACGGGTTAGATATGCTCACCCAATCAATCAAAAAGCTAGTTTCAAATAGCAAGACACACCAAGTGGTATTAGGTGACTAATCGACCATTTCAATAGTGCTATGTATTCCTTAGAGTCTAACAAGAACTTTTCATTGTGCTCATGTATGTAAAAGAATTACTGCCCAAGAACAAATCAATTATTTAAGTTTTTAACACCCCACACTTTATCATGCATTGTCCTCAATGTATGTACTTATGCTAAAGAATACGAATAAAGATGAGAGGAACCGAAAACTCCCCTGGATGTTGTTCCAATGCATGATTGGGTGTAGTATTGATCAATCCATGTAAGCTCCAACCTGTATAAGAATGTCATCCTTTGGCATTTCGTTAGCACTTTCTTGTTAAAACACAACAACTTGGACCAACTTCGTTAACGCACAATACATATTTAATAGCAGTTAATCAGAAAATTCCAAAATTTCCCCCTCCCTAACTTAAAGATATGCATTGTTCTCAATGCTGGGAAGTGGGACTCAATCAAGAGGGATCTCAGGCTCCAAGATAGATAAACAAGGAACAAAGAGATACACAGGAAAAAAACTAACTAACTAATCCTCATTTTCGCAGGGAAACGCGATTGCACTTAGCATGTGCAACAAGCCTTTTAAACCCCTAGGTTCCCCCTAGTGGACGAGTGAAGTCTCGTGAGGGTTTGCAGTGAACATACCCACAAAGTTCATTTAACTACGACTCAATTAACTGACTCGATCTTAAAGCATGCAAATAAATAAATAAGTAAAAAGCAATAAAGAAAATATACAAAATATACAGATAAATGGAACCGATACCATGACTAAGAGTCATATACCGGCTCGACAAGAGACGTGGTCTCCAAAATATAGCCATCGTGATCTCTAGGAGTGATGTATGGCTTCAGTCTTTGCCCATTTACTTTGAAGGATGCCCCGCCTTTCTCATCCTGAATTGTGACAGCACCATGTGGGAACACTTCTTGCACAATGTATGGGCCATACCATCTAGACCTCAGCTTGCCTGGGAATAACTTCAAACGAGAGTTATAGAGCCATACTTTCATCCCTACATGGAACGACTTTCGCGATATGTGTCTATCATGAAAAGCCTTAGTTCATTCCTTGTATATGCGGGAACTCTCGGATGCATCCCATCTCAATTCCTCTAACTCATCTAACTCAAGTCTCCGATGGTCACCGGCTTCTTTTAAATCTAGATTCAGCTTCTTGATTGCCCAAGCAGCTCAGTGCTCCAACTCGACCGGTAGATGACAAGCTTTTCCATACACGAGTCGATATGGAGACATGCCTATGGGTGTCTTGTATGCGGTGCGATATGACCATAATGCATCTTCCAATCGACTCGACCAATCCTTCCTATCAGGTCTCACGGTCTTCTCCAGAATATGTTTAATTTCACGATTCGAGACCTCGACCTGTCCGCTAGTCTGTGGATGATATGGTGTGGCTATCCTGTGTGTAATCCCGTAATGTTTTGCCAGAGCACTAAACTTCATATTACGAAAGTGGATTGACCCATCACTGATGATGACTCTCGGATACCCATGTCGAATGAAAATGTGGCTCTTAACAAACTTGCATACTACACGGTGATCGTTCGTTTTGGTTGAGATGGCCTCCACCCACTTAGAGACATAATCAACAGCTAGCAGAATGTACAAATTACCCTGGGATGATGGAAAAGGACCCATGAAGTCTATACTCCATACGTCAAAGATCTCGACAGTCAAGATGGGGTTGAGAGGTATCATGTCCTTCCGTGAGATATTTCCCAGGCTTTGGCATCGAAGACAGGATTTTGCAAAGTTCTGAGCGTCCCGAAATATGGTAGGCCAAAAGAATCCACACTCATGTACTTTGATTCCTGTCTTCTTTCCACTAAAGTGTCCCCCACATGCATAACTGTGACAGTGCTTTAAAATATCTTTGTGATCACTGTCGGGGACACATTTCCGGACAATCTGATCTGGGAAATATTTAAATAACTCAGGATCCTCCCAGTAGTAATACTTAAGCTGCGAAAAGAAGTATCGTTTCTGTTGAGTTGTCCAATCATGTGGTAACTTCTTCACAGCTAAGTAATTAACAATATGTGCAAACCAAGGAAGCCTAGATATGGCAGATAACTGCTCATCCGGGAAAGATCCCTGGACTTCTTCCTTGGTCAGGATCTGATCTGTGGGGATTCGAGACAAATGGTCGGCTACTACATTTTCGCGCCCTTTCTTATCTCGAATTTCCAAGTCAAACTCTTGTAATAGCAAAATCCACCTGATAAGCCTAGGTTTGGCTTCTTTCTTATCAAGCAAATAGGGAAGGGCTGAATGATCCGAGTAAATGATCACCTTCGCTCCCCACAGAATATGAGCGAAACTTTTCCAATGCAAACACGACAGCAAGTAATTCTTTTTCAGTGGTCGTGTAATGCATCTGGGCCTCGGAGAATGTCTGACTAGCATAGTAAATGGCAACGGGCTTTTTATTCCCCCGTTGGCCAAGTACAACTCCCATCGCTTCATTACTTACGTCACACATTAACTCAAATGGTAACGACCAGTCTGGTTTTTGCATGATGGGCGCCTCGACAAGCTTTTGCTTGATGGTCTCAAACGCCTCTAGACAGGCTTTTATCAAAGACAAATGAATTGTCCTTAGCGAGTAAATTGCACAAGGGTCGTGAAATGGCACTAAAGTCTTTGATAAATCTCCTATAGAAGCCTGTGTGTCCTAGAAAGGAACGAACACCCTTCATCGATGTCGATAGGGGTAAGGTGGAGATTACCTGGACCTTTGCTCGATCAACTTCAATGCCACGTTCAGAAATCATGTGACCGAGCACAATTCCTTCCCAAACCATGAAATGGCCCTTCTCCCAGCTTAGCACTAAGTTAGTCTCCTCACAATGCTTCAGCACTCTCTCAAGACTATGGAGACAACTTTCAAATGTCTCGCCAACTACTGAGAAGTCATCCATAAAGACCTCCAATGACTCGCCCAACATGTCACTGAAGACTGACATCATACACCTTTGGAATGTAGCAGGCGCACTACATAATCCAAATGGCATTCGCCGGAAAGCAAAAGTGCCATAAGGACATGTAAATGTCGTCTTCTCTTGGTCATCAGGGTGTATGGCCACTTGATTATATCCTGAATAACCATCCAAATAGCAGTAGAATTTCTGGCCTGCCAGCTTCTCTAGTATTTGGTCGATGAAAGGTAAGGGGAAATGATCTTTCAACGTGACTGCATTCAACTTTCTGTAGTCGATGCAGACTCGCCATCCATTGACGGGGCGAGTAGGAATGTTTTCCCCTCCTCTCTCCACAATGGTGATGCCAGATTTCTTGGGCACCGTTTGTGTCGGGCTCACCCAAGGGCTATCAGAAATGGGATATATGATCCCGGCATCCAACCATTTGATAACTTCTTTCTTCACCACATCCCTCATGTTCGGGTTCAGTCGTCTTTGAAATTCACGGGAGGGTTTGGCATTAGGCTCGGTGTGGATTCTATGCATGCATACCGAAGGACTGATCCCTCTCAAATCGGCTATCGACCATCCAATTGCCTTCTTGTGATCTTTTAGAACAGAGATACGCATGTCTTCCTGATTAGGTGTGAGTGATGACGAGATAATGGCTGGTAGGGTGCCATCTTCTCCTAGGAAGACATACTTAAGATGATTTGGTAGAGGTTTAAGTTCTAGCACCGATGGTTTTTCAAGTGAACTCTTTGGAGGTTCTTGTGCTAGATTTGGCAATGGTTCAACCTTATGGGACAAGGGCGGTTGATTAGGCACAAGTGGCTCAGCCAAGGTTCTAAATGGCGTGCGGCGTTGGCGTGGCGGCGAGGTCAAGCCTCAAGCTTTACGAGTTACGGCGAGGCCATGGCGTTTTCCATGGCGGCGCCAAGGCGGCAGATATATATATATATATATATATATATATATATATATATATATATTATATTTTTTAATGCTCCAAATTCATAAATAAATAAAAACAAAAGTAGAACCATGGATTAATAATTTGATATCAAATATACAAAGTTTACAAAAATGATATCAAGAGATCATAACAAAAAGAACGATCTACCCGTGGTTGTGTGATGAACCGAGAATCGATGGAAGAACTTCTAATCGATTAAAGAACTTCGATTAACCTTCTTGTTGTGTGATTAACCAAGAATCGATTGAAGAACTTCGATTAACCTTCTTGTTGTGTGATGAACCGTGACTCCGTGAGCCGACTTCTGTGTTCTTGAGCCGTGAAAGAGAAACAGAGAGGGAAAAGGTAAAATAAAATCTAGGGTTTAAAATCTTTTAATTTTGACTTTTGACTTTTGTTTTTACTTTTTAGACCTTTTAGGCTTTTGCCTTTTACCCGTGTAAAAAAAAATAAAACCAAAAGTTTTAACACATTTACAATCCCCCCCCCAAACTATATAACGCCATAACGCGATATAACGCGTTATGGCGCGCCATAACGCGACTTAACGAGTCTAACGCCATATATAGGCGCCAAGGGTAAAAACGTGGCGGCAAGGTGGCGCCTCGGCGCCATGGCGCGCCATGGCGGCGCCATAACGCGTTTTTTAGAACCTTGGGCTCAGCAAGCAATGTCTGGACCTCATGTAGATCTACCAGATCAAGATCATCCTCCGATGAGATAGAAAAATATCGAGTGAACAAATCCTCTTGCAGTATGTTTGGAGTGTATTCTTGGGTACATTCTTCTGCAAAATCTATGGAGTAACACTCGGTCTCAGTCGGAGGGTGGGAGGATGGCGTAAAGATATTCATGCGTAATTTTCGATTACCAAAGGTAATTTCCATCACTCCAGATCGACAATTGATGTGGCATTTGTGGTCGCCAAGAATGGTCTGCCAAGAATCATCGTAGGGTTTTTATCTTTGCAAATACCCTCGGTATCTAGCACCAAAAAATCCACAGGGTAGTAGAAGTCCTTAATCTTCACAATCACATCCTCGAGCACTCCCCTCGGTGTCTTAACAGATCGATCAACGATTTGTAATAACACACTTGTTGTTTTTAGTTCTCCAAACTCGAACTGATCATACACCGATCCCGGTAGGATATTCACACTAGCCCCTAAATCTAGCAAAGCCTTTTTAATAACAGAATTTCCCATAGTGACAGGGATCAATGGTGCTCTAGGGTCCTTGCATTTATGTGGTAGGGAACTAGATAGAATGGAACTGACCTGCTCAGTGACTTCGATCTTTTTAGGCATCGAAGTCTTATGTCTGCGCTTTTGGGTACACATGTCTCTCAGGAATTTGGAATAGGCCGGGATTTGCTTGATGGCATCTAGTAATGGTAAATTGATTTTTACCTGGTGAAATATATCTATCATATCTTCACTCTTCGACCCTCTTTTTCCAAATGGAAATGCCACAGATTCATTTAGGGCACTGGGGAATGGAATTGTGGGTTCTTGATTAGGTAATCTAGAAATTCCCACGACTTGAGAATCATCGGCCTTTGACGTACTCGATGTGACTGGAGTTTGATTGACTTTTTGGGACTCTACACCAGGCTCGGTTTCTTTCTCTTTGCCCTTTCTTGTTTGAGCTCTTTCAACATTCTTTTCAGGAAGGGGGTGTAATTGGCGGCCACTTCGCAAGGTAATCTCATTTGCGTGCTCATGACTTGGGTTTGGCTTAGTCATACTTGGAAGTGTACCCCCATCCCTCTTATTCAACTGTTCGGCCAGCTGGACAACTTGTTTCTCCAAAGCAACAACCGATTGGGTGGTAGTGTGCGTTATTTACATGTAATTTTTCATCATCGCCATCATATCTTCCACTTGTTTTTCAATTGGCGACGACCCATGTTTATTGTTGTCATTATTATTATTACCACTGAAATTTTGATTTTGACTTTGATTATTATGGTGCTAATTCCCCGAGTTTGATTGATTATGGGTTCGAAAGTTCGACTGACCCTCACTGTGATGGTATTGATTCTGGGGTTGAGGTTGAAACGATTTACCCTTTTGATTATTTTTCCAAGAAAAATTGGGATGCTTTCGCCATCCACTATTGTAAGTATTAGAAAATGGGTCTTCTTTATAATTCCCAAACCCCTGTGCCTGATTCACATTCTCAGAATGAAAACTCATGCAATCACTAGTAGAATGTGTGGGATCCCCACAGTGAGTGCATGAGTTTTGGACTTGATACACATCATTTTGAATTCCGGCCCGTCCACCTAAGAGAATATCTATCTTCTTGGACAACTCACTAATCTCACCCTTGAACTCCTTTCTTAAATCTCCCAACCCCTCAGTATTAGAGATTGATGACACCGACCTATGAGTCACCCGTGAATAATTATGTGAGCCAAGACTTCGACTGTATGTTTCTAAGAATTGCCATGCCTCCTCATCAGTCTTTGTCATCTTCGTCCCTTCACTTGCGGCATTAACTAGGCCTCGGTGAGTCGGGTCTAAGCCATCCAAGAATGTTTTCACCAAGATCCATTTTGGGGTATCATGGTGAGGGCAGGAACGAAGAAGCTCTTTGAGTCGCTCAAATGCCTCGTGAAACTCTTCCCCGGGTTGTTGCTGAAAATTGGAGATTGCTCGGCGTATCTCCGCAGTTTTCCTTATGGGGAAGTACTCGGCTAAAAACTTCTTCTGCATATCATCCCAGGTGGAAATGCTCCTTGTCTCAAGTGATATAAACCATTGTTTTGCTCGCCCTTTCAAAGAAAAGGGAAACAATATGAGCCTAAGGTGGTCTCGGGAGAGACCTTGAATATTGTTGGTATTGCATATGGTAATGAATTCGTATAGATGATTATACGGTTCTTCTTTTGATAAGCCATGGAAGTTTGGAAGCGACTGAATGAGATGAGGGCGAATCTCATAGTAGGTATCATCATCACCCGGTAAGGATATCGGGGATGGGTTCTCGTAAGCGCCGGGTTGGAAATAAGTTTCCAAAGGAGGGTGATTTGGTGGCGGTGGATTTTCCATTTCTTCTTCACTATCACTCATCAAATTTTTGTGAATTTCAACTTTAGGCTTCTTGATTACAGAATTCTTATTTCTAGCTCGCCTTTCGGTTTCTTCTAATTCATGCACTCCAAAAACGGGCAAATCTTTCTTAGATCTAGTATGGTGCATGCAACTTAAAAGAACTCGTTATCAGCCTCAATCCAATCAAAACTTAGAATTACGTGATTGGCAACCTAATAAGCAATTAAACTAAAAAAACACAATTAAAGTAACGATTAAACTAAAAAAAAAAGACAACACACTAAAAAAATAAAACAAAGATGAGAAGATTTACCTGACCCACAAAAGATCAAGCAAATAATCTGCAAAACACTATTAGAACGTATCGAGTAGCAATCTATTCAAAAGATAATGCAAACAGATTAAAATAACACAGACTAATTAACCTAAACGCACAACTCCCCGGCAACGGCGCCAAAAACTTGATGCACGCGTCGTTAAACGCACAACAAGGTTTAAATTTATAAACCTAACTTAATGCAGTAAATGGGTAAGTCGGGTATCGATCTTCTCAGGGAGTCAGTGGTCGAGCTAATAAATCGTGTTATATCGAATGCAAGTACGTCACAAAGATATGCTACTCAATTGATCCAATTTACGCTCAAAGACTAAGACTAAATATCAAAATCTACTTGTCACAATTAACACTACTCAATCAAACTTTAGGAATAAATTGCATTAAAACTAATAAAGAAATAAATAGAAAATCTTTTTGGCCTTTTTTTTTAATAAAGAAAAACTAAAAAGAATGAAATTGAGAAAACGAGTTCTAACAATGACAAAAAGTCAAGGTCAACCGTCCGTTACTAACCCAAATGTTTCACGGATTCGATTAGTTTTCGTGCAATATTCAATTTTAAGTGCATTGCCTAAATCAACATGCTAAAGAACCGATCCAACCCCCGGTATAATCCATGCCTATCCAAACCAACCGTCCTCCCTCCTACACTATTGTGTTCGGTACGGTCGGGGAACACCAATGGACTATCCAAGTTATGCCAACCAATTACTAAAACACGATTGATTTAAACACATTAAAACATATCACAAATTAAACGTTAAGCCACGACAAAATCTATCACATTCTCTCCCAAACGACATGCCTACACTTTTTATGCAAATTAAAACTGATAAATAAGTAATGAAAACAGGGCCGTGCCTGGGGGAGGGCGGCCCGGGCGTACGCCCAGGGCCTACAAGATATAGGGGCCCAATTTTTTTAGTATATACTATATATTATATATGGTAGTAGTTAAAAAATAAGTAAATAAAAGAGACAAATTTTTAAGTATCTAATAGGTCACCAAAAAGAATTTAACATTATATTAAGAGCCCAAACATGTATTAGTTAATTACATTAGAGAATAAAATATGTAAAAAGTTCATTGATCGTTCATTTTATATTATTGCTTATTTGCTTATTGTCTCTCTAAGTTTCTTTATTCAGTACTAAAATATAAAACTACTTTGTCTCTCTAAGTTTCTTTATTTCAAAACTACCTTTGTTTTTCATACAATATTAAGGTGTCGTTTGTTTTTTAAGAGGTCTAAAGTCTGAAGTCTTATTTTAGTTATGATTAATAAGCGGTGGTGTGTAAAAAGGTCTGAACGGTTCAGACTTAAGAGCCATTAAGAGTTTTAAAAAAAAAAAAAACAACCCCTAACTCATATATCTAAAGCAAGAATAAGATAGCAAACTATTACCAACATGAACTTTAGATTCTAAGATTGATGATTAATAAAAAAAATTGTTTTAACCATAAAGTAAATTTTAAAATGGTGATGAAAACATTAATATAAGGTGACATGGAAAGCCAACTGATTTACATTCAGTGGCGGATCCAGAATTTTTCCTGGTGGGGGCACCTTTAAGATATATTAAATCCCTGCAAAGTCATCCGATATATTTTTATCCTAATTTCACCGTTTCTAAAGATTTTTAAAGTATTTTTGGTTGATTTTAAGGGATTTCTAAGTTTTTTTTGGTGATTTTGAGAGACCTTTTCTGCCTTTTTGGTTGATTTGGAGAGTTCTTTTGATTTTTTTTGGTTGATTTCGAGATACTTTTATTGGTTGACGGGGTCCCATACAAAAATTCACTGGGGGCGAACTATGGTAGAAATGACAAAAAAAAAGAAGTTATTTTTAACCTTAAAAAATCTTTTTTTTTTTAATTTTCTAATGGGGGCCTATCCCCCCATAAGTTATCAAGTGAATTCGCCCCTGTTTACATTGATTTACATAAAGTGCTACGCTGAATAGTCAAAACTCTCTGACCCAAAATGATGTTAATCTATATATTAAAGGTATATCATATGATGTGTTTGATGTCATAACACATTTACAGCGCTATGTAAAAATGATATGGTACATAATATTAATGTAGAAATAATTTTTGATTGATTTTACGTCTAGAAATATTCGGTAAAAAGGTTTTATATGAATTATTTGTATTTTCTAAATTCGTTGTTAATCTAATGATAAAAACAACGTATTGAAATTTTTTATTGTACTTATTGAGGGCCCAATTTTCACATGTCGCCCAGGGCCTATAGAATGTCAGGAACGGGCCTGAATGAAAACAAACCAAAATCGAATCACATATGGGTTTTCACGTCGGGTCAACCTTGAAACAAATTATCCTTGCATAATTATTCCGGAAAATTGGATTTTCTCTCGTTGTTTGTTCATTATTCCGGCAACAAGATACAAAAGCAAAAATTAATAAAGCAAGAAACTTTGTTAAACCAACCAATATTCAACGCCAATAACGATTGAAACAATTTAAATACCAACACTCAATGTTACCTCACAAATATTCATAGAAACCTCAATTTGTAGTATGTATCTAACTTCCAATAAGAATACGATAATCAATCACAAAAATCAAACCTGCTGTAGTGTGTCAATCGAAAGCAAAATCCCAATCTTCAAACAATATTTCTATACGTTTCTGTACGTCCCCAAGGGCTGTAAATTTCCAGCCGTGAACCTCTTTGAATCTGCTCCTTTTTCTTTCTTCCTGTACGTGCGTCTACTTCCAAGAACCCCAAAAACAAAACTCACAATTTTTGTTCTCCTCCTTTTTTCGATGCTTCCAAGACCAACCTCCTCTTTTGTTTTTATATCCCAATTGACATCCTTCACTTTCCCTTTTTTTACTTTTCTTGCAACTCACGAATCAACTCTCCAAATTAAAGAGGAATACTTCTCTCTCTTTTTTTCTTTTTTTTAAAGAAAGATATTATTTCCTAACTTAACTCAAACTCTCAAATTTTGTTTTCCTTATTTCAAAATCCCATGGGCTCCCTTAATTCCCCTTTCCTTTTTTTAATTTCCAGCCCAAATAACAAGCCCAGCATTTTTATATTTAAAAACAATCCAAATTAAAGTGAAGTGCTGCTGTGTTCTGACTTCGATATCAATTTCGGTCCAGATTCGTTCCGAGTTTTCAAAATCTCAAAACTTGAAAGTCGTAGGGATGTGTGTTAGGTTTCCATATCATCTTAAATCGTCTTAAACGGAGCTCGGACGAGTGAGATGTGCTCGAAATGACGCGGTCGTGCAAATCTGTCAGAAAAATCGTCTTTTTGTTCTATTTTGCTCCAAAGTGTTCCGAACCTATACAAATATAAAAACGCATTAATTTAGTTCGGTTTTATCATTTTAGAATATTAATGAGGGTGATTGACGAGAAAATAAAGTACAACTTAACGACCGATCAGGCGGGGAAGTTAGATGAGTGATGCCATGAGAATCAAGAGTAGAATTTAAACCAATATATTCACCACCATTATTACTAAAGATAGCAACGATGGTGTAACACCCTGAAAATAGGGATAACAAAAATCCGGAAAAACGGACATGTGGTATATAAAAGTTTTCATAGCAAGAGCCTCCCAAAAGGGGGGAATAAATAAACTTGTTTAATTACAGTTGTAATTTAACGGAAATAGACAACAACCAACTAATTTAATTTCTATGATAGAAAGGAGATTACAAAAAGGGTGTTATCTATAGAACAACTCAATGTCTTCACAAAAAGTGTGTCCCAATGCACCTTCCCCAAGCTCTCACGCATGACCGACTAGGCCTGCTTAGAAGCGGCCCCACTAGAATATGAGATACACATCGACACCAAACAAGTGTTAGGCCAAAAAGCCTAGTGAGTTTGTACAAGTAATAACATCCCAATCAAATGCACAATTCTTATCAGCAGTTAACAATATGTTCATCAAATGTGGAGTCAATGGGGGAGACCCCTAGTACCAATCAAGTTCCACCCAAAGAGTCGATACACCTTGATGCCAACTACCATGAGTTACACCCAAAAAGACCCGGCACATTCGAGGACTACAACCATGACATTACCCCGAATGGCGGAGGTTTAGGTACATACCCTTACGGTGGTACCCAAGACTATATCCTCCTAGTGTCTACCGACTTGGTTTGTCTAACTTTATTATTAGTAGGTCTCAATGCACATAATGCACATGAATAATCACAATACCAACCATGGGTACAATATTAGACCATACCTTCCACAAATCACTCATAGTCCATATCAAGGCTAGTATAGAATGATTGTTAACAATGTAATTATAACTCCACCTCACGGTGATTCAAGTAATAGGTCATCCCAAAACCATTTTATGGAAGTTCACTCATGTAGATAATGAGGTCATAGGCTTACACACAAGGAGACCCACAAGAAATCAAGTTTTTATTATGAATAGTTCAAATAAAGATGAATGACAATAACAAGTAATAGAGGATGATGTGTATCTAGTTTTAACAAGGTTTAGGAACTCACAAACCTAGGTTTTTAGCCAAAAAACTAGAAAAGATGGAAACCCTAGAAGTTGGATGAGAATGGCTTGAACTTGGATCTTGTGAATCTACTCCAATAAATGATCTCCAAGGTAGGTTTGATGCCCAAAGGTTGTTGTCTAACCACCCAAGGTTTGCAATAAATGCTTTGAGGTGAGTAGAGGAAGAAAATCACCCAAAACTCTAAAAATCGCGGCTGAAAATTGAGTGGTGAAGTGGTGTGGCTTAAAAAATCGAGTAAAGAGGGGTTTGGAGACCTGCAGGTAGTCCCGCGGATTAGGTCGCGACTTAAAGGTCGTGCCATAAGCCGCGCGTGTGCCCGCAGGCCTTCACTCCAGTGAGTTACGCGGCTTGTGCCGCGGCTTGGAACCCGCGCAGTAACTCGCGAAACTCTCTATTTCAAGGTGTTGATTAAGGCTTGAACGATATGAGACTATCCACCCTACGCACGTATTGACATGTATATGTACATATATATATATATATATATATATATATATATATATATATATATATATATATATATATAGGCAAGTTCTAAGCGAAAATACGGGCGTTACAGATGGATCGTTTGAAGAAATTTTCAACTTTAAATTTGAATTTAATAAAAATGGAAATGGCCTCATTTTTGTGTTTGAGTGGATAAAACCACACATATTTGGAAAAATGATCAACAAATATTATGTAGTATTTGTAGCCGTCATAAGAGAGGGTGGGGGAAGTCCAAACATCACTATAAAGAATATCAAGAGGGCCTTTAGATTGTAAGGTGTTATGAGAGAACGGTAATTTATGGCTTTTATTAAAATCACAAGAATTGCAATGAAAATCAACAGACTTAGGAATATTCAAATTGAAAAAGTTGCTAATATGACATAAAATAGAATATGATGGATGGCCTGATCAATGATGCCAATCGGTAGTGGATGCCATTTTGACAGAGTGGATGGTGGGACGAGTGGGTTGCCATTCATAAATTCCCGATTTAGTTTGGCCTTGGAGAAGGGGTGCCCCCGTGCGAATATCCTTCACAAGATAAGAAGTAGGTGAGAATGTAATTGAAGCATTATTATCTTGGCAAAATTTAGATATTGAGATAAGAAGTAGGTGTAGAAGAGATGTTGAATCGGTGTTTGAGATGGCTAGGCCTGAACCATCGCCAATAATAAATTCCTCCCTACCATTGTAAGGGGAGTGAAGTGAAAGGTTGGCAAGATCATGAATTCTACAACTATCTAAGGAATTGTGGAATAGTTTCGCAATTATCTCCTCCCAGAACACCACAACTCAATGGAGTTGCTGAGAGAAGAAATCGAACGCTACTTGATATGGTTCGGTCCATGATGAGTCGTGCTACACTTCCAATATTGTAACACCCTAAAATTCAGAGTAAAATAAAACTTCAAATTTTCTGCAATATAACGCCTAAAAATAAGGCGAATCCAAAACCTGTAAACGTGTCGACTAAAACCCAAAGGAGACGGGCTAGTTCTATAATGAAGTAGCGGAATAAATAAGACATTTACATGACAACCTATTCAATCTAGAACAATTAACAACTAGATTAAATTGGGTGTCACTATGACTTCAAAAGCGCTCTTTCTCAAATCCCAAAAATGCCCGGTCCAAGGAGGAATCCTAGGCGCGATCCCGACTGATCAAGACATCCTACTCGCGCCACTAACGAAACCTATGAACCATTCAAACATGAACACAAGTATTAGAACGAAGTCTATTGGTTGTGATACCGATACCAATTATAATGCAAACAAGTACAATAATTAAATGTTACCGGCTCCCAATGCATGGAGGTCAAAGCCAAACCTCCCAATAGGGACATTGAAAAATCATGTACAAATAATACACAAATATCTTCCATATAAAGCGGTAACCCGCGATCTAGATTGGATTTCACCGTCCAGCCCGGTTCTAGTTCCCATGCC
The DNA here is from genome assembly GCA_023525745.1 of Arctium lappa. Taxonomy (NCBI): domain Eukaryota; kingdom Viridiplantae; phylum Streptophyta; class Magnoliopsida; order Asterales; family Asteraceae; genus Arctium; species Arctium lappa. The sequence continues at coordinate 125,921,194 of CM042049.1, forward strand.
ACGCCGGACATCACAATCCTCAAACCCTCTCTGCCTCTAGTGCTTACCCCGTCGGGTTACACCTCAAGGTCTTACAGGCAAGGGTGCCTATCCAATCTAGCCGAGTGTACAACTAAGGGACTTGCGCCCCCTATTGTCCACTCAAAATGCCCAACGGCAATAACCATGCAATAAACATGCATACCAACTAAATCCTCGTGCACAAGGAAATAGACATAAGACTTCCCATATAAATCATGAGCAAATAGAATAACAACTTTCATGCAAGCATATACTTGATAAATAACATAATCATGCTCGATACATATTTCTCGTAATAAACTAAAACTCCTTTCGCCACATACCAGTTCCCAATAATAGTTTGACTCCAACTGCTGATAAGAATCTATGCCCTTGATAGTAACCTTTAGAAGTGTAGCCATTTATTCTATTCCATATTTCACCCATTAATTTACTTGAATGAATCCTCACAAGATATTTGGACCCTCACACTCACTTGACAATTATTTACTTCAATACATACTAAAACCCTAGATTTTTGGGTTAACATCCCATACCACATAAAGCACAAATAAGCAAGTAATAGAGCATGAGTGAATGATTATGAGTAAGAAAACTTACTTCGGTGACAAATGAACAAACCCTAGAAGTGAGAAACGAATGGGATTAAGACTTCCACCCTTTAACCTTGAAAGAGTAACTCCTAAGAACTCCAAAACCCTAAAGATCATTAACCATTAATGATTTACCCACCTAGCAATAAATGAAGAGGAAAAGGGTAGAGGTGTGTGAAAATCGCACCTTTGGTGTGTGGAAACGTCCTCAAGAAGCTGCAACTTCAATTAATGAGCTAAACCCTAAAAATGGCATTAAATGAGAGTTTGGTCGTCTGAACACCGCGCGCGATAGTGCCTACGCGATAGTGCCCTTGGCACAGTCGCGACAACTGTACCGAGACCTCCCCCCCTCTCGCGACCTTGACATTGCGATTGTGACCATGGCACTATCGCCGGTAACAATCGCTCCATATGTACCGTGGCCTCAAACCCCCTCGCGATAATGCCCATGCGATAGTGACAATGTCACTATCGCGGGCACAGTCGCCGAGCCCCCTTCCAACTCTGAAATCCGACGATTCGACCCGATAACAACCAGATTCAAATACCATAAAGAGAACTCTTAAACAAAAACTTAAAGTAATTATTTTACAAAGAGGTCTAAAATTCGGGGTGTTACAATCCTCCACCCCTTAGAATGGATTTCGTCCTCGAAATCCTAACTATTCAAACAAATGAGGGTATCGCCTCTTCATGTCTTCCTCCGCTTCCCAAGTCACGTTGGTCCCGCGATGATGCTTCCATTGAACCTTCACCATAGCCACCTCTTTGTGCCGTAGCTTCTTCGTCTTCCTTTCCAGGATAGATTCGGGCTCCTCTATGCAACGGTTGTTGTCCAATCTGATTTCCGATAGTGGAATGACACTCTCTTCCTCGGCTAGGCATTTCCGCAAGTACCACACATGAAAGGTGGGGTGAATTCCGTCCATCTCCGGCGGAAGGTCCAACTTTTAAGCTTGTAGGCCAATACGTTCAAGAATCGTAAAAGGCCCAAGGAAACGGGGACTGAGCTTCCCACGCTTTCCGAACCTTATCAATCCCTTCCACGGCGACACTTTCAACATTACCCTCTCTCCCACTTGGAACTCGACCGGTCTTCTTTTCTTATCCGCGTAGCTCTTCTGCCTATCCTGTGCCGCTTTCAAATGCTCTCTGATGACTTTCACTTTGTCGGTCGTCTCTTGCACGATCTCCGGTCCAGCAAATTGTTTCTCACCCGCTTCCAACCAACACACGGGTGTCCTACACTTCCTTCCACACAATGCCTCGAATGGTGCCATACTGATACTTGAGTGATAGCTGTTGTTGTAGGCGAATTCTACTAGTGGAAGGTGTGCATCCCAATTTCCCCCGAAATCGATAACACACGACCTCAACATGTCTTCGAGGGTCTGAATGGTCCTCTCGCTCTGTCCGTCTGTCTGCGGATGATAGGCGGTACTCAACTTAACTCTTGTGCCCAACTCCTTCTTTAAACTATCCCAAAAGTGCGATGTAAAACAGCTATCTCGGTCGGACACAATAGAGAGTGGCACTCCATGCCTCGAGACTACTTCATCTATGTATAATTTGGACAACTTGTCCATCGGTAAGGTCTCCCGCATGGAAAAGAAATGCGCGCTCTTGGTCAAACGATCCACTATTACCCAAATGGTATCGTGGTTCTTCAAAGTCCTCGGTAGCCTGGTTACAAAGTCCATGGTGAGGTGCTCCCATTTCCACTCCGGTATTTCCAAGGATTGGAGACTACCGTATGGTCGTTGGTGCTCTGCCTTCACTTGTAGGCAAGTTATGCATTGCTCCACATAACTAGCCACGTCTAGTTTCATCACTGGCCACCAATAATTGAGCTTTAAATCACGATACATTTTAGTGCTTCCCGGATGTACCGAGTACTTGGACTTGTGCGCGTCCTCCAATAGTAGCTCCCGACATCCTCCCATCTTTGGCACCCAAATTCGACCTTGATACAACTTCAAACTTCTTCCATCCTCGGTCAATTGGAGATGTTGCTTCACCATAATTTCACTTTTGAGGTTGACTTCAAGAAGGGCTTCCGACTGTGATGCTTTGATTTTATCGATTAAGCTTGAGACTACATCTACCCTCGCAAAGGTGGCTCGAACTCCACAACTGTACTCCTTCCGGCTCAAGGCATCAGCGACCACATTGGCTTTCCCGGGATGATATTGCAGTTCACAGTCATAATCCTTGAGTAGTTCGAGCCATCTCCTTTGTCGTATATTCAACTCTTTCTGATCAAAGACGTACTTCAGACTTTTGTGGTCGGTAAAAAGGGTACACTTCGTCCCGTAAAGGTAGTGTCGCCATAACTTCAAGGCGAACACCACTGCCGCTAGCTCGAGATCGTGAGTTGGGTAGTTTTTTTCGTGCTCCTTCAATTGCCTGGATGCATAAGCTATTACCTTGCCCCTTTGCATCAAGACACATCCCAAACCCATCTTAGACGCATCGTTGTAGACTACCAAGTCTTCTGTCCCCTCGGGCAGAGATAATATTGGCGCTTCACACAATTTCCTTTGGAGGGCCCGAAAGGCTTGCTCTTGCTTCTCGGTCCAAAGGAACTTCACGTTCTTCCTTGTCAGAGATGTCAACGGTGAGGCGATCTTGGAAAAATCTTGGAAAAATCTTCTATAGTAACCGACTAGACCTAAGAAACTCCGGATTTCCGTGGGACTTTTCGGCGGTTCCCAATTCATCATAGCCTCAATCTTTGATGGGTCCACCTTTACTCCCTCACTTGACACCACATGGCCCAAAAACTGGACCTCTCTTAGCCAAAATTCGCACTTGGAGAATTTGGCATAGAGTTTCTCGTCCCTCAACACCTCCAACACTTCTCGGAGATGTCGTTCATGCTCTTCATCATTCTTCGAGTATACCAAGATATCATCGATGAACACTATGACCGACTTGTCTAGAAAAGGCCGACAAACACGGTTCATCAAATCCATGAATACCGCTGGCGCGTTGGTTAGCCCGAAGGGCATAACCAAGAACTCGTAGTGACCATAACGGGTTCTAAAGGCGGTCTTGGAAACGTCTTCTTCTCGAACTCTAAATTGATGATAACCCGGTCGAAGGTCGATCTTTGAGAAACATCCGGCTCCTTGCAGTTGATCGAAGAGATCATCGATTCGGGGTAATGGATATTTGTTCTTCACGGTCACCTTGTTCAACTCCCGATAGTCGATGCACATCCGCATCGTTCCATCCTTCTTCTTGACGAAGAGTACCGGAGCTCCCCAAGGCGAGGAACTCGGCCTCACGAATCCCTTCTCCAACAACTCCTGAAGTTGTGACATTATTTCTTGCATTTCGGTCGGAGCAAGATGGTACGGTGCACGGGCAATCGGCGCTGCTCCCGGGATTAAATCGATTCGAAACTCCACTTGGCGGTCGGGTGGAAAACCCGGAAGATCGTCAGGAAAGACGTCTGGGTACTCACTAACGACTCGAACATCTTCAATCTTTTTCTTCTCTGCTTTGGCATCCACCACGTAGGCAAGGAATGATGGGCAATTCTTCGCAAGACACTTACTTGCCTTGATGGAAGAAATAAGAGCCACTTCACCCTTACGCTTCTCCCCGTAGACAAAGACAAACCTTCCGCTTGAAGTCGGTAATCTAATCATCTTCTTTGAACAAAAGATCTCCGCCTTGTGATGAGACAACCAATCCATTCCGATCACCACATCGAAACTCCCGATTGCCATAGGGAGTAGGTCCACAACGAACAACTCCCCACCAATATCTAGCTGGCATTTTTCCAACACTTCCCGTAAGATCACTTGCTCCCCATTTTCTATCTCTACTACTAAGGCATTGCTAATAGTACTAGTGGGCACGTTCAATTCTTTGCTAAAGTCAAGAGACACGAAAGAGAAATTCGTACCAGAATCAAATAGCACCTTAGCAGCAAGTGAGTTGAGTAAAAACGTACCCGACACCACGTCGGTGGTTTCTTTCGCTTCGTCTCTGGTCATTTGGAAGGCTCTCCCTTGAGCTTTAGGGGTGGCTTACTTCTTTGGTTGAACCGGTGGATTTCCTTCTCTAACTCCACCCCTTAACTTGGGGCAATCCCTCCTCTTGTGCCCCGACTCCTGGCACTCGAAACATAGTGTCATCGGCATGGGACATCGCGGACTTGTGTGACCCGGCTTGTTACACTTGAAGCACACGACTGGCCGGGGGTTGGAGTTGCAAGGACCAAAATGCATGCTTTTGCACTTGGGACACAAATTCGCCTCTCAGCGATCATCAAAGTTTCTAACGTTCGGTTGGAACTTCGGTCGCTTGAATGAACTCGGCGGCACTTCGCTCTTCCTCTTATCTGCGGCGTTCGACTTCTCTTCTTTGTCTCTAGCGTAGACTCTTTCCATCACTTTGGCTTCCTCAATAATCTCTCGCAGATTTGCAGCTTTCGAGTTTTGGACTCGGTTTCCCATGTCCGCGGGTAGGCCCTTCAGATAGGCCTTTATCTGATCCTTCTCGGTCGGGGCCACATGCCCCACAAGATTCAGCTTTTCCATGAAGAGACGGGTATATTCCCTCACCGTCAGATCCTCTTTCTTTAGCGCTTGGAACTCTTCCTCGATCAGATCCATCCCGTTCTCACTACAGTATTCCTCCATCACCTTCTGCTTGAAGATGGCCCACGTCATCTTTACTAACACGGCTTCTCCTATGGTTGCGGTGTGGACGTCCCACCATATCAAAGCCGCACCTCGAAGCATTTGGGAACCAAAATTCACCTTCTGATTCTCATCACATCCACAAGCCCTGAAGGCCTGTTCGATTTCCCTCAACCATTTCATGCAAGCTACGGGATCATCGGCTCCGGTAAACTCTGGCAGTTTACACCCCATGAAGGACTTATATGAACAACCCTTTCCTGTTTGCCCTGACGCTAAGACCACCACTCCCTCAGTGCGTTTCTCGCCCTCGGTACCACCCGAGCCAGCTACTGCGTTCTCTGCCACCACCTCTGGCCTCCGAAGACTGGCATCTCTGTAACACCCCAAATTTTCGTTTGGTTTGCGAGGTTGTAAAGAAGAAATGAAGTAGATGTTTCTGTCTACAGGGCGCACGGTTCGTGCGCCATCCCTTTGGAAAAACGCACGGGTCGTGCGCATGGAACAGGGTGCGAGGCAGTGGAGAACGCACGGGTCGTGCGCCCTCCCCTTTGGAAAACGCACGGGTCGTTCGCTGTATTGGGGTTCGTGCATTGCTTGGCTGAAATATCTCATTTTGATGAGATTTTCTAAAAAAATCTCAGATTTATTCTCTCTCTCTCTCCTCTTTTCTCTCTTTTCTTCTCCGATCTTCAAGGCTCGTTCGGTTGCTAGTTTTCGGTGTTTCTAGCGAGGGGTCAGTGTTTTAAGCTTCACCTCTACGTCGTGGTCATTATCTGGTTTTCCGGGTTTTATTCTGAAAACCTATCGGTGAGTTCCTACTATCATTTTACAAACTTTATACATGTCAAAACTCTTATTTGCAAAATCTAAAGTATTTATACGGTATGATTTTATGTTCTCTACATTTTGTTATAAATGAAGTTTTTGGTGAATCTCGGAGTTCCCGGTCAGATTTGACCAAAATGACGGGTTCCGCCTTATTGAAGTAAAATGGTGTTTTACTTGCACATTATGTGGTTGTTTGAAAAGAATGTTTATGAACTCATTTTAATGATTTTCATTCTTACCAGAAGTTGAACTGAGAATAGCATTTTGGTTATAAAATGTACTTATACCATATATTGATTTATGGTTGGTCACATATGTTGTTGTGACGAGTCCTTACCATTTCTAGTGGATCCCTAGGTTTTGGAGTAGACTGTTTTGTTGGGAGGCTATATTCCCCAAATTGTAGCTATGGATCACATGTTCCTCGGGGGCAACTTGGTACGGTTATGTGAGGCCGGATACTAGCCATGGTTCATGGTGATCCTAGCGAAGGAGTATACATTGGTTTCCCTTGGGAGCGCGATCTCACCTCGTAGCACGGACTCTGGGTTCATTGCTGAGGACTCCAAGTGTTTAGCTCATAACTCGGATTTGTGGTCTACTTTGTGTTACACCACTCTCCTTGGTAAAATGGTCCTTTTATCATCGTTTAAGAGTTTTGGACCGAAGAGGCCCGGTTGTGGCGAAATGTTATCTTTACGAACTAAACCTTTATGAAAAGATTCCTTTATGATACTGATGTTTATATCTTTCGAGCTTTATAAACTGTATGTTCTCACCAGGCTTTATAGTCTGACACTTTTTCTCAAATGATGTGTATAACAGGTTTCCATTAGCGGTGGGTGTCGGGGTTTTTGGAGAGACGATTTTTGAGTCTCGAGGTTTTTGGAGATGTTTTAGTATTGGTGCTGGGCATTGTTAAGTCCCATTCTTTTGGTGAAATCCTTGTATAGAATTGTATCGTCTTAAGGACTGATCCCATTTATGGGAAGTTAATAGATTCACCTTCGTCATTTGTCAGGTTTTCAATGTTTTAATTTACTCTGAATTTTAGAGCGTTACAGGTTGGTATCAGAGCCCTAGTTTAAGCGAACTAGGCATGAATGTAAGATGTCTAGACTTAGACTGCGTATGCTAAGAATTGATCCGCGAGATTTGGGTAGAGCTCCTAAGATGGGTTAGTCTTAGAGTCAACGGAAAGTACGTTTATCAGGCGTTGTAAGTCTAGGCATCGTGTTTATATACCTAGTTCACTTAAACTAGAGCTCTGATACCAACTTGTAACACCCTAAAATTCAGAGTAAAATAAAACTTAAAAATTTCTGCAATATAACGCCTAAAAATAAGGCGAATCCAAAACCTGTAAACGTGTCGACTAAAACCCAAAGGAGACGGGCTAGTTCTATAATGAAGTAGCGGAATAAATAAGACATTTACATGACAACCTATTCAATCTAGAACAATTAACAACTAGATTAAATTGGGTGTCACTATGACTTCAAAAGCGCTCTTTCTCAAATCCCAAAAATGCCCGGTCCAAGGAGGAATCATAGGCGCGATCCCGACTGATCAAGACATCCTACTCGCGCCACTAACGAAACCTGTGAACCATTCAAACATGAACACAAGTATTAGAACGAAGTCTATTGGTTGTGATACCGATACCAATTATAATGCAAACAAGTACAATAATTAAATGTTACCGGCTCCCAATGCATGGAGGTCAAAGCCAAACCTCCCAATAGGGACATTGAAAAATCCTGTACAAATAATACACAAATATCTTCCATATAAAGCGGTAACCCGCGATCTAGATTGGATTTCACCGTCCAGCCCGGTTCTAGTTCCCATGCCACGCCGGACATCACAATCCTCAAACCCTCTCTGCCTCTAGTGCTTACCCCGCCGGGTTACACCTCAAGGTCTTACAGGAAAGGGTGCCTGTCCAATCTAGCCGAGTGTACAACTAAGGGACTTGCGCCCCCTTTTGTCCACTCAAAATGCCCAACGGCAATGACCATGCAATAAACATGCATACCAACTAAATCCTCATGCACAAGGAAATAAACATAAGACTTCCCATATAAATCATGAGCAAATAGGATAACAACTTTCATGCAAGCATATACTTGATAAATAACATAATCATGCTCGACACATATTTCTCGTAATAAACTAAAACTCCTTTCGCCACATACCAGTTCCCAATAATAGTTTGACTCCAACTGCTGATAAGAATCTATGCCCTTGATAGTAACCTTTAGAAGTGTAGCCATTTATTCTATTCCATATTTCACCCATTAATTTACTTGAATGAATCCTCACAAGATATTTGGACCCTCACACTCACTTGACAATTATTTACTTCAATACATACTAAAACCCTAGATTTTTGGGTTAACATCCCATACCACATAAAGCACAAATAAGCAAGTAATAGAGCATGAGTGAATGATTATGAGTAAGAAAACTTACTTCGGTGACAAATGAACAAACCCTAGAAGTGAGAAACGAATGGGATTAAGACTTCCACCCTTTAATCTTGAAAGAGTAACTCCTAAGAACTCCAAAACCCTAAAGATCATTAACCATTAATGATTTACCCACCTAGCAATAAATGAAGAGGAAAAGGGTAGAGGTGTGTGAAAATCGCACCTTTGGTGTGTGGAAACGTCCTCAAGAAGCTGCAACTTCAATTAATGAGCTAAACCCTAAAAATGGCATTAAATGAGAGTTTGGTCGTCTGAACACCGCGCGCGATAGTGCCTACGCGATAGTGCCCTTGGCACAGTCGCGACAACTGTACCGAGACTTCCCCCCCTCTCGCGACCTTGACATTGCGATTGTGACCATGGCACTATCGCCGGTCACAATCGCGCCATATGTACCGTGGCCTCAAACCCCCTCGCGATAATGCCCATGCGATAGTGACAATGTCACTATCGCGGGCACAGTCGTCGAGCCCCCTTCCAACTCTGAAATCCGACGATTCGACCCGATAACACCCAGATTTAAATACCATAAAGAGAACTCTTAAACAAAAACTTAAAGTAATTATTTTACAAAGAGGTCTAAAATTCGGGGTGTTACAAATATCATTCTGAGGCTATGCCTTAGAAACTGCAACTCATATCTTAAACCTCGTTACAACTAAGAAGGTTGCAAGACACCCTCTGAAATGTGGACTGGGACTCGTCCCTCGTTAACACATATAAAGGTCTGGGTTGTGAAGTCTTCGTTCGGGGCGAAACTAACGACAAGCTAGAACCTAGAGCAGAGAATTGTCGGTTCATTGGTTATCCCTACAAATCCTTTGGATATATATTTTACAAACCTTCTGAAAACAAAGTATTTGTAGCTAGAATGGGAGTCTTCCAAGAAAGGGAGCTCATTTCCAAAGAGGATAGTGGGAGAAATATTGATCTTGAAGAAATTCAAGAAACAACCAATGATGAACCTATAGTTGAAACTAGCCCTCAACATGAGGTTGAACCACCGGTTGAGGAAACTAACATACCTCCATCGCCTCTTCGCAGAACTAGTGGAGTTAGTAGAGTTAATCGACCTCCTGAGTTTTATTATGGTTTTCATATTACAAAGGAAGGATATACACTAGTCAATGATAAAACATTTGATAGTGTGGATGAGCCATCCAACTACAAGGAAGCAATGGCAGGCCCTGAGGCTACCAAATGGAAAGAGGCCATGGAGAGCGAGATTCAATCTATGTATGATAACCAAGTTTGGAAATTGGTTGATCATACACCAGGTCGCAAAACTGTTGGGTGTAAGTGGATCTTCAAAAAGAAGACCGACATGGATGGGAATGTGCACACATTCAAGGATAGACTGGTTGTGAAATGTTACACTCAAACTCAAGGGATTGATTATGATGAAACCTTCTCACCAGTGGCAAAGATTAAGTTTATCAGGATATTACTTGCCATAGTTGCGTTTCATGACTATGAAGTATGTCAAATGGATGTAAAAGCCGCTTTACTTAATGGGAAACTTGATGAGGATGTGTATATGGCACAACCTGAAGGTTTTGTACATACCGAGCATCCAGATAAGGTGTGTAAGCTTGAAAGATCCATTTATGGACTTAAACAAGCGCCTCGTAGCTGGAATATTTGTTTTCATGAATAGGTCAAGGAGTTTGGATTTTCTCGAAGCGAAGATGAGTCCTGCGTATATGTTAAGTCTAGTGGGAGTAATGTTGTATTTCTAGTCTTGTATGTTGATGAAATACTACTCATAGGAAACGATATTCCGATGTTGCAAGATGTAAAGGTCTGGCTCGGGAAATGTTTCTATAACACCCTAAAATTTATAGAGGATAAAAATTCGAATGTTTTTCAATAAGGCGACTAGAAACAGGGTAAACCTGGGAATACAAAACCTTCCATAATAAAACCCAAAGTATCATCCCAAAAATGAGGAATATAGCTATAGCCTTTACAAGGGAACAATTGAAGAATAAAGTACAACAACCTAATAATCTAACTTAAAACAAGAAAGATTAATTTCGGGTGTTGCTATTCTCCCAAAATGTGTATCCGCTATCTCCGATATATTGGTCAATGTATCTTCCAAAAAGACCACTCCCGGCCCTTAGGCCGTCCCCTCAATCCCGACGACTCCCAGCGTTAGATAGACTTTTGATGGGTGCTTTTTACACACCTACAGACGTATGCTAATTAAACCTCAAAGCAAGTATACAATGAGATCTAATGTCGTCTTTCAAGTAATAAAATGGTAAGAACCAAGTATCGTATTCCACAGGGATAGGTATCTTAGGTTGCAAGATCTTAAGATGAAAAACTAACTTCAGATGGCGATGTTGAAGACATATTTTTGGTTGGTTGGTTAACACAGATCTAAATAAACAAGAATAAGCGAGAAGCAAGGGTGTAAGACTTTAGATGGTATATGAATCCAAAATCCAGCAGGTCAATGCTACATCACTGTTATAGCATGATGCTATAGGAATGCTGCAGCATGCTTCTGACTATAATTAGTTTTATTGTCGATTTTAAGACACGTTCCTCTCAGACTCTCACCATCCCATAATTCCAGTAGCTATGAACCATCTCATTTCTGAGAAAGGTTCCAGATAAGGGAATGATGGGAGTGGAGTTCTCAAAATATACGGCAAAACAAATTCTCTTCGTTAAAAGTTACTCTTTCGAAATAACCCACGTACCTCCCAAGTTGATGTATTCCAAATAGCTTATCTCTAAGTCTATTCTATTTTAACCCTTTGAAAAAGTGACCATTTATCAAGAATGAATCATTTTAAAAGACACAAGTAACAACTCTCGTTGCAAGTAACTCTTTCGATATTATCTCCCATGTCATTCAAATTGACGTGTTATTTAATGGCCTATCTCTAGGTCCATCACACTTTAACACTATCAAAGTGATCAATTTGTCAAGGAGTTGTGTTATCTTGATAAAACTTGAGTTGGAACAATAAAACTTGGTTAAAGTCACAAAAACCCACTTTCTTTTAGATCCACATAACCACCCTTTGCCTCACACCCAAGCTAATATGATTAGCTACTCATTACAATAAATAAAGAAAGAAAAATGCTAAGAACTACAAAGGTAAATATAATGTAAAATGCTCTTGAAATGTAAATGACTAGAAAATATATAAATATATGTATATGACTTGAAATGTAAAGACAAGAATGTAAATGACAAGGAAACGTAAAGACGTAATCTAGATGCACTATTTTAAAGTACTAAAAGTAATTGCATAAAAATAAAGACGTAAAATAAATGGCTAATCTAGAGATGAAAATGAAAAGGTAAATAAAATGCAAGTATGAACTAGGCTTTAAAAATAAAAGAAAAAGGAAGAAAGAAAGAAGAACATTAAGAACATTAATTAAAGAAAGTAGGGAGAAGTTTTAGAGTTGATGGAGATCAACTCTTCAAGGTGTACATTAAATGAGAACCTAAGCTCCCTATTTATAGGCAAAGGGAGGGGGCAAACGTGAAAATTCAAACAAAATACTTAGCATCTAATTACCATCTAATGAAACAAGTACAACTAAGTAACTAAAAGTACAAAAGACAACTAAGACTTAGTTCATCCTAATTTCCAGCCAAAATGTTTATCCAAGTGTTAACAAAAGAACTTTTCCAATCCAAAATAAACTAATTTAAGCTCCCATCTTGATCTTCCACTATTCTTTCATCAGATCTATGCTTCTCAGATGCTACAACATGACCTGTGATCCACAAAAGTTGTCCAAAAGTAACCAAATTAGCCATTCTACTAATAGAAACAAGTAAATCATATACTCTAGCTCCATTAACTTAATAAGTAGAAAATAAGGTAGAAAATGACTCAAGGTTGGGATTTAGAAGTGAAAAATCCTATCTAAAAGCTAAAAGAGAATGGCTTAAGTACTCAAAAATGAGTACTTATCACCAACCCAAACTAAAAACTTTGTTTGTCCCCAAGCAATACAAAGACAAAAGAAAAAGACTCAATTTTGAAAGATTTGCAAAAGGATGGCATTAAGTGCACATCATGAAGTTGAGCATGTCAAGAATACATCATATAACTTTTTACATATCCAAAGTAACCAATCAATCTCATTCTAGTTGAAAACATGAACCATATGCTAGCCTAACATTCTTTTTGTTATGATCAACACTTTCCACATCACAGATTACTAAGGCTTTAGGTGAATGAGTTTCTCTCTTGTGGCACATTTTGTTCCTCGCCTTGCCTTTTCTCACCCCATGCATCAACATAGATTTTTTTTCAATTTTTGTGCTTTTTTCTGTTGACTACATACACCTTACCCTATGGGACATTTTTGGTGTTTAGACCACTATTCTTTGGCACTTTTCTGTTTGTGTAGATCTTTGCTCTTGTTGCCATTTTAGACACCCCTACCCCAAACTAAGAAATTTACAATGTCCTTATTGTTTTAGAGGAGATGATGTTTTGACCATGGTTTCAAGTGGCTAAAAATTTGAGAAAAGAATAAACGCCTAGATCATTTCTATGATATGTGTGGAATGTGGATCAAATTGTTTCCCCAGCAATTGTGCTGCTAGTTCTAGCATGCATCACTCCTAGAAATGAGATTGAACTTATGGAATTATTTGGGATATGCAAGTAAATCAACACATCTAATCATGATCCAAATGCAAGAAAATAAACCTAAAAAGTATAAAAACTAACCCCAGACTCAAGAAAACAAAAACAAACAGAAAATGGAGCTAAAAGATATGATTTAAACCTGTCCTACTCAAATGGAGTAGGTTATTGGTCTTCAGTCTGTGTTGCTGCTGAAGTGGATGTTGCAGCACCAAACTGGATTTCTTTCTTTTAGCACGGTGTTCTCTTTTTTCAGCTGGTGGATTTCTTGTTGACAACTTTTTGAGAAATGGTGGAATTTGTTTGAGCACATCAGTATGCTCCCCAGCCCTAACGGTCCTCATCAACTCATCTTGGTGTTTCTCCTTCCACTTATGCTTATATACTTTCCTTATCACTCGTTTCACTCTTTGATCACGGCACAAGATTTCAATGGCACAAATGAGGGAACATTTAATCCCATAAAGATTTTTCCACATCACCTCACCAACAGTAGAACATGATTTTCTGAAGCTTCCCGAGTCCTTGGATTGATCGTCACGTCCTTTTCTCAAAACAACTTGGATATTTTATGCACAGCTTTGCTGCAGGGATACTGCAGTATCTGCAACATAATATTCTTTCTACACAAATTTAAAGAAAGGAGTAATGACAATTTTGGCATTTTGTTGCACTTCTTCACTATTTTGAAGTGAAGAGGGGTTGCTCAAATGCTCAGATGTTTCCTCGGGATTCTCTATCTCTTGATTACTCATCAAAGTATTAGCCTCACCCTCATCCTTACCAACAGACTCAGATTTTTCAATATCACTTGGTATTGAGATTTGGCTTTGTCTTTTACTTTCACTTATGATCTCTCCAACACAGGTCATTATGTTAATAACAACTCCATTTATGTTCTGTAAGAAATCATTCATCAAAGCTTTAAGAGATTCGAAGTTTTCGGTTTGTTCTAAAGAGGGTTTAGGGGTTAAAATTGAGTTGTTAAAATCATCCCCTTGAAAACTCCCAGAAAAATCATCCTGTTCTCCCCAAGATTGGTCAAAAGTATTTGAATAAGTGTTACTCCAATCTTGGTAGGGAGGTATTGGTGATGTGAAAGTGCCATGATCTTGACCATTAAAAAACAAATTAGGATGGGCCTCCCATGATTGAGTGTATGCATTAAAGTGTGAGGTATCCCAATTATTATCTCCCATTAAATAACAAGATTCGGGGTTCAAAGGACAACTGTACGATAAATGATTTCCGCCACAATAGTCACAGAAAACAGTTTCATACGGCTCAAACGAATGTCCCATTGAATCCATATTCATAGAAAGATAAACTCAAAAAGTTGTTACTTGCACACACATGGAAACGTATGACAAGCAACAAAGATAGGAGAAAATTAGCTTAACAAGACTCAATCTCTTAACAACCATAGATTTACGCCTATCCCCGGCAACGGCGCCAAAAACTTGATGGGTGTTTTTTACACACCTACAGACGTGTGCTAATTAAACCTCAAAGCAAGTATACAATGAGATCTAATGTCGTCTTTCAAGTAATAAAATGGTAAGAACCAAGTATCGTATTCCACAGGGATAGGTATCTTAGGTTGCAAGATCTTGAGATGAAAAACTAACTTCAGATGGCGATGTTGAAGACATATTTTTGGTTGGTTGGTTAACACAGAGCTAAATAAACAAGAATAAGCGAGAAGCAAGGGTGTAAGACTTTTGATGGTATATGAATCCAAAATCCAGCAGGTCAATGCTACAGCACTGTTATAGCATGATGCTATAGGAATGTTGCAGCATGCTTCTGACTATAATTAGTTTTATTATCGATTTTAAGAAACGTTCCTCTCGGACTCTCACCATCCCATAATTCAAGTAGCTATGAACCATCTCATTTCTGAGAAAGGTTCCAGATAAGGGAATGATGGGAGTGGAGTTCTCAAAATATACGGCAAAACAAATTCTCTTCGTTAAAAGTTACTCTTTCGAAATAACCCCCGTACCTCCCAAGTTGATGTATTCCAAATAGCTTATCTCTAAGTCTATTCTATTTTAACCCTTTGAAAAAGTGACCATTTATCAAGAATGAATCATTTTAAAAGACACAAGTAACAACTCTCGTTGCAAGTAACTCTTTCGATATTATCTCCCATGTCATTCAAATTGACGTGTTATTTAATGGCCTATCTCTAGGTCCATCACACTTTAACACTATCAAAGTGATCAATTTGTCAAGGAGTTGTGTTATCTTGATAAAACTTGAGTTGGAACAATAAAACTTGGTTAAAGTCACAAAAACCCACTTTCTTTTAGATCCACATAACCACCCTTTGCCTCACACCCAAGCTAATATGATTAGCTACTCATTACAATAAATAAAGAAAGAAAAATGCTAAGAACTACAAAGGTAAATATAATGTAAAATGCTCTTGAAATGTAAATGACTAGAAAATATATAAATATATGTATATGACTTGAAATGTAAAGACAAGAATGTAAATGACAAGGAAACGTAAAGACGTAATCTAGATGCACTATTTTAAAGTACTAAAAGTAATTGCATAAAAATAAAGACGTAAAATAAATGGCTAATCTAGAGATGAAAATGAAAAGGTAAATAAAATGCAAGTATGAACTAGGCTTTAAAAATAAAAGAAAAAGGAAGAAAGAAAGAAGAACATTAAGAACATTAATTAAAGAAAGTAGGGAGAAGTTTTAGAGTTGATGGAGATCAACTCTTCAAGGTGTACATTAAATGAGAACCTAAGCTCCCTATTTATAGGCAAAGGGAGGGGGCAAACGTGAAAATTCAAACAAAATACTTAGCATCTAATTACCATCTAATGAAACAAGTACAACTAAGTAACTAAAAGTACAAAAGACAACTAAGACTTAGTTCATCCTAATTTCCAGCCAAAATATTTATCCAAGAGTTAACAAAAGAACTTTTCCAATCCAAAATAAACTAATTTAAGCTCCCATCTTGATCTTCCACTATTCTTTCATCAGATCTATGCTTCTCAGATGCTACAGCATGACCTGTGATCCACAAAAGTTGTTCAAAAGTAACCAAATTAGCCATTCTACCAATAGAAACAAGTAAATCATATACTCTAGCTCCATTAACTTAATAAGTAGAAAATAAGGTAGAAAATGACTCAAGGTTGGGATTTAGAAGTGAAAAATCCTATCTAAAAGCTAAAAGAGAATGGCTTAAGTACTCAAAAATGAGTACTTATCAACTTTCTATACATGTCATTTTAAGAAAAAGTGTTAGGCTAACGCCTAGTGAGATCAAGCATTTAAATTGAGGTAAACAATGTTAAGCGAAAAAAAAATAAGGTGGAGTTATGATAAGAATAATAGTGCTTTTACTATAAACAATTATCTCTTGGTTTAACGGGGGAGGCACGCATACTAGTGCAAGTGACGGAACACAAAAGTAGGTCACTTGACTGCTAGTAAGGGCAAACACATAAAAGTACACGCAACGGATGTTAGGCTCAGTGGCTTCAAACGTACACCCGCGGAAACTCAACTTCAACCCTAAAAGGGCCCTTACGTCGATATCCTCATCCAATATCGTACATACTTAACACGTAAGACTTATAGCCCAATCTGATGCCTAAACGTGCCTTGACGTAAGAGACTCGCGTCCCTACGTCGGACTAAATGCAACAACAAATGTGGCGTCATGACTCCCAATGCAACCCAATATGTCACATAGTGATAAGCTTTATTCATGCATATATCCAAGATATCCTCTTTCTTTTGTTAAACTCTTTCCACACATATGAACCATAGACTCTCCAAAATAGGGTTTTGGGTGAAAATGCACCCTAAGTTACGTAAATGAAAATGGAGAGGTCTAGTAGATTAAAAGTATGATTTGAACATGTATAGATTTTTATGAAAATGATGAACACACCGAGTGGGTTTTTGAAGAAAACCCAAACCCTAGTTGTTCCTTGGAGAAGATGACAATGGAGGAGATGACTAAATGCCCAAAGCTTGAATCCTTAGGTGAAACTCCAACTTCTTAGCAATAAATGATGTAGATTAGGGAAGGAAACCCTAAATTTCGGTTGGGGACATTTATGAGGGTTGAGAGAGAGCAAAGAGGGTAGATGAGATAAATCAATGAGGAAAATAGGGAAAAACCCGTACTTGGGGCAACCAGGGGATCTCGTGGGTTATGCCGCGGCCTTAAGTCGCGGCCTTAAGTCGCGGCATAGGTCACCCGTATTCCTGGAATGGAAAACGGACAGTTAGTTACGCGTCTTGTGCCGCGACTTGCAAGTCGCGAGCTAACTTGCGTAGCCCACTGTTTCTCATTCAAAAATCATGATTCAACACACGAACTTGCTAAACACGCGATACGCACTAACAGGGTAAGCGCGAGAATACAGTATCTAACAATACACAAGGCAATAAGTCTTAACGCTAGAATTATACAACGAAAATTCGGGGCGTTACAATCCTCCCCAACTTGGGAAGGATTTCGTCCTCGAAATCCTAACTAATCAAATAAACGAGGATATCGGCGCTTCATGTCCTCCTCCACTTCCCAAGTCACATTCGCACCGCGATGATGTTTCCATTGAACCTTCACCATTGTCAATTTTTTGTGCCGGAGTTTCTTGATTACCTTTTCCAAAATGGCTTCAGGTTCTTCGACACAACGGTGGTCGTCCACTCGAATCTCGGATAGCGGTATGACACTCTCTTCCTCCGCTAAGCACTTCCGTAGATAACACACATGAAACATGCGGTGTATTCCGTCCATCTCCGGTGGTAGGTCCAACTTGTATGCTTGGAGACCAATACGCTCAAGAATGGTAAATGGTCCAAGAAAACGGGGACTTACCTTCCCTCGCTTCCCAAACCTAATTAAACCCTTCCAAGGAGACACCTTCAACATTACTCGATCTCCCACTTGGAACTCCACCGGTCTCCTCTTTTTGTCAGCGTAACTTTTCTGACGATCTTGCGCCACTTTCAGCCGCTCCCGAATTGCCTTGACCTTGTCGGACGTCTCTTGCACAATCTCTGGACCAGCAAATTGCTTTTCTCCCGCCTCTAACCAACACACGGGGGTTCTACACTTGCGCCCGTACAAAGCTTCGAACGGCGCCATCCCGAGGCTATAGTGGTAACTATTGTTGTATGCAAATTCTACCAATGGTAGATGAGTATCCAAATTACCACCAAAGTCGATCACACACGACCTAATCATGTACTCCAAGGTTTGAATCGTTCTTTCGCTTTGTCCGTCCATTTACGGGTGGTATGTCGTGCTCAAATTCACCTGCATGCCCAATTCTAGATGTAGGGCTTTCCAAAATCTTGATGTAAACCGGCTATCCCGGTCGGAGACTATAGACAAGGGTATACCATGTCTAGAGACCACTTCGTCTATATACATTTTTGCCAACTTATCCATTGGCAGAGTCTCCCGCATTGCTAGAAAATGCGCACTCTTCGTCAAACGATCCACAATCACCCAAATGGTGTCGTTTCCTTTCAAAGTCTTCGGTAGATTGGTCATAAAGTCCATAGTAATCTTGTCCCACTTCTACTCGGGTATTTCTAATGGTTGAAGGATCCCATAAGGTCGTTGGTGTTCGGCCTTTACTTGCGAACACGTCACGCATCGCTCCACATGGCGTACTACATCTAATTTCATACCCAGCCACCAATAGTGTAGCTTCAAATCCCTATACATCTTTGTACTCCCCGGGTGGATAGAGTATTTGGACTTGTGCGCTTCTTCCAAGAGTATATATCGATTCCCGCCTATCCTTGGAACCCAAACCCTTCCATCGAAACACTTAATCTCACGACTATCTTCGGTCAAGAGTAGGCGTTGCTTGACCATTACTTCATATTTGAGGTTCTCTTCCTTCAAGGCTTCGGTCTGTGATGCTTTAATCCTTTCCATGAGGCTTGACACTAACTCAATTCTAGAAAGCTTGGCTTGAAGCTTCCCATTGTACTCCTTCCGACTCAAAGCATCGGCCACCACATTTTCTTTACCCGAGTGGTATAGTAGCTCACAGTCGTAATCCTTGAGTAGTACCAACCATCTCATTTGCCTCATGTTGAGCTCCTTTTGATCAAACACATATTTCAAGCTCTTGTGGTCTGTGTACAAGGTGCACTTCGTACCATAGAGGTAATGTCGCCACAATTTTAATGCGAACACTACCGCTGCTAATTCCAAGTCATGAGTGGGGTAATTCTTCTCGTGCACCTTTAGTTGCCTAGACGCTTAGGCAATCACCTTTCCCCTTTGCATAAGCACACACCCAAGCCCCATCTTGGATGCATCGCTATAGACTACAAAATCTTCTGATCCTTCCGGTAACGACAAGATCGGAGCCTCACACAACTTCTTTTGTAATATTCGGAAAGCCTTTTCTTGTACTTCAGTCCAAACGAACTTCACGTTCTTCTTGGTCAATGCTGTCAACGAAGATGCAATCTTGGAGAAATCTTGTATGAACCTTCAGTAGTAACCCGCCAAGCCCAAGAATCTTCGGATTTCATACGGGCTTTTGGGAGGTTCTCAATTCATCATAACTTCTATATTTGTAGGATCCACCTTCACTCCGTCTTTCGTGACCACATATCCTAAAAACTGCACTTCCTTCAACCAAAATTCACATTTGGAGAATTTTGCATAAAGTTTCTCCTTCATCAAGACCTCCAAAACATCCGGGAGATGTCGCGCATGGCCTGGATCGCTCTTGGAGTAAATCAGGATGTCATCAATGAACATAATGACCGACTTATCAAGGAAGGGTCGGCACACACAGTTCATTAAGTCCATGAATACCATTGGAGCGTTTGTCAAGTCAAAAGGCATCACCAAGAACTCATAGTGACCATAACGCGTCCGGAAGGCGGTCTTCGGAATATCATACTCCTTGACCTTCACCTGGTGGTAACCCGAACGTAGATCGATCTTCGAAAAACAACCCGCTCCTTGAAGTTGATCGAATAAGTCATCGATTCTAGGGAGTGGGTACTTATTCTTCACAGTCACCTTGTTCAACTCCCTATAGTCGATGCACATCCTCATGGTGCCGTCTTTCTTCTATACAAACATAACTTGTGCTCCCCAAGGCGACGAGCTCGGTCTCACGAACCCCTTCTCAAGAAGGTCTTGTAGTTGACCCATCATCTCTTTCATCTCTGACGGGGTCAAACGGTATGGAGCTCTAGCTATCGGGGTCGCCCCGGTGCTAGATCGATCTTGAACTCCACCGGGTGATCGGGTGGTAATCCTGGCAAGTCGTCCAGGAACACGTCGGGGAACCCATTCACCACCGCAACATCCTCTAGATTCTTCTTTACAAGCTTGGAGTCAATCACGTATGCCAAAAAGGATGAACATCTTTTAGACAAACACTTTCGTGCCTTTGCCATGTTGATAATTGCCACATCGCCCTTCCGCCTCTCGCCGTACACGTTTACCGATTCGGTATCCGAAATCGGAATTCTAATCAACTTCTTTGCACAAAGGATCTCGGCTCGATTTCTCGCCAACCAGTCTATCCCGACCACAACATCGAAACCTCCTATGACCATTAGCCTTAAATCAATCGGAAATTCTCTTCCTCCAATTTCTAATTTGCAACCTCTAAGGATGTTCCAAGTTACTACTTGGTCGCCATCCGCTAACTCTACCACTAACGCATCTTCTAAACTAGTAGTGGGTACATAAAGATTTGGGCAAAACGAACTTGACACAAACGAAAAGCTAGCCCCCGAATCAAATAAAATGTGTGTAGGTACGGAGTTTAAGAGAAACGTACCCGACACTACATCTGTCAATGCCTTTACTTCCTCGGTAGTCATCTGAAAGGCTCTTCCCGTTGCTTTCGGAGGGTCCACTTTCTTTGCCCCGCCGAATCCTATCTTAGACTTCGGGCACTCACTTCTGATGTGGCCCGGTTCCTTGCATCCAAAAAAAATTTGTCCTCTGATCGGACAAATCTTGCCTTGCCACATTTAAAACATGGATCGGATCCCGAGTTGCAAGAACCGAGATGTTTGCTTCGACATTTGGGACACCAAGGAATGTCCCGCCTTGGACCCACTCCTCGATGACTATTGTTGTTGAACGGCTTGGATCTTTTGGAGTGCACCGAACTTTCTTCCCATCTTCTCTTTTCAACCGAACCGCTCTTCTTCATTTTGTTCGAGCCATAAGAATCTTCTATTAGTTGTGCCTCCGTGATTGCCTCCCGAAGAGTAGAGGCCTTCGATACTCGTACCATATTCATCATCTCAGTAGGCAAACCCTTGATGTATGCCTTGATCTTCTCTCTTTCGGTTGGGACCAGATGTCCCACTAAGCCCAGCTTATCCATAAACAACTTGTTGTACTCCTTTACCGATAAATTTTCCTTCTTCAAACCACGAAACTCGTCGATGATTCGATCCATGGATCGTTCTTTACAGAATTCTTCCATAACCTTTTTCTTGAAAGTTCCCCAGCTCAGCTTGTCCAACACGGTGGCCTCAACGGAAGAGGAATATACATTCCACCATGTGAGGGCCGCTCCCCTCAACATTTGAGACCCGAAAATTGATTTCTGATTTTCCCCACACTCGCTCGATTGGAAAGCCTGCTCCATTTCTCAGATCCAGTTCATGAATGTCACCGGGTCGTCTGAGCCTTGGAATTCTGGTGGTCGAAATCTGAGGAATGCCTTGAAAGTACAAGTCTTTGGTACATGTAATACCCCGATTTTCGAAAGGTATCATTTCCAGTTTATACCGAAATCGATATATTAAGGAAAAATAAGATATTTGATTTTGGGCTTGAATCCTTGATTTTATAGTCTTGATGGATGAAGGATTTAATTTCGATTCCAACGGTTCTTTCCGGAGCGAAAACGGAGCTATAACGAAGAAGTTATGACCGAAACGGGATTTGACCAAATAAGAAGAAAATTCAATTTACCAAAATCAGTGGTTGAGGTACCTTGTTATGTGGGTTGGTGAAGCTGAACCCACGGAGCAACCTACGATAATGAAAATTAGGGTACCTTGTTATGTGGGTTGCTGAAGCTGAACCCACGGATCAACCCACGAGAATGGCTGGATGTTTTTTTTATATACGTTTTTTTCTCAAATATTCCTCATTTCTCATTCTCATCTCATTTTCCTCCCCAAGTTTTCCTCTCATCTTCTTACCTTCATAGAAACCGATTCTAGGGTTTTGCTTCACCCAAATCATATCATCTATTGCTAGAAGTTGGGTGTTCCATCCTTGATTTCGGTTTGGAAGCTCCATCTTCATCTTCTTCATCATCTCATCACCATTGTTAACCATTTTTGGGGTTTTCCAAGAAACCCAATTGTAAGTCATTCTAACCATTTTTAAACCATGAAATAAGTTATAAATGCTCCATTGATGATTTCCTAGTGTTTGATTTCTCTAAATTTCGGTTTGGTTAATTTTGGGAGTTTTGGGTCAAAATTAGGGTTCTTGCCATATTTGGGGATTTTGGTATAGAATGTTTGGAGAATGATTTTAAGTGTTTTATTATGTATATTTTATGGTTGAAACCTTGTGGGTCTAGGTTTTGGAAGATTTGGTTTGAAGAATCAAGTTCTTCAAGAAAAGTTCTAAGTGGGTAAAATCTAGATTTAGTCTAAATCTAGCAAGGTGAGTTTACTAAACTTTTGTTAAAACTGGATACACATCATATTTGCTTATTTGTTGTTATTATCATATATTTGCTCATATTGTTCATCTTTACGGGTTTAAGTAATTGATGGTATTTTTATGAGATTATGTGAGAAATATGATATAGAGTATCATCCCATGATTTATCCTATTTTGTGGAATTAATTGGGGTTTCCATGATGTGTAATCAATATGGGTATTTTGACATGTTTAATGAGTATATGTTTGGATAATATGATGATTTCCATTTGGAATATACTCTTGGTAATATTGTATCTACAACGTGGTTATGTGGATAATTAAGTTCTATGTTGGACTTGAGCTATTAGGAGGGTGAAGTATATTTGGTTGAAATATACCTAAAGACCTCCGTGACTCTATGTGATGGACTCATGCTATTAGGAGGGAGATATTGTACCCATGATTGGTATTGGATTATGATTGATTGAAATATATCTAAGGACCTCCTATTTGCATAATGTGGACGAACCGAGACTGTGATTCACTATAGGAATGTAGGTGGGTGACATATGGGCAATTCCCTTGAGCGGTAGTCTCCATATGTACCTAGACCTCCGCCGTCGAGGAAGTTCCTGAGTGGTAATCCTCGATGCGTGTCGGGCCTTTGGGTTGCCACGATGTTCGGCTTCAAGGTGTATTGCCTATTAGAGTGAACCGACTTGGAGATATGGGTCGCTCCCGTTGACTCCACAACTACGTGATTAATTGGTTAACTGCGGATAAGAGTCAAATATGTTATACCATGCTATTTTATTGTTCAACTCACTAGGCTTTTTGGCCTAACACTTGTTTGGTGTCGATGTGTATCTCAGGTTTTAGCGGCACCGGTTCTAAGCGGGCGTATTGCTTGGGTGAGAGATTTGGGGATATTGCTTTTGGACTTACCATTGGTAGAGAATCCTTTGGGTCTATAAATGATACCCTTGATTGTAATTTCTTTTCGGGTTATAGAAATTAGATTAGTTGGTTGTTATTTATTATCCGTTTAATTACGATTGTATTTAAATAGGTTTGTGTATTTTCCCCATTTTTGGGAGGCTCTTGCTTTGGTAATTTTAAATACCGCATGTCCGTTTTTCGGATTTTTGTTATCCCTATTTTTAGGGTGTTATAAGTTGGTATCAGAGCTCTAGTTTAAGTGAACTAGGCATGAATGTAAGATGTCTAGACTTAGACTGAGTACGTTAGGCAATGATTTGTGAGATGGGTAGAATTTCTAAGATGGGTTAGTCTTAGAATCGACGAAAACTATGGTTATCAAGCGTTGTGGCGATGGTAACGAGAACCTTTATGTATTATATGTTCATAATCTCACCTAGCTAATGTTATTATGAGGATATTTATACATGATGGTGCTTGAAGTGCCGTTACGGTGACAATTGGTAATGTAGTAGTACGTTCTCTTGTGCTTGGTTTACTAATGTTATGATATTTAGTAGACGTGGTAGTACGTTTCCTTCTTGTGCGGATTTCCGACGGAAACGGGTCAAACCACTTTGACTTTCGCCGAAAATCCGCCGGAAATCCGTCGGAAAATTGTTTTTCTTTTATTTTTTTAAAAAAATCAATTATTTCCGGCGGATTTCCGACGGAATAATTTTTTTTAATTTTATCTTATTAATTATAACTAATTATTTATTTTCGGCGGATTTTAATTAATTAATTTAATTAATTAAAATCCGCCGAAAATCCGTCGGAAATAATTAATTAATTATTTTTTAAAAGAATTAAAAAAATTAAAAATAAAAATAAAAAACCGTCAAAAATCCGCCGAAAATAACTAATCATTTATTTTTATAAAAGAATTAAAAAAATAAAAATCCGTCGGAAATCCGCCGAAAACATTATAAAATAATTAATTAATTATTTCTTTAAAAGAATTAAAAAAATTAAAAATAAAAATCCACCGAAAATCCGCCGAAAATAATTAATCGTTTATTTTTATAAAAGAATTAAAAAAATAAAAATAAAAATCCGTCGGAAATCCGCTGAAAACATTATAAAATAATTAAATAATTATTTCTTTAAAACAATTAAAAAAATTAAAAATAAAAATCTACCGAAAATCCGCCGAAAATAACTAATCATTTATTTTTATAAAAGAATTAAAAAAATAAAAATAAAAATCCGTCGAAAATCCGCCAAAAATAATTAATCATTTATTTTTATAAAAGAATTAAAAAAATAAAAATAAAAATCCGTCGGAAATCCGCCGAAAACATTATAAAATAATTAATTATTTATTTCTTTAAAAGAATTAAAAATAAATAAAAATAAATGTCCGCCGAAAATAATTAATCATTTATTTTTATAAAAGAATTAAAAAAATAAAAATAAAAATAAAAATCCAGTTGGTCTTTAATGGATACGGTCGAGCTTTAACAGATCTAGTTGGCTTTAACGTACCTAGTTGGGCTTTAACGTACATAGTTGGGCTTTAACGGATCCAGTTGGGCTTTATCGTACCCAGTTGAACTTTAATGGATCCAGTTGGGCTTTAACGTACACAGTTGGGCTTTAACATACAGAATTGAGTTTTAACGGATATAGTTGGTCTTTAATGGATACGGTCGACCTTTAACAGATCCAGTTAGCTTTAACGTACCCAGTTGGGCTTTAACGGATCCAGTTGGGCTTTAACGTACCCAATTGGGCTTTAATGAATCTAGTTGGGCTTTAACGGATCCGGTTGGGCTATAACGTTCCCAGTTGGCCAATACAGTTCATTAAGAGCCACTCCCATTAAGGTCCAATACATTCCATTAACAACATTAAGTAAATACAACATATCAATGTAGTTTGTTATTATCCATTGTAATCAATCAAGATCCAATACAATTTATTAATAGTTGTTGAAAGCCATGTAAGCCCAATACAGTTCGTTAACAACTATTAAGTCCAATACGACCCATCAAGACTCAACACGGTTGTTAAGTGCCATTAAGGTCTATGAAGGCCCAATACCATTCATTAATAGACATTGTAGTCTCTCAAGATCCAATAGAGAGGAACTAAATAACACAAGCATGGGACACTCGTTAGTGAGTCCATTACAACCCATCAAGGCCTTATACAATTCACTACCATCTACGACAGACAGTTAAGGCCAATACAATGTATTAACAGTCGTTGAAAGCCATATGGGCCCAATACAATTCATTAACACCTATTAAGTCCAATACGACCCATCAAGGCACAATTAAGTTCATTAAGATCCACTGAAGCCCGTAAAGGCCCAATAAGGTTCATTAACAACTATTGAGTCAAATATGATTCATCAAGGCCCATTATAGTTCAATAAGAGCCACTGAAATCCATTGAGGCCCAATCAAGTTCATTAAGGGGTTGTTTACCAAATTTTTGATTAAGTCCTGTATGGATAAATTTGTCTGTGTGGATAAATTTGTCTGTCTGGGTAAAAATGTGATGTTGTTTACTTTTTTACCTGAATCAACCGTCTGAATGACAGAAATGACTAATCTACCCTTCAAACAAAAATATGTTGTTTACGTTTTCTTTTAACATGTTTGAACAAATTTTTGTTATCACCACTTCAATCAAAATCAAACCAGAAAAAACCGATACAAACACATAATCAAATCAAATCAAAATCAATACAAAAATACAAATACATAATCAAAATCAATAAAAAATACAAATACAGAATCAAAATCAAAATCAAAATCAAAATCAAAATCAAAATCAAAATCAATACAAAAATACAAACACAGAATTAAAATCAAATCAAAATCAAACCAAAATCAACCAGAATCCATACAAACACAGAATCGATGGTCGCCGGTGGGGAGGGGAAAGAGTTGCAGTCCTATGGTGCAGCGGTGGTGAGTGAAAGGGGAGGGGGAAAGTTAACCAACGGTCGCAAGTTCTATGGAGCAGCGGTGGCCGGAGTTCAAGCAGGGTAGCCTCGGTGGCCGGAGTTCGAGCAGATACGATGGAGCAGCGGTGGTCGGAGTTCGAGCAGGGACGCCGGAGTTAGAGGCAGTCGGAATTAGAGCAGGGGATGATGGAGTCGCCGACTAGAGAAGAGCTTATGGAGAGAGTCGTATGAGAGGCTAGGGTTTTTTTTAGATGAGATGGGGAGATGTTCTTTGTTTTTTTGTTTTTAGGGGAAAGACATGTGAAACAAATAAGGGGTAAGGGGTGTAAAATGATCAGCTTAATGGGGACAACAGCTCCTTCCAAGCTGAGCGAAAAAGCCAAGGGCTGTCCGAATAAGCCAAATAGACCAATAAGCCCAATTAAGCCACAAGTAAACAACCCCTAAGAGTCACTAAATCCCATGAAGGCCTAATAAAGTTCATTAAGAGCCAATAATGACCATTAAAGCCTAATATAGTTCATTAAGAGTCACTAAATCCCATGAAGGCCCAATAAAGTTCATTAAGAGCCAATAAAAGGATCCAGTTGGGCTTTAACGTACCCAGTTGGGCTTTAACAGATATAGTTGGGCTTTACCGCACCAGGTTGGGCTTTAATGAATCCATTTGGGTTTTAACGTATCTAGTTGGACTTTAACGAATCCAATTGGGCTTTAAGGTACCGAGTTAGACTTTAACGGATCCAGTTGAGCTTTAACGTACCCAGTTGGGCTTTAACGAATCCGATTGAGCTTTGATGGATACGGTTGGGCTTTTACACGACCTCTATCAATATATTTTTATAAATTAAAAATTAATTAATAGTTGATAATCTAATTTACAACATATGAGAAATATTTTTTAGATTTCATGAAGAACAAAAAATATTACAATTTTATGAGAATTGATTTAAATAATCTTTTATAAAAAAAATTCATCAAATTATGAAACTTTGGAAAATATTTAAAAATATTTTTAAATTTTATTAAGACCATAAATATATTAAATTAAAACTTTAATTATTTATTATAATTATGAAATTTATACAAATTTCCCACCCAAAATTTTTATTTCACCAATTTTTTGGTTTTCCCAAAATTTCCCACCCACAATCTCCCACCCAAAATTTCTGCCCCCCCATACCACCCGAGCCCACATATTCTTTCCCCACTAGGAATGGCAACGGGCCGGGTTCGGGCCGGGAATTGGTATCTCCGTCCCCGAAACCGATAAGCAAAATGGTCCCCGAAACCGTCCCGATCCCCGTCGGGGATTTTAACGGGGATCCCCGTCGGGGCCCCGCGGTTTCCCCGATCCCCAATGGGGAACACGTTAAGGGTAAAACTCCCCATTCACCGTTGGTTATCCCCGTTCACCGTTGATTATCCCCGAAACCAAAACCAAAACCAACCCGAATTTTTTTCACAAAACCGACCCAAATGTCTCAAACATCATTACATCATCAAAATAATAGAAGTCTTGAACTATAATGTCCACACGTGTCTGTATAATCAATAAATAAAATTCAAATATCCTCATTTTAAAAATAAATGTATTGAAATTGTCGTCTCTGTATAATCAATAATTCTTAAAAGTTTTTACAATAATAATGATATTAAAACTAAAATCATGTAAAAACATAATGTGAAATAATTGACCAAATTTAAGACATGTTTGTTAGCATCTTAATATGTTATGGGAGTCCCACCTTATTTGTTAGTTTTACATATTTTTTGTAGTGGTTTAATGATATTTAAAAATATTACTAATGTAGTATATATGATATATAATAAAATAATTAAATCCAAAAATATTCAATATTAGGCTCATTTTGAAGGTATCGAAGAGACGGTTATAATGGTGTAACTTGTTAAAATTAAAACGTATTTTTTTAACGTATTTTAGTTAATATACGATTATATGTGTTAATAGGATGAAAGTGTAAAATGAAAAATAGAAAAGTAAAAGGTATAAAGTAAACTAACTAAATAATTTTAGGGGTATAAAATGTAAATATATATATTAAAATCATATAAAATCTTAAGAATTTGCTATCCACTTGGCCCATCCCGCCCTCTATCCGGGAAATTATAAATTCAGTTAAATTTTTTCCCCAACCCCGGGATATCGCCCTAAATCCCGGGGTAACCCCGCTATTTCTCAAAAAAATTGATAACTCCGGGATATCTCAAATCCCGGCCCACAATCCAGGACTTAATGGGTATTTCGGCAAAAATGAGAGATTTTGGGCATTTTGGTAAGATGCAATTGAAATACGGGTATTTTAATTAAATTCCCTTATAAAAAAGTCACATATGTTTGTACTAAAATATTATTGAGTAATTTTCACATTTTTGACTAATGATTTTCATTTGATAATTTTGTTGTAGGTTACATCTATCAAGAAATTTGACACAACTTGACATGAGTGTACTAGTATTTGATGAGGATTGATATTCAAATTTTATAGTGATATACATTATTTTTGATTGAATATAAATTGTAAAAATGATAATATTTATTTAATACTTATTATTTGTAGAGATGTGTATTTCAATATAAAATTTAATTATGTATATCAAAAAAGTTGGTTGTATATTTTTTGATTATTTGTATGAAAACTAATTTTTAAAAAGCTGACAGAATTTAATTTTAATTATTTTTTTTTTAAAATTTACTGAAATTTCCGACGGATTTCCGGCGGAAAAATCCGTCGGAAAATAAATAAATAAATAATTATTTAAATAATAAAAATAAATAAATAAATTAAGTAAGTAGAAAATGTTTTCGGCGGAAACTATTAAAATTAATTTTCTTAATTAATCAAATCATTAAAATTTAAAAAAAATTCGGGTTGATTTTCGACGGATTTATCCGCCGAAAATGCCGCCGAAAAAATGATTTGCGGCGCCCCTGTTTCCGGTGGACCAAATCCGCCGAATATGCTGAATTCTGGCGGATTTCCGACGGATTTAGCCGTCGGAAAAAGTCGAAAATCTTGTAGTGGGTTCATACTATCATTAATTTGTAACAATGACCTATTGACTGATTTTTCAAAAATAATAGAATGACTTTTTCAGCCAATTGAATGAGCATTAAAATAACTGAATGATGATTTTTCAATGCATTGCGACTACCTGTCATCACAATAGACTTCTCCAAGAACAACATTTAAGGTGGTCGGAAAAGATGTATATTTTCTTGTTGTGTCATAAATTTTGAGGGTTTTGCTACTTGAAAGCCATTTATATTTCTTGGAAAATTAAAAGGAGTGGGGATATATTAAAGTCTGGCATGCTAAATGGAATATTTATTTTTTCATATTATAAAAGCAGATCGATGTTACCATTTTCTTTCAGATATATACAAAATATTCACATATCATCATGTCTAAAAATATTCCACAACTAAACCCCTTCAAAATCCCACTTGATAAAATCAAATTGGCCACCACAACTTCGCCCAACACAATTTGCTCGGCAAGGGTGGATTTGGGGGTGTCTACAAAGGCCAACTCCCGGTCTCCACAGCTCCGGTGAGCCGGTTGGTACCATTAATGTCGCTGTAAAACGGTTAGAAGTGAAGCACGGACAAGGAGAACGAGAGTTTTTGACGGAGATCCTCATGCTTGCTAGATACAAACACGATAACCTCGCCACTCTCATTGGATTCTCCGATGAAGGTGACGAGAGAATCATTGTTTACAAGCACGAGGTTCGTGGAAGCCTTGATAAGTATCCAGCCAACACGGACCTCGCGTGGTTGCAACGTCTTCGAATATGTCTTGGTGCGGCTCGAGGACTAAATTATCTTCATGGTGTGGGATCAACCCACGAGGTGCTAATTCATCGCGACATAAAAAGCTCTAACATCTTTGTAAGAATATGGTCAGAAAACCGTGTCCCTATTCATTCACATTCACCGGTATATATAATGATAATATTTACACTTTGGTACCACCAACTTTACAAATTAATATCTTAGTCTAATATACCCCCTCAGTCTAAGGAGGAGTACGACGGATGCTTAGACTGGATCTGAAGTCGTGAAAGAGTACTCGAGGTAGGCCTTTGGTGAAGATATCTGCTAGCTGGTAGCGTGACGGGACATGTAAAACCCGAATCTGGCCGCGTTGAACCTTCTCTCGGACGAAGTGGATGTCGATCTCAATGTGCTTGGTCCGTTGATGTTGGATTGGATTCTCCGACATATAGATGGCGCTAACGTTGTCACAGTAGACCAAGGATGTGCGTGTGGGATGATGGCCAAGCTCGAGAAGGAGGTTTCTGAGCCAGCAAATTTCGGCAATGACGTTAGACACACCTCGATACTCAGCTTCGGCGCTCGAACGGGAGACTATTGACTGACGCTTAGAGGACCATGACAGTAAGTTGTCTCCCAGAAATACACAGTAGCCAGAGGTGGAACGGCGGGTGTCCGGACAACCCGCCCAATCAGCGTCGGTGTAAGCCATAAGAGTGGATACTGAGGTACGACTCATGTATAATCCCATGTCAATGGTGCCTTTGACATATCTAAGAATGCGTTTCAGGGCATTCATGTGTGACGTCCTCGGAGCGTGCATGTGCATGCAAACTTGTTGGACGGCGTAGGAGATATCAGGACGTGTGAATGTGAGATACTGTAGGGCACCTGCAAGCCTGCGGTAGGTGGTCGGATCTTCGATCAATTCCCCGGAGTTGTGGCTGAGCTTCCCGTCGGTGTCAACTGGAGTGTGGACAGGATTGCATTCAGTCATGTTTGCCCGAGTAAGAATGTCAGCAGCATATTTCTGTTGAGATAAGAATAGGCCAGTGGGGTCACGCTTGACCGAGATAACCAAGAAGTAGCTGAGATGGCCCAAGTCCTTCATAGCGAACTCATTGGACAAATGAGTTAGGATGTGGCGTTTGAGAGCCGATGATGATGTAGTGAGAACGATATCGTCGACGTAGAGAAGAAGATAGGCCGTGTCTCGGCCGTGTCTGTAGATGAATAGGGAGTGATCGCAGGCACTATGTCGAAAGCCAAGCTTAGTGACATAGTCAGTGAAACGTTGATACCATGCACGAGGTGCCTGTTTGAGGCCGTAGAGAGACTTCTTTAACCTGCAAACATGGTTAGGATAAGACGGATGCCGAAATCCCATGGGTTGATGCATGTACACTGTTTCCGCTAAGTGTCCATGGAGAAATGCGTTTTTAACATCCAGTTGGTTGATTTCCCACTGGTGGGATAACGCAATGCTGAGGACCGTGCGAATGGTTGCCGGTTTGACCACCGGGCTAAACGTTTCGTCGCAGTCGACGCCAACCTGCTGTGACCTGCCATCACAAACTAAGCGCGCTTTGTAGCGCTCAAGAGATCCGTCAGATTTGGTCTTATGTTTGAAAATCCACATGCACCGGATGATATTCATCGCCGGTTGGGGAGGTACCAATTCCCATGTATTATTGTCGATAAGGGCATTAAACTCATCAGTCATGGCTTGGTTCCAAACGGGAGTTTTGAGTGCCTCGGTAGGGGAGTGGGGCAAAGGCTCAAATGGGGCAGAGGTGTGGAGATTGAAAGGTTGTTTTGGTTTTGAAATGTCGGTCATGCTACGTGTGTGCATGGTGCGGGTGGGTGGTGGTGGTGGGTCTTGGTTAGGTGAGGTTGTGGCGAGTGGGGGAGGCGGTTGGTGTGTGTCGGTGGGGTGTGGGTTTTCGCGTGGTTTGGGTCGACGTGAGTAGGTTTGGAAGGTGGGAGTCGGTTGAGGTGAAGTTGGGGACGGCGAGGGAGGGGGGGTTTCGGCTTGTGGAGGATGGGGGGAAGGGGTAAGAGGTTCATTTGGGGATGTGGATTGGTTTGTGGAGGTGACGGATTCCCAGACATACGGATGGAGCTCACTGGATTGGTGGGAGTGAAGAAAGTCGTAGGAAGGGGGGAGGAGTGAAGTGTGGCAAACGGAAACACGGTCTCATCGAACACGACGTGACGAGAGAGGATGATTTTTCTGGTGGAGAGTTCGTAGCATTTATACCCCCTATGATTGGAGGGGTAACCGCGAAAGACGCACGGGGTGGACCTATTTTCAAGTTTGTTAATAGATGGAGATGGGATGAGGGGATAGCAGAGACAGCCGAAAGTTCGAAGATGAGTGTATGTGGGGTGTTTGTTGTATAGAAGAAGTGCGGGGGTGGTGTTGTTTTTGGTTTTGGAGGGAAGTATGTTAAGTATGTAGGTGGCCATTTGTAGGGCGTGATGCCAGAAGGTTGGCGGTAGGGATGCGTGGGTGAGAAGAGTGCGGATGATGTTGTTTATGGAACGAATTTTTCGTTCGGCTTTCCCATTTTGAGAAGAAGTGTGGGGACATGAGAATCGGAAAACCATTCCGTGTTGAGCACAGAAATCGTGAAACGATTTATTGTTGTACTCGGTTCCATTATCACATTGGAAGCTTTTAATTGCACGTTCAAATTGAGTGCGGATGAGAGTGTGGAAGGATAGGAAAGTGGAATGTGTATGGGATTTGTGTGTGAGAGGGTAAGTCCATAGATAGTTGGTGTAGTCATCCAAAAACAAGATATAATAACGATGACCCCCGGAGCTTAGAACCGGGGAGGTCCATAAGTCACTATGCACAATATCAAAGGGTAAACACGTAACAGAAGTAGAATCATAGAAAGGTAATTTAATATGTTTGCCAAAAACACACGATTGACATAAGTGTTTATCCGAAAAAGTCTTAACAGAAATAAAATTGCGTTTATTTAATACTCGTAACAGAGAGGAACTGGGGTGGCCCAGACGCTTGTGCCAAAGATCTTGCGTCAAAGCAGCAAAAGTAATAGGTGGTGTAACTTGAGCGGAAGGTAATGAAAGAGGATAGAGATCGCCAGTGCTGTCACATCGGATGATAGGAATCCGTGTCTGAAAATCCTTCACAAGAAAACCAAAACGATCAAATTCAATGGAAATAGGATTATCAGTGGTTAGTCGGCGAACAGAAAGAAGGTTTTTGATAAGTTTAGGTGCGTGGAGGATATTGTTGAGTTTTAAAGGTGGGTAAGGTGGTTGGAGGGTGGTATGACCGGTTCCGAGGATAGGTATTTGAGAACCATTGCCAACGACGATGTTGTTTTGTATACCATTATAGACATAATTGGAAATGTTACCTGTGGTGTGTGACATGTGGTTCGTGGCGCCGGAGTCAAGGTACCAGTTCTGGTCCGGATTTAATGTCATCGTGTGCATTGCTTGCTCGATGTTGGTCGGGCTGTATGAGTGCTCGGAACCCGGATTGCCGTACGGATTAGCGCCAAGGATACCTGCAAAATTAGGGTTTCTGGGAATAGTACGGTACCTGTTGGCCGGTGTCGTAGGGAATGATGTAGGAGGGGTGTTCCATGGTTGTGTTGGCCATGGAGCATTCCACCCGATGGATGGTGGCTGTGGATAGTAGCCCGACTGAGAGTGTGAGGCACGTCCGCGACCGCGTCCCCGACCCCCTCTACCAGTATGGCGCCCTCTGCCGCCGTAGTCAAGAGACTCAAATTGTCCACGCCCACCGCCACGGTACGAGGTTTCGGTTGATGAACGTCGATCCTCGTTAGTGGCGGTTGTTTAAGCGTTCATGGCTGTCGCTTCAGTCGTGGCCTTGGAGTTTTGATTCTTGCGAGTTTCTTCCAAGATCAGTTTGGATCGGGCAGTGTAGAAATCCGGAAGAGGGGTGGATTGTTGGAGTAAGGTGGCGAGGCTTTCGTATTTCTCGCCAAGTCCGTTGATGAGTTGAAGAACCAGACGGTCGTTGGAAACAGGGGCATCAACATTGGTGAGTTGATCGGATAAAGTCTTAAGCTCTTGACAGTAAGCGGAAACATTAGAGAAAGACTCCAACTTGACATTATTGAATCTGTTTTCTAGATACAGAGCCCGTGAGGGTTTGCTATCGATGAAAATGTTTTCCAACGATGTCCAAGCTTGAGCGGCTGTTGAATTTGGTTTTAGAATAGTAATTAACAAGTCTTTAGAAATCGTACCGTAGATCCATTGAAGGACAATGGAATCCAGACGTTTGAAGAGAGCCACATCATCTGTTTTCTCTTTGTCTTTGCCGGCCGCAGGTTTGGATGAAGAAGATTCGTCGGGAAGAATGTGATGGATGACATCGTGTGCACGACAGTGGATCTTGAATAGTTCGACCCATGACGTATACTGTCCGTCGTCCATCTCCAGAATGATCGGGATGAAGTTCCGGATGTTGGTGACAGTGACAGCGGGATGCAGGGAGGCCATGAGTCAGATCGATCCTGTGGTGAGAACGGCAGAAATTTGGGTCAATCTGCCGGAAGTACTGTTCACGCCGGAAGTAATGTTCACGCCGGAAGTACTGTTCACGCCGGAAGAATGGCAGAAAAAAAAATGGCAGAAAAAGTGGGAGGAAGATGACGGCTAGGGTTTGTTAGGTGTTTGCGGCTAGGGGCAGAAAAAGTGGGAGGAAGATGACGGCTAGGGTTTGTTAGGTGTTTGCGGCTAGGGTTTAGGTACGCTCTGATACCATGTAAGAATATGGTCAGAAAACCGTGTCCCTATTCATTCACATTCACCGGTATATATAATGATAATATTTACACTTTGGTACCACCAACTTTACAAATTAATATCTTAGTCTAATAATCTTGCTAGACGCAAATTGGGAAGCCAAGATATCTGATTTCGTATTGTCTAAAGTAGATCTCACGAATCAAGAGTTCCCTTTTCTTATCACGAACGCTTGTGGCACGTATGGCTACTTCGATCCACAATATGCCGAAACTTGTCTACTTACAGAAGAATCTGATGTGTATTCTTTCGAAGTGTTATTATTTGAAGTTTTATGTGGGAGGCTTGGAACGGTTTTGAAAACAAGAAGCCTATATATCTATATGAATTGGTGAAACGTCACTATGGAACGGAAACATTAGACGAAATCATCTTCCCTAATCTACGAGAAGAAATGAAGCCGAGTTCGTTAGAAACATTTTCGAGAATTGCGTACCAGTGCCTGAATGAAGATAAAAAAGATCGCCCTACGATGAGATCGATTGTCCAAGAACTAGAAACCGCGTTAGAACTTCAAACCGTATGTTATTGCTTTTCTTGAAATTATTAGATTCTAAATGTTATTATTAGGATATTTAAGTTACTTATAATCACAAATTAAGTTTGTGTTATTTGATGCATGGTAGAAAATTACAAAAACCAAGTTATGGGGATCAAGCATAGGTGGAAATCCATGGTCGTTGCGGCTTGAGAGCAATCAAAAGTTGAGGAAGATATTCATAGATCACAAAAGATGGATTTATTCAATTGCTTTTACTACCCAAGATCTTGGTGATTCAGTGCATTATTTTCAACAACATGGTGGTAACAATGGCCCCAGCGGTTATACAATTTCCCAGGTCACATATTTTGTTTCTAATTAATTACTCCCAATTCGGGATCATGAATTAACAAAATAATTTTGACATTAATGGGGCGTTTGATTCACTTAATGGAATTTATTGGAATTGGAATTTATCAAAGAAATTTGACTTTGAAGGTTGGTAAGAATTCAATTTATTTACTTAAGCCAAAAAATGATGAATTATTTAAATTGTGAAATTTAATAGATTCCATCATTTTTATTATGTGAACCAAACATAAGATATTTGAAATTTGGTCAAAAAAATTATCCATTTCAATTCCTTCAAAATCAATGAACCAAACAACCCCTAAATTCAACCTTTTTATGTTATGGAAAAGGATTCGGCATTCTATTTTCAATACAATATGTAAACAAAGAAGTAGATTATCTAGAAGATTATAATAACACTCACTTGTAATTTATGTAGCAATCGTCTAAATTATATTTTCAAACATGCATTAATAATATAATTATTGTTTATAGATCAATTTTGATATGGATGAAGAAATAACCGGGATACAAGGGACAATTATAAGAGTACCCACCATGCCTTCTGGAAGTCTTACAGTACTCTCGTCGTTGTGTTTATTGACGAACAAAAAGAAGCATGGACCTTTCGGTCATGAGGAGGAGGCATGTTTTTCAGAATCATGGGATGTAGGTTCTTTTAGAGGATTTTATGGTCGTGCAGGATTTTACTTAGATAGTTTGGGTTGTTTTTTGAAGGCTATACCATAGAGGTTTGTATTTATTAAAAACCATCTACTTAAAATGCAACATGAATAAGTTATTCACTTTGTTATATCACATTATATAATTAATTATATTTTTTTATGCAAAATAAGAAAAAGCTAAAAAAAATTATAATGCTTCTCGTTTAACTTAACGAGCTTGTCTAAGGGACCTTAACGGAAGTGATTAAATTCGGACGTTTTTGCCAACCACAATGACCGTCTTCTATTTTCGAAATTGTTGGGAAAAGTGTTAATAACCGACAAAATATAGGGACCACATTTGTAGTTTACTTAGGGATTGTTTGTTTTTTAGTTTTCAGAACTTATTACCTCTGATCACTTTTTCGGTCAAAGGTTTTTAAAATAAGAGTGTTTTTTTTTTTTCTTTTCTTTTCAGACCCACTTATCACTTAAATTCATCTCCAACAAAAAGAGGTAATCTATTCACTTTTTTCCACTTTTTTTCTTATAACAACCACATCAGTCATCCTCTTCAAGTTCTGCACCTCAAGTTCATCCTCATTCCTCTCTAATCGATCTCGACCCAAATCGAGAGCAAATCCAGTCGATTTTGTGATTTCGTCCCTATGGGCTGTCTCTCGACGCAGTGGCTTGATACTGTTTATTTTGGGGGGGGTTTCTTTGTTTTAGCTCAGAATCATACGATGGATTAGAGCCCTCCATTGATTTCGTCTCTGAGTCTTTCGTTGATTTCATCCCTATGGGTTGTCGCTCGACGTAGTGGCTCGATGCAGGTTTTTTTGGGTTTTTTTTGGGTTTTTTTTCCTGAGTTTTAGCTCAGAATCAAACGATTGATTGGAGCCCTCCATTGATTTCGTCTCTGAGTTTTTTTTACAGATCCTGGTAACAAGGGTCAATGAGAAAGTGAAACAAATCAAACACTGTTCGATGCACGGTTTTTTTTTATCATCTTTCAAGAATTCTAGATAGAGAAAGTGAAAAAAAGAGAGAAATCAACAAGATAATGCGTCTGAAACAAATCAAACACTGTTCTTGTATTTTCATTTTCTATTTTAGTGGGTAGGTTTGACAATGATGAGGTTTGTTTTTAGATTGATTTTTTTTTTGGGTTTTAGATTTTAGAGAATATTTGTATATATAGTAGATAAGATATAACTTCAACAAATTATTATATTTGTATTTTTATACAGATCATTTAGCATCATTCAGATTTCAGACTTCAGATATTACAAAAACAAACAGTCTTGTTGATTCAGATTTCAGATTTCAGACTTCAGCATCACCTCTTATTAATAAGAAGTAAAATAAGACTTCAGACTTTATACCTCTTAAAAAACAAACGCCACCTTATATGTTTAATTATAAGTGAATTACATTGGTGGTCCTGTGGTTTGGTCAAATTTTGGATTTGGTCCTAAAACAAACTATCTAAGTTGATGGTCCCTAACTTTCTAATTTAATAACATTCAAGGTCCATGAAATTAACATTATTAGTTAGAAATTATTCGTTCTGAGGGACTAAGGCTATGTTTGGCAAACTAGCTTATAAGCTAGCTTTTTTTTGCCAAACAATGCCTAATTGACTTTTAAAAGTAATTTATTTCTTATTTGATGTATAATCGAAAATTCTAAATTAGTTGTTGTTTCCAGAATTGAGGGTGTTACAATTTTGGTCATTTACCATTTTTCTCCATTTAAACATTTTCTAATTAATTTTCTTCATTTAATGAAGAACAATTTTCATCTCCTTTACCATTTTATATAGAATCATTCAAAGTATTTGTAATGTAAACCCTGAAATCTAAATCAAACCTTAAAATCAAAACCTAAATTAAACTCTAAGGTGATGTTTGGTTCACGTAATGTTTTTTGATTGAATGGAATCTATCAAATGTATTTGACTTTAAATGAATAATAATGGAATGTTGTTAGTTTTGACGACATAATTGAAATGAACTATGTTAAAGAAATTGGAATCTCTATGTTTTATTCACATAATGTAGCTTTATAGTTGGAATGAAACGTTGGTAAATGACCAAAATACACTTTTTGATAATTTTAACTTTTTTAAACTAAAAATACTTTAATAAAATAATCATTAAATACTTTAAATTTTTTAAACAAAAAAATTTAATATCAAACCTGTGGTGAAGACAAATATGATATGGTGTCGCAATGGAGAAGATGAGTTGTTGTGTGCCCGTGTCGAGAGCTTCCAGATAGAAATCGTGAAGATGAGAAAATGTGTCGGTTGTTTGAAGAGATTAGGGTATATTTGGGGTTAAGGGTATTTTTGGAATTATGAAAATGTTAAATTTCATTCCATCAAAATACCACCTCTTGTCAAGGAATGTCCATATTCATCATTTATGGAATTTGGTGGAATTTACAGATTTCTTCCATTGAAAAGAATGAACCAAACAAGGGAATAAAATTTGGTCAAATGAATTCAGCATTCCAATTCCATCAGATTACTTCAGAATTTGCAAACCAAACTCCACCTAAGATTTAAAAAAAAAATCTAATTCAAACCCTAATGAAAAAACAAAACAGAAAACCTAGGGAGGTACCAGAGGGAAGTTTGGGTGTTCTACTTCTCGGGATTTGGGGCCTGGGATATGGTATCGAAGATAGGTGATGGACGTCGGAGACCATAAGGACAAAGGTAGTTTGGGTGTTCTTCTTCTTCCATATATGTGTCATAAACGAACCATAAAGATCAACCACGCGTCGGAGGCCGCTGGAACTGATATGAGTTTTAAATTTTTAACCGCAAACGTACAGGAAGTGTAGCATATGGGTCGATCACAGGGAAACGATGGACTAAACACATACTCATTCTAGACAACGACTCAGCTACGAGAAATAATAAATATTTTGATTTTTTAATAAAATAAACTAAAAAGAATGACGAGACAATAAAAATGAAAGCTAACGAAGATCGGGCAATGTTAGTCTCGGGTTTTAATGATGGTGAGTATTTGTTGTGTAAAAATATTTTAACCCTCTATTGAGGTAGAAAAGCCTTTCTAAAACGATATTTGCACATACTTTCGTATGATACAAACATTGAAAAAAAACATTTTGATAAAACAAATTTTTTCGCGGCCTACGTCCCTAACAATTTTTATGTTAAGACCGTAATCATCAACCAATTCGTTCTAAGTCGAGAATCAAACTTTCGTCCATATTCCAACTAAACAAATTAACAAACACTTGATTAAAATCAATTAACCACATAACAACTTTCGTTGATTAAAAATCAACCAATTAAAATCTAATAATCGTTTTAAAATCAAATGAAAGCTACACTACTAACCCAACATTTTTTTATCCGAGACACACAACTCAATCAAACGAAAGCTACACTACTAAACATAAATTTAAAACACGAGTGTCACTCTCCAAATAATTGTTTCAAACCTATGAAACCAATTAAATAAATTAAGAACGGTGCAAGAAAAATTAAAAAGCTCAAAAAATAAAAATAAGGAGTAAAACATTTACAATAGATGAATGGTAAAAATAATAAATTCAAACATAAATATAAAATATAGAGAAACGAAATGCTACAATAGGTGTTGAATGTTGAATGAGAACCTGTCACATTCCATCTTCATCTTCGATCTGTCGAAACATCGCATTTTCTTCACATCTTCATCGACTAAAGGAGCAAATTTCACTACTACAAAAATAGGTATTTTAAACGGTTGTTTTGGACATTTTTAAACGGTTTTACAACCGTTTAAAAGGGCACCGTTTGAAAAAATCAGGGGCTTTTTTAAACAGTTTTTGAACCGTTTAAAAAAGTCACATTTTTAAACGGTTTAAAAAATAAAAGAACGCTATATGCTACACATAGGACTCGATCTCAGAACCACAACCATGCAAACACACAACACTTACCATTCCACCACATCTTCTTCTATGTTTATGGGAAGCACCTTTAATTCTTTTATTCATTTTCTGTCCAGTTTTGTACTTCCAACTTCAACTCCAGATTCGGTCCAGATTTACTCCAAATTTCCAAAAACTCAAAACATGAACATTGTAGATCTGTGTGTTGGGTTTCCAGATCATCTTGAATCATTCAAATCGGAGATCGGACGAGTGAAATATGATCAAAACGCCACAGTTGCGCAAATCTGTCAAAAATTATCGTTTTGTTCTTTTTCGCTCCAAATTGTTCCTAACCTATCAAAATATAAAAACGCATTAATGTAGTTCGGTTTTACCCTAAATTTTTAAAGGTCTTTTTAAACGGTTTTGTGATAGTGAAAGCGTTTGAAAAAGTGTTTGGCCTTTTTAAACGGTTGTTCTAGAGAACCGTTTAAAAAGATGTATGTATTTTAAACGGTTGTATGAAAAAACCGTGTAAAAAAGTTAGACGAATTTTTAAACGGTTTTGTTCAATTATCCGTGTGAAATACGTATCCCTTTTTAAACGGTTTTTTATAACAACCGTTTAAAAAGGTCATATGACTTTTTTAAACGGTACCACAACCGTAGAACCCTTTAAAAAAAAGTCTTAAAAAAATGCGACCTCCTTTTTAAACGGTTTTTTCGATTTTTTTAAAAAACCGTTTAAAAAAGTCATTTCTGTAGTAGTGAAGATTACAAATAAATAAAAACCAAAACTAAACCTGTAACACCCTAAAAATAGGGATAACAAAAATCCGAAAAAACGGCATGAGGTATATAAAATTGTCATAGCAAGAGCCTCCCAAAAATGGGAAATATACAAACCTGTTTAATTACAGTTGTACTTTAACGGATAATAGATAACAACCAACTAATCTAATTTCTATTACTAGAAAAAAGATTATAAAAGGGGTGTCATCTATAAACCCAAATCTTCTTCTACCAAAAGTATGTCCAAATGCAAGTTTTCCCCAAGCTCTCACCTAAGCAACTATGCCAGCTTAGAACCGGCGCCGCTAGAACCTGAGATACACATCGACACCAAACAAGTGTTAGGCCAAAAAGCCTAGTGAGTTGAACAATAAATAGCATGAATGATCAATTACAATTCTTATCAGCAGTTAACCAAAGTTCAACCAATGTGGAGTCAATAGGGGAGACCCATAGCACCAATCAAGTTCCACCCAAAGAGTCGATATACCTTGATGCCAACTAACAAGAGGCACCCGAAAGGCCCGGCACATCCGAGGACTACAACTAAGGAAATTCCCCGAGTGGCGGAGGTCTAGGCACATACCATCACGGTGGCGCCCAAGACTACATTCTCCTAGTGTCTACTGACTTGGTTCGTCCAACATAATGCATATAGGAGGTCTTGAGGTATATTTCAACCCAACATATTTCGATACCAACAATGGGTACCATATCACCATCCTAAGCCACATAAGTCCAACATGAGACCCAAATACCAATATAATCATTATATGGGTACAATATCATTAAATAGGTATTCCAAATAGAATCCATCATAATCCAAGACATGTATACATTAATCATGTCAAATACTCATATTATGTATCCATGAGAAAGACCCCAAATACATGACCAAAGAGAGTAAAACATAGCATAAGACTTATAAACATATTTCCACCATATGTTCATAAAGAAAACATCAAATACTTGAACATGTAAAAAAATGAACATTTCAAGCAAATATACGATAAATATAACAAGTAAGAGGTTATGATGTGTATCTAGTTTTAACAAAGGTTTAGTAAACTCACAATCTAGGTTTTTGGACCAAAACCTAGAAAATAGATGAAATAGAGAGGAATGAAGCCTTGAGACCCCAAATACTTGATTGCTAGGTCTTGAATGCACCCTTGAAGTGGTTGATTAAATGTTTGAAAACCCCCAACAACCTCTAGTGTAATAAATGAAGTAAGAGGGTGGAGAAGTGAAAAAAATCGCCCAAAAACGCTCTCAAACGAACCCTAGATTAGATTTTGAAGTTGTGTAGAGAATGAAGGTTGGAAATGGTGTTTTTATTCGGCCAGACCACGCGGGCGATAGTGCCCCGCGACATTGCCACTGGCACTATCGCCAGGGCATTGTCGCCGACTCTCAATACCTCTCGGTACATGCCCCGCGACAATGACACGGCGACAGTGACCGTGTCACAGTCGCGTGTCAAAGCCGCGCCCCACACCTCACTCGTGGTACACTCCCCGCAGAGTGACACGGCGAGAGTGACCATGTCACAATCGCGTGTCACAGTCGCGCCAGTCCCCCAACGTCCCGAAAGTTGACCAATTTCGATAACGAGCGCGATGTTTAGGCACTTAAAATAAATGTACAACTCATAAAGCATTATAACATCATAGAAATGATCAAACACATAATTAAGGGCTCATTTTCTCAAATACTCACAATTAATGAAGTAAGGGAAACAATTACTTACCTTGCAAATTTCCGGGTGTTACAAAACCTAAACCTAAAGTATAAACTAAAGAAGAGATTGAGAAAAACTAAAAACTAAAGAAAAAAAAAAAGAATCGGCCAGCGCTGTGGAAGTAAGGAGAAAGAGAGGAGATGCAAAAACCTAAAAAAAAATCAATTTAAATAAAGGAAAATTGCATCAAAATGGAACCAACTTTCACCATATTCCTATTTTGGGGAACCAACTTTAAAAGTTATCATTTTGGGGTCTAAACCAAACTATACACATATTTAAGGGTCTCGATTACCGGTTATCTTAATGTAAAGTTATTAATTAAAAAAATATTAAATGCTTATTATAGAGGGGCCACATCATCGACAATTAAAAGAAAATATAAAATCAAATAAAGAAGATATCTAGTACAAATAACAAAGCATTTGGTGCATGTCTTAAAAGTTTCAAAAAAACAAAACCCCCACTTCACCTAGTATCTTCATCTTCATCATTTGAATCCCCTGCAACCCCACCTTAAAATCAAAAAGTAACTGACAGCTAAAATTTTCAAATGGCCGCCACTAAGAATCGAAATCCATTCCAACCACACTTTTCTTATATACAATCAAACAAATCAATAAACCTCCCTTCTAAAATGAAAACTAGAAATGGCGGGTGTGGGTGTGGTTGGCACCAAACTCATGGAAATCCACCGTAGAACCCTAAATCCCACACCTCTTTCCATATCCCAATCCCTATCCCAACTCAACCTTCAATACCTATCTCCTCGATTCAATCTTCCATATGGAAGCA
Organism: Arctium lappa; assembly: GCA_023525745.1. Lineage (NCBI taxonomy): Eukaryota > Viridiplantae > Streptophyta > Magnoliopsida > Asterales > Asteraceae > Arctium > Arctium lappa. The sequence goes on from CM042049.1 coordinate 125,965,338, forward strand.
GGACGTGAATGGATGGTGGGAAGATTGAATAGGGTATTGAAGATTGGGATATGAAAAGGGGTGTGGTATTTAACGAATAATTCAAAAATTTCCTGCAAATCCAAAAATTCAACGAATAAAACACCCGGTAGCAAAGCCCCTGCGCCTCAATAAGCTGACTTCCCACCAGCAGCATTTATTTTCTCCGAAATACGCTCGACAGAAGCCAGCAAAGGAGCAACAAAGTTATCCAAACAATATTTCAAATCAAGCAGTATAGGATCACTCTTAAGCTGATATCGAAACTTCTTAAACAACGAGTTAATAGCAGGTCATTGTTTATAATGACCTCGATAACCCTATTCATCAACACAATGTCATCCTCTTCGTTGGTAACTTCTTTCTCACCTCTTTCACACCTAGAATTTCTGGTTTAGAATAACTCTTTTTTAATTAATAATTCCATTGGCATTTACCTAAAGCCACATCATCACTAGCAGATCAGGTAAATCAAGCCCTTACATATATCTAAGGTTTGGTTTAGACCCCAAAACGATAACTTTTAAAGTTGGTACCCCAAAATAGGAATTAGGTGAAAGTTTGTTCCATTTTGATGCAATTCAGCCCCCTCAACTTGCTGCTACTTCAAGGTCCACCTTCTACTTTAATATTTATCAAAATCTTCCTCATGAATTATTTTCTTTCAAACATGATACAACTTGGTGTCATATTTGTTGAATTAATCCACCACATAAAAATTCATTAAATGCTCCAAAATTTACTTGTCATCCATGTTGATGCTTTCAACGTAAAATATCTGTCAAAACTGATGAAAACACAAAAATACCAATGTAATATCTTCAATTGATGATTATACGAAAATTAACTAAAAATATAATAAAATCTACGTGCAAACAATTAAACTAAATGCCAAATAAAATTATAAACTAAAATGAATGCATGCATGCACAAAATGCACTTAACAGGAACAATCGACAGGGACGAACCATGGGATCTACTTTATGGATTGTTCTTGATTCCTAAACCCTAATACACACACACATACATACATACATACATACATACATACATACATACATACATACATACATACATACATACATTCATTCATATATATATATAGTCATAGGTTCAAATGAGAAGTGATAAATGTGTGAGAAATAGAGAAGTAATCTTAGTTATTCATACGATCAATATTGAATTTGACTGGTTAAATATTGCGTCTTTGACTGGTCAAGAATTGCAGTTTTGACTGGTCAAAACTTGCAGCTATTCCAAAAATAGAATGACAGTTTCATAATTTTTACAAATACACGGTACGAGATCATATATGAACCTGTATGATTCACATATAAACTCTTCTAATTGATTCATATATGAACATTTGTGATTCATATATGAACCAATTAGAGCATCTCCAACAGCTTCTCCAAAATAGAGAAGTAAAAAGTCAAAATCTTCAAAAAAATCACTTTCATCTCCAACAGATTCTCTATTTTGGAGATTACACAATTAATTATATTATTAAAATATTCATTAAAACTAATAAAATATTGTTTTTCTCTCATAAACATTTAATTTAAATCAATTTCATTGGTAGAATGAATAAAATATAATTTCTCTCTAATATGTAATCATTTTTGAAAATATCTCCAAATTTGGAGATTTTCATCATTTTCTCTATTAGAGCATCTCCAACAGATTCTCCAAAAAATTTCTAAAATGGAGAACCAAAGTTTAAAATCTCTAACAAAAATTGCATTCATCTCCAACAGATTCTCCGTTTTGGAGATGACATCATTACTTATATTATTAAAATAATGTATATATCTAATAAAATATTAATTCTCTTTCCTACACATTTTATTTCAAGATTTCTTATTGGTGAAATATAATAAAAAACAATTTCTTTCTCATGGTAATCATTTTTGGAGACTTCTCCAAATTTGGAGAAAAATACATTCTCTCTCCTACTTTCTCCATTTTGAAAAAGATTTGGAGAATCTGTTGGAACAAAACAATGACCAAAATCCCCATTTTCTCCATTTTGGAGAAGCTGTTGGAGATGCTCTTACTTTCTCAATTTTGGAGAAGGTTTTGGGGAATCTTTTGGAGCAAAAAATCCCCAAAATCTTCATTTTAGAGAAGTTGTTGGAGATGCTCTTAAATGATTCACATATGAACTAATTAACCGTAAGTTCATATGTGAATCAATTGAACTAATTAACAAATTCACATATGAACCTTTGTGATTCATATATGAACTAATTCACATATGAACGTATAGTTTATATATGAATCACATAGGTTCACATATGAACTTGTCACGAGTATTTTACGAAACTACACCTCTATCTTTTACAGACCACGCAAGAAATTATCCGGTGCTTCACGGTCAAAGCCGCAAATGTTGACCAGATGATGGGGTAGAATCATTTCTCTATTTCTCATACATTTAACGTTTCTCATTTGAACCTCTCCCTATATATATGTGTGTGTGTGTGTTATATAATATCATATAATAGTTAAAAACGACCTAAAATCATTAAAATAAAGAAAAATGCTAAAAAGACAAATTTACCCTCGTACATTACGAATAAAATAGACGGACATTAGTATGAAGGACCAATCCGTAACAAATTGCATATGTGAAGGGTTTTTTTTGTAATAAATGAAGATAAATGACCAAATCTTTGTAATAAATGAGATACCTGATCAGGGACCAAATCCGTAATTTACTATTATTTTTAATATATATTCTGACCAAGCTAGCGCTTGGGTTAACTTTTTTTTTCCTTATGACCTGGCTAATGCTCTTCAAGAAAACTGAAAAGACTCGAAAAGCATGATCGAGCCTATTTTCACACTCAAAACCCAAGACCGGTTCCAAACGTGTTTTTTTGGCTTACTAGAACCAGTTTGGACGGATATATACGGGCCTAGACACAAAAATCTTGGGCTTGTTGCACTCTAGTTTAAGGAGGGGAATATTCATTAAGATGTTAGGGCGATGTGCGTCCGTTTCAAAAGTTTCTAAATCCACTTGCATGTTTAAGGTTGTTATATGTTTTGATCTTTGTTTTAGTTGGAGCATTTGGTATTGTACTTCTCGATTATGTATAGGAATTGGCTACTTTTTCAAAAAGTTGTAGGGCTGCAATTTGAAAGCAACATTGTTGATATCGGGCTTCCCTACTAGCCTTGGTCCAAGATTTGAGTATCATTATATAATGTCACTAGCTAGAGTCAAATGATCTCCCATTAACCACACACCATAGGCCTATGCAACATCATAAAAGAAAGGATTGCAATTTAAATATTGTGTATATGATGTTGGTAACAATCTTTTTTACTTTTTACCAAATAAACCATTCAGAAAAGAATAATTAAATGGACCAAATACAGGTAAAACTGTGAATAAAAATAAAAACCCATTTCTTTTACCAAATAACAAACAAGTATATTAATGTTGGGGGTTTACGACAATCCTAACCCCTAGTTTCTCATACTAACATATCCCTAATAACGATTAATTAACGAGTATAACATTAAGAAAACGAAATTGAAAACCATGAAGAATATGAAAACATTCGAAAAAGGATCCAAACTCATCACACACATATATATATAAATTTTAGAATTTAGAGAGAGGAAGAAACAGGGAGTGTAGAGATAGAGAGAGAAAGTGTGGAAGTGGGTTTTGTATTAATTAAATTGAAAGAAATACATCAGACTCAATATATATACAGGGAAAGAAAGGAAAACTAAAACACCCACGTGAACCCACGTGACCACTAACCAAACAGACAAACAAAACAGAACAAACTTAACTAACTTCAACACCCCCCCCCCCTTCAAGTTGGAGGTTGAGATAGCAAACCCAGCTTGCGTAAAAGAGCTGAATGAGTAGTTCCACTAAGGAGTTTAGTGAAAATGTCAGCTAAGTGAGAAGATGAGGGAGTAAAATCAAGAGCAATAACACCCGCCTTTAGTTGTTGTCGAACATAATAACAGTCCAATTCAATATGCTTTGTCCGTTCATGGAAAATAGGGTTCTTCGTAATGTGTATACTCGCCATATTATCACATTTTAGAGCTATAGGAGTAATATTATCAATACGTAAATCTGCTAAGAGACGACTTAACCACGTCAATTCACTAGTTATTCTCTTCATTGATCGAAATTCGGCTTCGACAGATGACAAAGAAACTATTACTTGCTTTTTAGATTTCCATGATATCAGACTTCCTCCCAAGAGCACAAAATAACCACTAACAGAACTTCGTGAATATGGACAGGACGCCCAATCAGAGTCACAGAAGGCTGTCAAATTCAAATATGAGGTATTGTTAAACAATAACCCATAAGAGCAAAAGACTCGAAGATATTTCAGAACATGGATTGCAGCGTCCTAATGTGCTTTCGAGGGTCGTTGATTGAATTGGCTAAGAAATTGAACACTGTAAGCGATGTCTGGTCGAGTATGAACCAAAAAATTCAATTTTCCAACTAGTCGTCGATACGCAGTAGGATCAGGCCGGATTTGGCATATCTGGAAGAAGCTTGATATTAGTTGGCGAAGGTGAAACAATACTCCCAGCATCAAAAATTTCATACTCTTCAAGTAAATCAATGAGGTATTTTTCTATGTTAAGAACATTCCTTGAGAACCTTGAAGAAACTCAAGACCAAGAAAATAATTGAGATTCCCCAAATCCTTGATTTTGAAAAGATCATGCAAATACTGCTTCAAATCAGTGATTTCTGAAGGAGCGTCACCGGTGACGATAACATCATCCACATACACAGCCATAATAATGAATGAAGTCGAAGTCTTTGGTAAGAATAATGAGTAATCATTCTTAGAATGCTCAAACCCCTTTACTCGTAACGCATCAGTTAACTTCGAATACCATTGCCTAGAAGCATGTTTAAGACCATAAAGAGATTTGGTAAGTTTACAAACATAGTTTGGATCAGAACATACCATACCCTTCGGTCTCTTCATGTACACGTCCTCATGTAAATCTCCATGTAAAAAGGCATTATTAATGTATAATTGATGGATCTCCCACTTTCGTTTAACAACAAGAGCAACGATACAACGAATAGTGGTGAATTTGACAATGGGAGAGAATGTCTCATGATAATCTTCATTAGCACGTTGTGTAAAACCTTGAGCTACAAGCCGTGCCTTGTATCGTTCAACCGTCCCATCTTTATTAAACTTGGTTTTATATACCCACTTGCATTCGATAGCACGTTTTCCATCAGGTAGAGGAACTAATTGCCAAGTTTGATTAGCTTCTAGAGCAGCAAATTCTTTGGCCATGGCTTCTTGCCAACATGGACTTTAATAGTTTCTTCATAATTCTTAGGATCCACAACAGAAACAATATTGGCAATAAAACATTGACTAGTACTATTCAAAGCAGTGAAACATAAATTCTGAGAATCAAAACACATGTTAGTCATTGTATGAGGACAAGTATCATAAACTGAATCTGAAAAATCAGAATGAACTTGATTACAAACAAAATCATCAAGCGAACTGGGTGGTTTATGAACTCGTGAAGATTTACGAGGGACTGGAGAATCATTAGCTTGACTATTCGGAATTGGAAAAGAATTTTCTGGACTAGAAGGGAAACTGGTATCAACAGAACCATTTGAAGTAGATGATGGTTCGGTTGAACCATGATTTTGAAAAAATGATCTTGAAGACTGAACAAGACAATTTGGAGATGAATCTGAAACATCAACATCATTATTAACAGATGTAGGAAGAGGAACATTAGAAAACACAGACGAAGAAATATCAATACCCTTAAGAAAAGGAAATTCTTATTCACAAAATTTAATATCTCGAGAATATGAGATTTGCTTGGTATTCAAATACATAACCTTGTAAGATTTTATACCAAAAGGATAACCTAAGAAAATATGTGGATTAGCTCTTGATTCAAATTTATGTCGGTTAATTGGAAGGGTGGACACAAAGCAAAGGCAACCGAAAGTACGAATATGATGGAATTCTGGCTTACACTTGAACAAGACTTCAAAAGGTGTGCGATGGTCAAGCACCTTAGTTGGGGTTCTATTAATGAGATACGCAGCTGTCAAGATGCTATCACCCCATAACTGTAAGGGTAATCCAGATTGAATGATTAAAGAACGAGCAACTTCCAACAAATGTTTGTGTTTTCGCTCAACTAAGCCATTTTGTTGCGGAGTATACGGACATGATAATTGATGTATAATGCCTTTGGAAGCATAGAAGGTTTTCCCTTCTTGGCTACTCCCTAATTCTTTTGCATTATCAGAACGAACGATCTTGATAGTTTTGTGAAATTGAGTTTGAATGAATTGAACAAATGATTGAATGACAGAGAAAGTTGACCCTTTGTAACTTAGAAGATATATCCAAGTGGTTCGACTATGATCATCAACAATAGTAAGGAAATACTTATGACCATCATATGTTGGAGTATGAAAATGACCCCAAACATCAACATGCACAAGATCAAATATATCAACAGATTTGGTATGTCGTTCAGGAAATGGTAAACGATGTTTTTTAGCTTTATGACAAGTAACACATGAATGAAACATGTTTTTATTACACTCAAAAGAAACAAGATTCAACTGTTTGAGTTTATTCACTGGAATATGACCAAAACGTAAATGCCACAAGGAACAAAGTTTATCAACAGATTCAGAAACAACATGATTAGAGAAACTATTTCTGAAATCTTCAGGATTCAAAAAATACAAGCCTACCTTTCTTTTACCAAGTGCCAAGAGCTTCTTGGTGAGAGGGTCCCGCATATAACAATGTAAGTAAGTGAAATGAAGAGGAGTTTTATGCTGAGCAGTGAATTTTGTGACCGACAATAGATTGCAATGAAATGTAGGAACAAATAAAACTTGAGAGAGACACAAATGAGATGAAAGAGACACAGTTCCTACATACTCGACAAGCAAGAAATTGCCATTTGGCAAAGAGACTTTATGAGGTTTAGACAATTTTGTGATTGAAGAAAACATGGAATAATGACTACACATATAATCAGATGCCCCAAAATCTATTATCCACAAACTTTGAAAGTAAGAAGTCAAGGTTGAATTACCTGCACATGCAGCAAAACCATTAACGGCCGCTGTGAAAGCATTTTCAGAGATATCACCTTTTCCAGATCCAGAAGCCGAATCAACAACTTTGCATTGCTTTAAAAAACTCATCAACTGACTATAATCTTTGCTTGTCATCTCTGTCTTACCACCAGAAAGATCCTTTGAATTTATCTCATCTCCAATAGTAGCATTAACAGTTGATTTTCTTGAGTTTGTGAATTTGAAATGCTCTGGAAAAACGTTTAGACGATAACATTCAGATTTGATATGCCCCTTCTTTTTGCAATAGTTGCAAATCATATTCTTCCTTGTTTCACTGTTTGAGACATGCTTATTTGGAGTATTCTTGACATACATGGTTGCACTGTCGATGTTCAATTTCATCGGCGCTGTAACTTCACGTTGTTGCTCTTCTTGAATAAGAATCGCATATGCTTCTGCAAGAATAGGAGTAGGTTTCTGTGAAGAATGCTTTATCAAGAGATAATATCATGTACAAGATAATAACAGATTGTCAATCAGCACTAAATCAAATCAATCAGTACCAAAATTGATTCCACAATTAAAGGCACATATTCTGGTTCAGTTTGGAAATTGTATTCTCTATTAATGTTGTAATATGTTCCTTCTTTAGCTGCTAGACATTGTATATATATGTATTCTCCATCATTCAATAAAAATACTTCATCCCTTATAACCTTTATATGGTATCAGAGCATTTTCACTCTTACGAGTTCTGATCCTCAAATCCATCTTCTGCCATGTCTTCCAAAAACACCAACCAGATCACCGCTACAACACATCTCACAACCAAACTCACGACCACTAATTTCCCAGTGTGGAGAAAACATGTCGAGTCCACACTCATCGGGCTCGAGTTTAAAGATTTCATCGGAGAATCCGCTCCACCTCCAAGACAGGTTGCTGACAAAGATGACGAGAAATCGAACCCTGAGTACCTCTCATGGCATCGTAAAGATCAAATGGTTCTGTCCGCTATTCTTGGAAGCTGCTCGGATCAGATTCAGCCGCTAATCTCCTCTGCCACCACTGCTCGAGAAGCATGGGAACGTCTGAATGCAAGCTTTGCTTCATCCTCTCGATCGCGAATCATCTATCTCAAATCTAAACTGGTCAAGAATCCCAAAGGAACCCGCTCCATTGCCGAATTTCTTCAGGACATGCGATCTATCGCTGATGATCTTGCCCTCGCTCAAAGTCCGGTTACTGAAGAAGATCTCATGGTACATGTTCTAACTTGGCGAAGAATACAACACCATCGCTGCAACAATAAAAGTTCGTGATAATCCACTCTCCTTTGCCGAATTATTCGACAAATTACAAGACTATGAGCGAGCACTCAAGGACCACCCTTCTGCAGCCGAACCTTCTCTCACCACAGTCAACTACACCTCTCGCCAACCAAACCAGTCAAATCGGTCTACCAACTCGTCCCGGTTCTCTGGAAATCGCAACAACAATAATCATAACAGCCGACCTCAATGGAACAACTCTTCAGGCAATCGCAACAATCGAAACAATTCCTTTTGTCAATACTGCAACATTCCCGGTCACCACACCCGTGATTGTCGCAAGCTTGCCCGGTTTTTCTCCGAGAAAACAATGTTACCGCACACTCCTCACCCACTGCAAATGTGACAACCTTCGGTTCTACTCCTTCCACCTGGCTCTTTGACACGGGTGCTTCAGATCATGTCACATCTGATCGAACCAACCTCCACAGTGTTTCAGAATATGGAGGCCCTGATGAAATTAGTCTTGGTGATGGTACAAGCTTACATATTGCACACATTGGTGACACCCACCTACACACACCTCACCATAAACTTCTGTTATCCAGAGTTTTACATGTTCCGACGATACGTCGAAATCTTATTTCTGTCGCTAAGTTGTGTAAAACTAACCTTGTATCGGTGGAATTCTTTCCATCTTTTTTTATTGTGAAGGATCTTCGCACGGGGGCGCGTCTAATGCGAGGAGAGAATACTGAGGATGTTTATCATGCACAACTACCTTCCAAGCTCCAACTCAACCTCACCCTTCGGCTCTCACCACTCGACCTTCATCACAAACTTGGGCACCCATCCCTTAAAGTGTTTCAATCTATTGCTTCAAAGTTAGGTTTTAATTCACAAAGTTTGTCATCTGTTCATTGTTCTTCCCGTTCTATCAATAAAAGTCATAAAATACCATTTGGTAAAAATTCCTTTGTTGCAACTAAACCACTTCAGCTTTTATACTCTGATGTATGGGGTCCTGTCCAAACTTCTATTGATAAATTAACATATTATGTGATATTTGTTGATTATTATTCCAAGTACACCTGGATTTACCCCATGAAATATAAAAGTGACGTTGCAATACTCTTCCCTCAATTCAAACTCCTTGTCGAAAAATACTTTAACCTCCCCATCATATCTCTTTTTAGTGACAATGGGGGGAATATCAAGGCCTCCTCCCGTTTTTGCAATCCCATGGTATTTCTCACTATACAACCCCACCACACCCCCCTGAACACAATGGAATTGCCAAGAGACGACATCGACACATCGTCGAAACTGGACTTGCATTACTCCACTACGCAAAATTACCCCTTACCTTCTGGACACATGCATTCCAAACTGCAGTCTATCTCATCAATCGGCTTCCCACCTCCATCTTATCTCACAAAAGTCCCTTCGAGTGTCTCTTTGGTCAATCACCCAACTACTCTAAGCTAAAACCCTTTGGATGTTTGTGTTATCCATGGCTTCGGCCTTATACAACGTCCAAACTTCAACCTCGTTCAAGTCCATGCCTATTCCTTGGATACTCATCTTCCAAATCCGCGTATAAATGTTATGATCCTACCACTCGTCGCCTTTACCACTCACGTCATGTTGAATTTATTGCCAATCAGTTCCCATCTCACCGTCTCTCATCTCCATCCGTCTTACCGACTCCCACTGACTTTCTCAAACCCACATCTACAACTACCAGATCCGAGGAACACTCCTCAAATCCTACTTCATTCCCATTTTTCTCTTCGTCATCCCCTTCTTCCTCTCCCACATCAGTTGAAACCACTACCAACCCTTCATTCATTTCGTCATCACCACCACCGTCTCCTATTTCCCACTCACCCTCTGATACCCCATCACCATCTACTACTTCCCGTCTGCCCCACCTGTCCTCTTCACAATCACCGTCTCCAACCTCGTCTCCCTCTTATACTACCCAACCAACTCCGCCACCCTCCCGCCGTACTCACAAACCCAATACCAAATACTTCAATCCTTCTTTTATCAACGTCTCTACTCGTCATCCCATCCCATCCTCCATTGAACCTCATACCTACAATCAAGCCCTAAAAGACCCACATTGGCGCCATGCCATGGATCAGGAATTCAATGCGTTAATGCAAAATGGCACGTGCGAGCTGGTCCCTCCTTCTTCTCACTCTCCCATCGGTTGCAAATGGGTTTTTCGCATCAAGCGCAATCCCGACGGCACCATTGCCAAATACAAAGCTCGCCTTGTTGCTAAAGGTTTCCTTCAACAATATGGCAAAGACTATTTTGACACATTTAGTCCTGTATCTAAACCCGTTACCATTCGTACCGTTCTTTCCATTGCTCTCTCAAATCGTTGGCCTCTTAGGCAACTGGATGTCAACAATGCCTTTCTTCACGGCACCCTTCATGAAGAGGTGTACATGATTCAACCACCGGGTTTTGTCCACCCGCAATTTCCCTCACACATCTGTAAACTCAAAAAATCCCTCTATGGCCTCAAACAGGCGTCACGAATGTGGTACATCGAACTCACCACTTTTCTCCTATCCCTTGGTTTCCGGAAGTCTCGTGCTGATCCATCTCTTTTCGTCTATAATCAAGGTGGCATCCTTGCTTATCTTATTGTCTATGTCGCTGACCTGGTTCTCACTGGTAACAACAACTACTTTCTTGATCACTTTGTTCTCACTCTTGCCAACCGCTTCTCCATTAAAGACCTTGGCTCACTCCATCATTTCCTTGGAATCGAAGTTGTGTCCACCCCCATCGGCTTATTTCTCTCTCAACATCACCACATCCAAGATCTCTTAACTACCTTTCACATGGATGGAGCAAAGGAAGTAGCTACACCGCTAAACACCTTAGTGACTCTCACCGCCTTGGATGGGACCATAAACGTTGACCCTACACCGTATCGAAAACTAGTGGGAGGTTTGCAATACTTGGCGTTTACAAGACCGGATGTCTCTTTTGCTGTGAATAAACTTTCACAGTTCATGCACTCTCCCACTGAGACTCATTGGCAAACATTGAAACGAGTTCTCCCGTACTTAAAAGGAACCATTCATCACGACTTATTCTTAACAAGAGGATCCTCCATGGACCTTAAAGCATTCTCTGATTTGGATTGGGGAGGACTTGAGTGCGGTGGTCGATCTACTACTGCATATTTGTTGTATCTTGGCTCTAATGTTATCTCATGGCGTTCCGCCCGTCAGAAATCTGTCTCTCGATCCTCCACTGAGGCAGAATATAAAGCCTTAGCAAATGCCGCTTCTGAGGTTTCATGGGTCCAGAACTTATTACATGACTTGGGTGTCGCTACTAAGTCTCCACCCACCTTATACTGCGACAACATAGGAGCCACCTATCTCTGTGCCAACCCAGTCTATCATTCGCGTATGAAACATGTTGCCTTGGATTATCATTTTGTTCGCGAAAAAGTAACTGATGGTTCTTTACGGGTCTGCCACATCAACTCCTTCGATCAACTTGCTGATGCACTCACCAAGCCATTAACTCGTGCTCTGTTCCTTCGTCTACGGTCCAAGATTGGAGTCTCCGATGGATATAATATCATGTACAAGATAATAACAGATTGTCAATCAGCACTAAATCAAATCAATCAGTACCAAAATTGATTCCACAATTGAAGGCACAGATTCTGGTTCAGTTTGGAAATTGTATTCTCTATTAATGTTGTAATATGTTCCTTCTTTAGCTGCTAGACATTGTATATATATGTATTCTCCATCATTCAATAAAAATACTTCAGCCCTTATAACCTTTATATGCTTCCCCTTGTCGAAGCATAGCTATCATTTAGTCCAAATAGAAACTGAACCAATTGTTGTCTATCCATACGTTTTAACCAGGCCTCCTGTTGTACAAAATCAGGCATTTCATCTACAAACGCAAACTCATTCCAAGTTCGTTTGAGCTTTGTGTAATATGCTGTTACAGAATCACTTCCTTGAGACATGAGATTTAACTCTTCCTGCAATTGAAATACTACTACAAGATTCGACTGTTCATACATGTGATGCAGCTTGTTCCAAATCGCCTTTGCTGAAGTATGATAGATCAAACTCTTTGAAATTTCTGGACTCACAACATTCAGAATCCATGTGATTACAATTGAATTGCATCTTTCCCAATCTTCATAACTTGGATCATCTTCAGCCGTTTTCGTTGTTCTACCGGTTACAAAACCTAATTTATTTTTCACCGACAGTGCCAACGTCATAGCTCGTTTCCAAGCACCAAATCTTTTCCCGTTGAAAACTTGTGATACGATTACTGCTCCTGGATTATCTGTATGACTCATAAACAAAGGATTTGAGTAGGCTGATGCGTTGATTCCACTAGTATTGATTCCAGAACCAGAATTAGGGCTTTCAGTGTTAGACATCGTGATTTATTACAAATTAGATCTAACAAATATCAGAAGACAAAGAATAATGGAGAAAATAGTAGAAGAATAGATGTAATCAGGGAATGAAAGATGAAAAAAAATCAACGATGCTCTGATACCATTTTAGAATTTAGAGAGAGGAAGAAACAGGGAGCGTAGAGATAGAGAGAGAAAGTGTGGAAGTGGGTTTTGTTTTAATTGAATTGAAAGAAATACATCAGACTCAATATATATACAGGGAAAGAAAGGAAAACTAAAACACCCACGTAACCACAAACAAAACAGAACAAACTTAACTAACTTCAACAATAAAGCATAACCAAATATAACAAAATCTGGTTAGCTCAAAGAATAGTACAACAATCATGCGGATGATCATTTCTTGCACTTTTTGAGAAATTAGTATCATAGAACTGATCAGCAAGATATCCAGTAACTTGATCTTGAGTTGCGGGAATGAGTGGAGCTGATGGCTCGGTGGTTGCTGGCGGCGGTGGTGGCATAACATATTCAGATTCAACATCTTTAATCCGGACGCCATTATTAGAACCTCGTACATCATCATGGTATGTAGCTGCTGGTAATCTAGATAAAGATGGTTGGTTGAAATTGAACTTATAAGTATTCGATTGTCTGTATTCGACACTCTCTAATCCTCTAGCACGAGATATTTTCACAAGTGCTTCAGCCATATCTTGAGCATTGTTTGAAGCAGACAGTGTATAATTAGGAGTGTTGATGATCATTTGTTGTGGTAGAATGTCAACGATTTTTTTGAATTTCTTTTGAAGAGCAAACTGGATTACTTGCGGGTGTTTAGCGGTTGAAATTGTGAGTTTCCCGGTGTCGAGATCCATTGATAACAATTCGATACCACCAACTTCTTCGAGTGTGGTTTTCACCTTTCGAATGCATCCGTCACAGTTACAGAACCGATTGATTTGAAGATCAATTACTATTGGAGTAGTGGCAGCCATTGTTGATATTTTTCTGTAAATGTTTTAAATGCAACCAAAATATATATACGATGAATTATATAATGTGTTAGAAAATAAAAGGGATTTTTTCTCCAAGATGTAATTACCCTGGTGCATTCAGAAGTCAACTTATATATGTTGGATCATAACAAAATATGATCTTTAAGTTTGACTTCTTCAATTCAACACACAGCTCATCTAAGAACATTTATATAAGTTTTATGGATATTAATTAATCTTAATTTAATTTGCATCTAGTAATACGTTAGATCATTCAACAAATCAATTATAATGAAGAAGATGATTATAATAAATTAATGGTTAAGTAAATAAATTAACGTAGATAAAGAAAACAAACGAATGTTATTGGGGTATAAACTATATTTGAATTGATACACAAATCGTTAACAAATAATAGACTATTTTTTTTGAACGGCAAGTTAACACACGCACACGTTTCTGGGGTATCCGGGCTCCCACTTAAGGGTGTCACCCGATTAATTCCCGTCGATCACGACCCAACCCAATTAAGGGTACCACTATTAATTAAAAAAAGCACAGATAAAAAATAATTAACAGGTATAGTAATTTGCTGGATCATGAAAAAAATAAAAATTAGTAATATGAAAAGTAAATCAAATAACGAATGCAGTGAAAAAAAAAGAATAAAAAGAGGAGTTGATCAAACCGGGAAACCCTAATTTGCGAAGGAAGAAGATGGAGAAGTTTCTGCACCACTTTAAAAATGTTATTCGATCATAGTATAATAAATTTAAAAACAACAATTAATTATATGTAAATAAAACTACATGAATCAAAATTCAAGAAAAATATAAAAATGCAATGAAATAACAACAATATGAAAATTCTTACAACTTTGTGCCTCGAAACTGTTGGTGTTTGCCGGAGTTTGATAGGAGATGAAGAAAGAACATGAGAATGGAGGAAATAAAGGTGGTGTTTATATAGAAGAAAGGCTGAATGGATTGCTCCTTACGCAAAAGCTATGGCAAAATTTTAAATTATTTTATTCTCCTTAACCTCTTTTTTATTATATTTTCCAAGAATTTTCTTTTATTTAATCTTATCGTTAGGGGTCTTGATGAATTTATGAATAATACAAGGGATTAAAGAGTAAATTTTTGTAAATACACATACAAAGTCATGATTTTATTATTTTGTTAATCGAAACACAAACACGTTATTCAGCTAAGGAACTAAATAGTAAACACCAGAAAGATCAAGAAGCTTCGTCTTAAGTAATAAACACCAAAAAGATTAAGAACCTTTGTCTTAAGTTTTAAAAATGTGATATAAGACCATTTTTGAATATTGTTTGAACGATAATATTTTTCAAGTAATTGTTTGAAAACAAACATTTAAATTTGTAGATGATACAGACTTAATTATCGTTAGAAAAAAAAATGTAATACAATACTTAACTTATTTATATTTAGTAATTAGTAAGGACGATTAAATAATAATTGATCAAAAGCATAGACACGAATTGAATTGATTGTTAAGGTTCTTGTTTTGCTTCATAAAATTTAATTAATCATTATACACATGTAACAATAGAATTATTTATATTATATTTTTATAGTTCGAAAATGAGGCAAACAAATATTTACGTATGATTTAAATTGATTTGATTTCTAATGAATTAGACATAAAAAATTATTTTGAAATCCTTTCAGTTACCGGACAAGAACTTTCTTTTGTGCAATAATTGTTTATTTATCTTTTGTAGATTTTAACAATCATTTTGTTTAAATGTTAAGATTAATGGTGTAGATCAATACATAACGCGCTATCGATCTACACGAACGCCATATTAGACTATTTTGATTTCATAAATTTACGATGATTATTTTTTATGTTGAAGTAACTTAAAACGGTAAATGTGTTTTCATAAAAATGTTGAGAAGTGAATATGTAAATGTGAAATATAATGCAATTATTTTGTATTACGAAAATAAACATTGGCGGGTGGCTAATTATTGCAATAGTACAAATATCAGTTGCCATTTGTGCAAATACTTGAAAGTCTAGGGGGTCAAATGCAGACACAGACTTCACTGGCAAAAGTTCAACGCGGAGTAGCCGCGGTTACTTCGCACATCAAGACGGCCTGAGCGGCTTGCATGGGAAACTTCCAATAGATACATGCCACGTGTTAGTTGAAGTAGCTGACGTGGAAGAAGGAAAGTTCTCGATCTCTTCGCTTCATCTTCTAGATGTTTAGTGTTACATCAATTCTTGGGGTGGAGCCGTGTAGCGTGATTCAGTTTGTAGATATTTGCTTCAACTTCATTTTCTCTTTTCTAAATTACAACTATATTTATACATATATAAATAATATATTACTTTACATGTAAAACCATTTTAAAAAAGATGAAATTATTATTATCCACCAATTATATATATATGATTCAGTAAGTTATTAATAAATAAATATAAAATTATGAGATCATTTATCCAACGCTTAACCGGTAAACGCTTATATTTAATAGTCAACATTTTCATTTAACTTATCGGGTAAGATTAGTCCATTAAAACGTCATTGTATGCAACATTTTTATCTCAAAAATGTTTATGGGGTAAGAGTTGTCACTCTAACTAACTGATAAGACTTTTGGTCCTTATCATCATTCTTATCAGATAAACTTCTCAATTCTTTGTCACGTTCATCCAATAGAATAAAGCGAGTCGATAAACATTTACCTGATTAACGTTTAGCGGTCCCTAGATTTACTCTATTAGGGCTGCATGTGGTAAGATCAAATTTTTGTTTATTTTATTTTTTTAATGATACAATATTTACAAAATCCATTAGATAAAAAATGAATCATATTTTTATTTAAAATATTCAAAGAACGTCCCAACGACTTGGATAGTTGGATTTAATATGAACCCAATAAAAATATTTTGATTTTAATTTGATAAAAATCAATAATCTATACTACCTTATAAAGCAGATTTCAAAATCTCTTAAAAACACTTTTTGTTGCACAATGTACTGCTGTTTAATACACATCTCTTAAAATCTCTTAATTACAACCCTTAATGCGTGATGTACTTGTCAATGCTTGCCTCTTTACAGATACGAGTTTATATTCCCAACGACATTGATTACCGTCGCTTCCTCTCGATCTTCGCCCCCCTCCCTCTCTCAGACGATTCCAAAGCGCCGATTCACCCTCATCCCTCATCCCAAAGCGACGATTCACTTTCACATCTCATCGATATTTCTGATTATGCTCTAATTAATCGTCGATTCCCATCGCTCCATCCATCGCAGAATTTGCTCAGTTGCAAGGTCGTTGTTTTCCTTGCTTCTTGCCGGTGGTTGCTGCCCTTCTTCCGCTGTACGTCGTCCTTCCTCCGCAAACTCATGTCCGTGAGAATCAAATCGAAACTGTCTGATTCCCCTTTTCTATATATGTATTTTTCGATCATAATTGATGGCTATGGTCAATCAATTTTATTGTTCTTTTGTTGGTATAGGGCATCATTCGATTTGATCGGTTGTTTTTTGACTGTAGAAATCTTTTGTGCAGTCCAGGTTTTTACTTTTTTGTTCTATTTTTTCTTCCTTTCTGTTCACGATTATAATCGTAAAGATTATGGATGTATGTTGTTTAGGGTTTTAGTTCCTCCCTAATTTGGAATGGTTTGTTTTCGAAAACGATGAATCAAAAGAGGAATGATTGAAATTGGGGATATTGAAGACCAATTCGTTTGAAATTTCAAATTTGAAATTGGGGGTTTTGTTCCTATAATCTTTTCTTCTGTATATTTTGTAACACCCGTAAATTCTTAGGGTAAGTATTTTGTCTCCTTTAATGCCTTAATTTCGTTATGGGTGTGCACATGCGTCTTTACGTGCATTTTATGATCATGGGTTATGTTAAAATGTCATATAGTGATTTACCACCTTTAATCGTTTAAACCTTGTGCTCATTATCGTTTTCGGTTAAGTTTTCGGGCCGATTTGGGAGGCCGGCGATTGTGCCCCGCGATTGTGCCTTGGCACCATCGCGGAGGGCACTATCGCCCACATGGTACCAGGGGCTGGGGTTTCCAGCGATTGTGCCACGCGATAGTGCCCTGGCACTATCGCCAGGGGCACTATCGTCCAAAGTGTACCGTGAGTGGGTGTGTGTTCGCGATTGTGACCCGCGATAGTGCCCTTGGCACTATCGCCGGGCACTATCGCCCGCGTGGTCTGGTTATTTTTAAAACACCTTGGGCAGTCTTATTTCACACTTTAACACTTTACAAAAACGGGAGAGCTTTTCTTAGAGGCGATTTTTAGGGTTTCTTCATCTACCACATTTACTTCTAGGCTTTTGGGTGGTTGGGAACATTAAGTGGTCATCAAGCTTCATCCAAGTGTTCTCATTGAAGTGTTCTTCAAAAATCTCACTCCTCATCTTCAAGCTTCATCTTCTCCAACTTCTAGGGTTTCCATATTTTCTAGATTTTGGGTTCAAAACCTAGATTGTGAGTTTACTAAACTTTTGTTAAAACTAGATACACATCATAATCTCCTACTTGTTACTTTATCTCTATATGTTCAAATGTTTGGGGTTTTTCTTCATGAAAATAGTGGAAGATGTATATTTATGGGTGATTTGCCATGATTATTGTTATATGTATCATTATTTGGGATTTGACTCATAGATACATAATGTGGGTACCTTGATATGTCAAATGTATGCATATATGAGTATTACGATGAGTCTAGTTGGAACATCATTTTGGTGACATATTTATAAGCATGATGAGCATGATTTACATTGGGTCTTTTGTTAGACATCACGAGGATAAGGTGGTAATATTATACCCGTAGTTGGTATTGAATTATATGGATTGAAATATATCTAAAGGACCCCTTATAACTGTTATGTGGACGAACCAAGTCAGTACACTAGGAGGATATAGTCTTGGGCGCCACTGTGATGGTATGTGCCTAGACCTCCGCCACTCGGGGAATTTTCTGAGCGATAGTCTTCGGGTGGGTCGGGCCTTTGGGGTGTTCCTTGTTAAGGGCATCAAGGTATATCGACTCTTGGGTGGGACTTGATTGGTGCTATGGGTCTCCCCTATTGACTCCACATTTGTTGAACTATAGTTAACTACTGATAAGAATCCTGACTGTTCATGCATGCTTGTTATTGTTCAACTCACTAGGCTTTTTGGCCTAACACTTGTTTGGTGTCGATGTGTATCTCAGGTTCTAGCGGCGGCGGTCCTAAGCAGGGTTAGTTGCTTTGGGGTGAGAGCTTGGGGAAGTGCACATGGACGCGTTATACTTTTGGATATAGACCGTTTGGGTTTATAGATGACAACCCTTTTTGTAATCTCTTTTCTAGATGTAGAAATTAGATTAGTTGGTTGTCGTTTTCGTCCGTTAAATTACATTTGTAATTAAACAGGTTATTTATATATTCCCCATTTTTGGGAGGCTCTTGCTATGACAATTTTAGTATACCTCATGTCCGTTTTCTTTTCGGATTTTTGTTATCCCTATTTTTAGGGTGTTACAAGTTGGTATCAGAGCTTTAGTTTAAGTGAACTAGGTATTGGTTAGCGTATCTAGACTTAAGCTTTAGACTTTATGACTTCACTGTCCACTTGGGGTAGAAATCCTAGGTGGGGAGAGCGTTAGGATTATGGAATTTCTTTAATTTAAAGTTGTGATGATAGTGACAAGAATTCTTGTGTATGGTTCGTTCATAATTTCACTTAGCTACTGCTATTATGAATGCTGCTTTGGCTCAACAACAGTTGGCCATGACTTCGGCCATGACCCAACAACAAGAGTTTTTCATGAAACTTCTAGAGGATCGAGACGTCAGTAATCGTCAACCCGAGACTATGGCTGAAAACGTTATTGTGGTGTCGGGAGGACCGAATGTGGTGACGGTCGAAGAACCATCCGCCGAGGGAATCAGAACAAAGACAAAAGGGTGCACCTACAAGACGTTTCTAGGGTGTCATCCGAAGGAGTTTGCGGGTTCCGATAGCCTAGTTGCCTGTATGTATTGGCTCAAAGAGATGGAGATGGCCTTCGAGGCAAGTGAGTGTGACCCTTCTCAACGGGTCAAGTTTGCTTCCCAACTACTTTGGGGGGAGGCGTTGATTTGGTGGAATCTCACTCGATCCGCCCTCATCCCGGAAGTTTTGGCTAAGTTAACTTGGTCGGTGTTCAAGGAAAAGATTATGGACAAGTACTGTAGCGAGTGCTCGGTGGACAAGTTGGAACGGGAGTTCCGAAATCTGAAGAAGGGGAATATGACTGTTGTCGGCTACTCCAAGCTCTTTTTGGAGAAACTAAACTTAGTGGGACATCTGGTCCGCGATGAAAAGTCAAAGATTAAGGCTTATCAACAGGGTTTACCGGCCGGAATGCGGACGGATATAAGAAATTCTAAGTGTTCGACCCTACAAGAGGTTATCGAGGAGTCCTTGCTCATTGAGGACGACATCAATTCGGAAAGGGATGAGAAGAGGTACGTTTGTGAGAAACGGAAGTGGGAGGGGCCATCTGGGCCCGTTCGTCAATCAAGACCCTTTGTAAGCGGGAAATCGGGTGATCAACGCCGTGAAGATCGGTGGTGCCACAAGTGCAGGTCAAAGTACTCAGGGCCATGCGCTACAAGGACTCACTCCGGTCCAGCCGGGTGTACCAAGTGTGGTAAGAAAAACCACACGACTCGAGAGTGTTCCCTCCGTGGGTCAGTATGTTATGAATGCGGAGAGCCGGGGCATATGAAGCGAGAGTGCCCGAGGCTAGTTAGAGGAAGTGGTGGAAATTCTGTGGGTTCGACGGCTAGGGTCGAGCAACCACCAAGAGCACCGAGTCGAGCTTTCCGGATGACTACCGAGGAAGCGAAGGAGACCGCAGATGTCGTTTCGGGTACGTTTCTAGTAAACTCCATACCTGCTCGCGTCTTGTTTGATTCGGGTGCTACATGTTCCTTTGTGTCTGATACTTTCTGTAAACAATTCTCCACCCCTATAAGTGTCCTTCCCGGCGCGTTAGTTGTAGAAATAGCTAATGGGGATCAAGTGATCATTCGTGACCGTTTTCGTGATTGCATTCTAGAGATCGATGGAAATTCTTTCGGAGTAGATTTACTACCTATGACTATAGGAGGGTTTGATGTAGTCATAGGCATGGATTGGTTAGTAAGGCATAAAGCGGACATCTTTTGCTCCAAGAAGATAATCCATGTACCATTGCCGGAAAATGGGTTGGCTACCATTTATGGAGAGAAAGGAAAGAGGGATAATCCTATCATCTCATCTCTTAAGGCCCGCAAGTTTTTAGCGAAGGTCTACCCTTCGTACTTGGCCTACGTGGTGGACGCAAAGAAAGAAAAGAAGTCGGTGGAGGATGTGGAGGTAGTGCAAGATTTTCCGGACGTCTTTTCGGAAGATTTACCTGGATTACCGCCGGAACGGCAAGTGGAGTTTCAGATTGATCTCACACCGGGAGCGGCTCCGATAGCTCGTGCTCCTTATCGTTTGGCACCGACAGAGATGAAGGAAATGATGGCGCAACTTCAAGAGTTGTTGGAGAAGGGTTTCATTCGACCAAGTTCGTCACCTTGGGGAGCACCGGTTCTGTTCGTGAAGAAGAAGGATGGATCCATGCGGATGTGCATAGATTATCGGGAGCTAAACAAAGTCACGGTGAAGAACAAGTATCCTCTACCTCGCATCGACGATCTTTTTGATCAACTCCAAGGGGCGGGATGTTTCTCGAAGATTGACCTTCGGTCCGGTTATCATCAAGTGAGAGTGAAGAACGAAGATATTCCGAAGACGGCTTTCCGTACGAGATACGGTCATTATGAGTTTTTGGTGATGCCTTTCGGCTTAACCAACGCTCCGGCCGTATTCATGGATCTGATGAACCGTGTGTGTCGCCCATTCTTGGATAAATCCATGATCGTCTTCATCGACGATATTTTAATATATTCAAAGGATGAGTCCGAGCATGGAAAACACTTACGAGAAGTATTGGAAGTTCTAAGGAGGGAGAAACTGTTCGCGAAGTTCTCGAAGTGCGAATTTTGGCTCCAAGAGGTGCAATTCTTGGGGCATGTGGTATCAAAGGACGGGGTAAAGGTGGAACCGGCAAAAATCGAGGCAATGATGAGTTGGGAACCCCAAACAAGTCCGACGGAGATCTAGAGCTTCTTGGGTTTAGCGGGTTACTACCGGCGTTTCATTCAAGATTTCTCGAAGACGGCTACACCGCTCACTTCTCTTACAAGGAAGAACGTCAAGTTTCTTTGGACCGATGCACAAGAGCAAGCGTTTCAGACGCTCAAGATAAAATTATGCGAAGCTCCGATATTGTCCTTACCCGAGGGATCGGAAGACTTTGTGGTGTATAGTGACGCTTCCAAGATGGGACTTGGGTGCGTACTAATGCAAAGGGGGAAAGTAATAGCCTACGCGTAACGGCAATTAAAGGATCATGAGAAGAACTATCCGACTCATGATTTGGAATTAGCGGCGGTAGTTTTCGCGTTAAAGTTGTGGCGACACTACTTGTACGGGACCAAGTGTACTCTTTTTACGGATCACAAGAGTCTCAAGTACATTTTCGACCAAAAGGAACTCAACATGCGACAAAGGAGATGGCTAGAGCTTTTGAAGTATTACGATTGTGACCTACTCTATCACCCCGGTAAGGCCAATGTGGTGGCGGATGCATTGAGCCGAAGGAGTCATAGTGATGGTGTCAAAATGTCCCTTACAAGGATCGATGTGATGTCAAGTTTGTTGGAAAGTATAAGAACGAGCCAAGCGGAAGCACTCAAAGAAGAGAACCTCAAGGCCGAGGTTATGACCAAGCAAAAGGAACTCTTAACAGAAGATAGTCGTGGACTCAAACTCTTCCAAGAGCGAATTTAGGTACCGAAGTTGGGAGGAAATCGGAAGTTGCTCCTCGATGAAGCACATATGTCAAAATACTCTATACATCCCGGTAGCACCAAAATGTATAGAGATTTAAGGTTAAATTATTGGTGGCCAGTGATGAAGCTAGATGTAGCTAGCTATGTGGAGAAGTGTGTTACGTGCCTTCAAGTCAAGGCGGAACATCAAAGACCGTATGGAAGTTTGCAACCACTGTCCATTACCGAGTGGAAGTGGGACAACATCACTATGGATTTCGTGACAAAGTTACCGAAGACCTTGCGCGGCCACGACACCATTTGGGTAATTGTTGACCGACTGACCAAGAGCGCGCATTTCCTTGCAATGCGGGAGACCTTGCCAATAGATAAGTTGGCTAAACTGTACATCGACGAGGTGGTGTCAAGGCACGGAGTTCCGAAATCTGTGGTATCGGATCGGGATAGCCGATTCACTTCGAACTTTTGGGCTAGTTTCCAAAAGGAGTTGGGTACTCGACTAAATCTAAGCACGGCTTACCATCCTCAAACGGATGGCCAAAGTGATAGGACAATCCAGACCTTAGAAGATATGTTGAGGTCGTGTATGATAGACTTCGGGGGAAGTTGGGATTCACATCTACCGTTGGTGGAGTTCGCGTACAACAACAGTTACCATTCTAGTATCGGAATGGCACCGTTCGAGGCTTTGTATGGACGGAAGTGCAGAACCCCGGTTTGTTGGTTAGAGGCGGGCGAAAAGATTATGAATTATAATCGTAAAGATTATAATCGTAATGATTATAATTGTAATGATTATAATCGTAAAGATTATGGATGTATGTTGTTTAGGGTTTTAGTTCCTCCCTAATTTGGAATGGTTTGTTTTCGAAAACGATGAATCAAAAGAGGAATGATTGAATTTCGAATACCACATCTTCGTTTGAAATTGGGGATAATCTTTAAAATTTTGGGGATATTGAAGACCAATTCGTTTGAAATTTCAAATTTGAAATTGGGGGTTTTGTTCCTATAATCTTTTCTTCTGTATATTTTGTAACACCCGTAAATTCTTAGGGTAAGTATTTTGTCTCCTTTAATGCCTTAATTTCGTTATGGGTGTGCACATGCGTCTTTACGTGCATTTTATGATCATGGGTTATGTTAAAATGTCATATAGTGATTTACCACCTTTAATCGTTTAAACCTTGTGCTCATTATCGTTTTCGGTTAAGTTTTCGGGCCGATTTGGGAGGCCGGCGATTGTGCCCCGCGATTGTGCCTTGGCACCATCGCGGAGGGCACTATCGCCCACATGGTACCAGGGGCTGGGGTTTCCAGCGATTGTGCCACGCGATAGTGCCCTGGCACTATCGCCAGGGGCACTATCGCCCAAAGTGTACCGTGAGTGGGTGTGTGTTCGCGATTGTGACCCGCGATAGTGCCTTTGGCACTATCGCCGGGCACTATCGCCCGCGTGGTCTGGTTATTTTTAAAACACCTTGGGCAGTCTTATTTCACACTTTAACACTTTACAAAAACGGGAGAGCTTTTCTTAGAGGCGATTTTTAGGGTTTCTTCATCTACCACATTTACTTCTAGGCTTTTGGGTGGTTGGGAGCATTAAGTGGTCATCAAGCTTCATCCAAGTGTTCTCATTGAAGTGTTCTTCAAGAATCTCACTCCTCATCTTCAAGCTTCATCTTCTCCAACTTCTAGGGTTTCCATATTTTCTAGGTTTTGGGTTCAAAACCTAGATTGTGAGTTTACTACACTTTTGTTAAAACTAGATACACATCATAATCTCCTACTTGTTACTTTATCTCTATATGTTCAAATGTTTGGGGTTTTTCTTCATGAAAATAGTGGAAGATGTATATTTATGGGTGATTTGCCATGATTATTGTTATATGTATCATTATTTGGGATTTGACTCATAGATACATAATGTGGGTACCTTGATATGTCAAATGTATGCATATATGAGTATTACGATGAGTCTAGTTGGAACATCATTTTGGTGACATATTTATAAGCATGATGAGCATGATTTACATTGGGTCTTTTGTTAGACATCACGAGGATAAGGTGGTAATATTATACCCGTAGTTGGTATTGAATTATATGGATTGAAATATATCTAAAGGATCCCTTATAACTGTTATGTGAACGAACCAAGTCAGTACACTAGGAGGATATAGTCTTGGGCGCCACTGTGATGGTATGTGCCTAGACCTCCGCCACTCGGGGAATTTTCTGAGCGATAGTCTTCGGGTGGGTCGGGCCTTTGGGGTGTTCCTTGTTAAGGGCATCAAGGTATATCGACTCTTGGGTGGGACTTGATTGGTGCTATGGGTCTCCCCTATTGACTCCACATTTGTTTAACTATAGTTAACTACTGATAAGAATCCTGACTGTTCATGCATGTTTGTTATTGTTCAACTCACTAGGCTTTTTGGCCTAACACTTGTTTGGTGTCGATGTGTATCTCAGGTTCTAGCGGCGGCGGTCCTAAGCAGGGTTAGTTGCTTTGGGGTGAGAGCTTGGGGAAGTGCACATGGACGCGTTATACTTTTGGATATAGACCGTTTGGGTTTATAGATGACAACCCTTTTTGTAATCTCTTTTCTAGATGTAGAAATTAGATTAGTTGGTTGTCGTTTTCGTCCGTTAAATTACATTTGTAATTAAACAGGTTATTTATATATTCCTCATTTTTGGGAGGCTCTTGCTATGGCAATTTTAGTATACCTCATGTCCGTTTTCTTTTCGGATTTTTGTTATCCCTATTTTTAGGGTGTTACATATTTTTAGACGGACTCATTAAATTTCTGAAAAAGAGTGAAAATTAGGGTTCTTCAAATGCAGAAAAATCATGTCATTTTATTGAATTTGTGGGGTTTTAAAGATTTTATTTGGATTTCTTTCTTGGGTACAATTTGTTTGCTAACAAATGGTTTTTGAATCTGATGCAAATGTATACCTTACAGGATAAAAGGTAGCAAAATGGGATCAAGCAAGAATCTAGAGGATACATTAGAAGTTCTTGTCATTAGTGCACAAAGAAAAGGCAAATGAATGCTGTTCCCTAAGGTATACATACATTTATTGAATCTAAAACTTATCAATTTCGACATTTTTGATAGCATTTTATCGATCTTATCTTCGAAAATTACGATTATAACTCATGGGTTTTGATGTTATCAGGGTGGTTGGGAATCCGATGAATCGATGACAGAAGCCGCTCTTCGAGAATCAATTAAAGAAGCCAGAGTATGTGGAATCGTGGAGGTTTGTTCCGAATTCTAGCAAACAAATTTGACATTTTCTGCTAAAAAATGACATAAACAACAAGAAGAAGTCAAATTAGGCCACTTTTTGCCTATTTTTATCTCTCAAACCCTTAATTAACATGTTTTTATTTCTTAATATGTCTTTATCTAAATTATAGGTTTGCATGGATCAAGTCAATGGTCTCTTCAGCCTAAAAGAAAAGCTCCTATAAATGGATACTCATCTCATTCTAATCTTGATTTGGATGACCAGCTTCAAATTTTATCTGGTTCTGCTAACAATCTTGGAAGTTCAGATCGGCAAAAGTTCAGGGATAGTAAGTACACCAAGCTTTCTTTAAAGAATGAAACTTTGGGTGTGATACTAGGATATGTTTTGGGGGTGATATTTCTCTCTAACAGCAACTTGATTACAAATCACTGCTATTTTGGTACAGGCTATTGAGTGCTTGAAGCTCTCCTGTACTGGTGAATTGCCCCCAAATGCTAGGTCTGGTCAGAGTTTCATCCATGATCCAAAGGTTTCTCTCATTCTCTCTCTGCGTTACACATTATTTTTAATTGGATTTAGAGTTTCAAATAGTCCATCCCTTTGATGATAATTGAGGTGAATTGGATTCAAGTGTGAAGTATGTTTTGTTGTAAGTGGGCTTTTAAACTCTTTGCGTCTGTTTGATGATTATATTGAGGCGAATTGGATTCAAGTATGAAGTATTTTTGTTGTAAGTTGGTTTTCATATTGTCTGTGATGATACATTGAGTTGACTAGCAGCAGTGGGATATGCTTAAAGCATTACCTTCTGAGTTGCCTAAAAAAGGTATTTGTAATCAAATGCCAAGATACCATAAACATTACAATGGAATCATATAAAACTGATAATCTGAAAACTGGATATTCCTTGTTTGTCTGAATAGAAAAGTTAGAAAATCCCAAAAAAATGCTCCCTGCCTATGTCAAACGAGGCTTGAAAGGTTTATATAATTATGTAGATGTGCATGGTTATGACATATTTCAAATGGATGAAATGCGTGGGTGTAGGTTGCACGGGAAATTGAAACAAAGGCCCAGATACAGCTGCGCTTCAAGACAGCTGCAGGTAAAGACGTCGTGTGTATAAGATCATTCCAGCTGAGTAGCTGACTCAAAAGGCTTTGAAGATGGAATACAAGGAAATTGAGAGTGTGTTGCAAACTATAAATCCTCACATGGGAGAGGTACTTTGAATGGTTCCTTTAACACTTGGAATTGTAGTTGTGCATCTGTAGCTGTTTTGAGGCCTTCCTTTTGCTGGAATTCATTTAAATCATGTCATTTTTGTAGACTTATTGTTCAACTTCCTTAAAGCTGCTTATTAGTGATATTAACTTTAGTAGTATGGACATATGCTGGTTAACCACGTGAATGATAAAAAAAAGGCTGCAAAATTTATAATCATCTGTTTGCTTCATTTTCATGTTAGGCCTTCATTTCATTATTAGCCTACCAATACAAACGAACACGATAAATCCTGCATGAAGTAGGGTTTGGGAGGGGTGGGAGTATTGGCCCTCATGTCATGATGTACTTTTATCTTTCTTAAGCGTGTATCTTTCAAAAGTCAAAGGTACTAAATTTTTATATGCATGTTTATGGTCAATGGTCGATTTATACTTAATTACTTATTGAGATTTTTAGGGTTATATAGCGATCGGATCATGCAGAACATAAAGCGAAATCAGGTACACATTAAAGCTAAATACGAATCTTTATAAAGCTTGCATAATTTGGGGTACTATAGTGTTTAAACTCATTGATTAACGATTGATTTTTAGGGTTCTATAGTGTTTAAACTCATTTATATTTCTTTCATCTTTGTTTGATTTATTTTGATCCATGAATGGGGTTCTAAAGATTTTGCAACGAGGTAATCGGACATTTGGTTACCCTTTTCTCATGTGATTCATCAACCTTGATCAATTGTTTCTCTTGCTAAAGGATTTTTAAAGAATTTTAGAACTCAAGCATCACATAAATAATTGGCTTTTGAGAGCATCCAACAGATTCTTTAAAATATCTTCCAAGTGATTCTCAGTCTTAAGTGCTTGGTGATCTTTCTCTTAATTCTATTGTATTTCACCGTCAAATTTCCCCAATCACCTCCATTTTCTCGAGGTAAGCTTTCATCTTTGTTTGCTGAATTAGGTTTTCGGTTTCTTTTGCTGAAATTATGTTCCCAACAGAAAATGCCTAGGAGTTTGCTCTGAAAGAATGATTCTAGAGACATTGGCACCGGAAGTGACAAACGTAGAAGTTGCATTCTTAACCGTTTTAACGAAATCTTCAGAATAGTGAACACAAGTCTGGGTCGAATGAAGAACAAAATGGGAACACTGGTTATTTGGCCGGCAAGAAGATCATTATTTCTGGGTCTGGACAAGTGATTCCATAAGAGAGGACATGTTTAGATCATAATCATATCTATAGAGATGCATTCTTATGCTTGAGAATTTTTTTTTTTCTTTTTTTTCCTTTTATTTTTGGTTTTTGGATAGTGATGATATTATTTTTTTAGTATATTTTGTTGTTATATTGGGAATTGCATAGAGAACATTTGTGTATGTTTGAATTATAGCTATTTTGTTATTAGTTAAACTATTGTTTGTTCTTAATATTAGATAATATTTAAATAATGGTCAAACGATTTACTTTGGATAATATTTAAATAATGGATAATATATAAATTGGCCAATAGCCTTTGCAACAGAAATCCATAACCAATATTTGATGAACAAAAAATCTCCACCTTATATAATGTAAAACTGGTTACCATTTACTTTCGATGGTTTTGTAATATGCATTTATGGCTTTTGCTACCTTACATTTCTCATATATTTTGGTTTAACTCTTTGGGTTTAGATATATTGGATTTTAGAAGTTCATACATTTTTTCGTCGATTAGCTCCAATTGGCACCGTAACTCATATATTCAAGATATTTAATTAATATGTAAAAGACTAACGTTTACCCAAATACTTACCCGATAAGCTCTTACCGGTATAAGTCAACACTCTAATTTACTTTACCGAGTAAGATTGTAGTTCATAAAGCCGGTATCGTTAAGTGCTTATCGGGTAAGAGTCGTCACCTTGACTTGAAAGGCTCTTCATCTTTATCATCGTTCTTACCGGGTAAGATTCACAATACTTGCCAAGTCCATCCGGTAGTGTAAATCATATCATCGTAAAAATCTCCTCTAACAAAACGAACAAAGCTTCAAAATCATTTACATTTACGTCTCCCGCCGCATTGCGCGGGTACACTACTAGTGATTAGAATAAAATGTTGTGACGTACCGGTAAGATTCACAAGGATGTAGTGGAAATTTTCATTTTCCCCTGGATCAAACTCAGGCTCTGCCAAAACCCTTGTGGCCATGGAGGTTCATCTGTGATGACTTCAGATCATTCGTCATCGCCTTCATGATTAGTCGGTGCGCATAAGCTCGCCCGAAAACCACGGTTACTCCCAAAAAAATTAACACTTACTACAAATAATAAATTAAGCAAGGCTAAGAGTGTAAGTTTAAGAAAATAGATCAAAATACTAATTTCTAAAAGAGAAAATTGCATTAAAATGGAACCAATTTTGAGTTTATTTCTATTTGGGGGAACAAACTTTCAAAATTATCATTTTAGGATTTAAAACAAAGTTTTCATTTATTTAAGGGTCTCAGTTACATAATTACCTGCTAAGTGATGACATGGTCCTAATTAATACCAATTAATTTCCACTTCATATTTAAAATAAAATAAAAATGACTCTAAAATGATGACATGTATATGATTTATTTTTTAATAATTAAATTTATATGATATTTTAAAATAGACTAAATTACAAGTATATAGAACAAATTTTAAAAAGAAAAACAAAACAAAATAACTAAATTTGACCTAACCCACTGCCCTTTCCCATCCCCCGATTCCAAGAATCGTCACTGCAAGTTCATCTTCTTCCTTATTATTGTCCATCTGCGTCTCTTTAGGGTGCGTTTGGTACACAGACAGGACAGGACAGGACAAGATGGAACAGGACAGGACAGGTGAAGATGGAACAGGACAGGACAGAACAGAACAGGACAGTTGTCTAGCATTTGGCAAGACATGACAGAACTGGACAGAACAAGACTATACTGATTAGATGACGATTTTACCCCTGATGAAAAATCATCGATTACATCACATAAAACTAATTTACATTACTAATACATAGTGCAATGGATTATAAAAAACATACAACTAATTTATCACGGTTGGATTTTGGATATGGAAATCAAAACCCAAATTTTAAGTTTCGGATTTTAGGTTGTTTCGGGTTTGGATTGGTCGGGTTACGGATTGATGTTGGTCGGGTTCGGGTATTATATAATGCAAAAGTTAGATATGAATTCAATCATTTTTTAGGATGATTACAATCGATTGAAAGGTTGATGAAATAGATAACAAGTTTAAAATTTAGAAAATATTTCAACAGACTATAATTTACGATTTTCAAAAGATAATTAGATAAATATATATATATATATATATATGTATGTATATATATATATATAATGTTTAAAATATAGATGTATGTTATTTCAGGTTTTCGGACGGGTCGGGTGACCAACGATCAAATCCAATCCGAGCCCATATATCCTCCCAAATGTCGGGTTTCGAATTATCGGATTTCGGGGTATTCGGGTTTTGCAAAAACACCTTATTTTTTGTTTGGATTCGGATTTCGGACTATTCGGGTTTAAGGTTTTGGTTTTTAACAAAGGGTATATTAGTCAAAATATTATTGTTCTACTTAGTTCTAGTGGGTTGGAGTAGGACAAGTGTGTCACATGCTTGTTCCACTTAGTTCTAGCGTGTCCCACATATGGTCATGCCAAACATGGGACAAACATGTTCTGTTCTGTCCTGTTCCACCCTGTTCTGCGTACCAAACGCACCCTTAAGGACAAATCCACCCTTCCCTCCCTTCTAAAAATGCCACTACCTCTCACCAACAACCAGAAAACAAATGAAGAAACCCAATTGAACTAGATCGTAAACAAAAACCAGAGGAGAAATAAAATATCGATGACCACCACTATCACGACTGAACCAGACCTGCAACTCCCCCCTCCACGACTTCTCCTTTTTTGGCAATTTGCCTCCATCTACACCTTCCCATCATCGAGGGAGAGTTCATAATAAAATTGAGTTCATCGAGGAAGAATCCATCAGAAAATTTGAGACTCAATTCTTGTTTGGTTTTCTTTTAATGTTACCGTTTGTCTTTCCGACGAAGATCAATCTGCCATTACTTTAAGATGATGTTTTTAAAATGAGAAGGCTGAAATTCTGTCACCAAACGTGCTTCTTGCGATTGGGAAAATAATAGATGTGATTGGGAATTTGGTTAGGGTTTTATCAATTACATAATGATTTTGTTTATGTTTAATTTTCTTTCAAAAATAAAGTGACGTGGCTTCTTTATTATCTCAGTAAGCATTTGTTTTTGTTTGTTTTATGCCACATCATCAGATGTAACCGGTTACCTGTTGAACAGGTAATCGAGACCCTTAAATAAATGAAAACTTTGCTTCAGACCCTCAAATGATATTTTTGAAAGTTTATTCCCCAAAATAGGAATCAACTTAAAGTTAGTTCCATTTTGATGCAATTTTCCCTTTCCAAAAATAAGGTTCTAATAAAATGGGCAAATTACATCAAATTCAAAATAACTATGTATTCATTCACATTTTGTCAATTTTATTTTTAAAACATATATGTTGTAGCAAGTATTGAACTAATGAAATTGCTAATAGTTACTTTAAAACTTATAACCAACTTTCGTAATCTACACTAGAGATTGGAGATGCACCCAAAACCTGACCGCGGGGCGCAAATGACTGAGTCTAGGCCCAAGCCATACCTTAAAGTCTAATCAAGCCAACTTTATTTTTAAGGCCTAGTTAAATCTCGGTTTGAAAAATTCAGGTTTTAATCTCGAAAAAAGCCCTACCTAAAGTCCTGATCGGTCCTCATTTCAACCTCAAAGCCCGACCTAGAACCAAAAAAACTTGGGCCTTGTACATCTCTACTTGAGGACAATTATGATTGTTAACGTATATTTGTGTTATGTATATAATGTTCTTTTATTTTCCCTTTTTGAAGAATGTAACCTTCTTCTATAATGTTTACCTTTTCCTTCCAAACTAAAAATGGAATCAGAGCCGGGATCTACCACTACCTATATATGGACTCATGATCACACTTTTTTGTCTTCATTCTTGGGGGCACTGTCTAGCCCCGTTTAGATAGGGTATGTTGGAGTTCCACATCCACTAGCTAGATAATTAATGAATAAAGATCAAACATACACACGCACATACATATATATAGGAATCTTTCTATCTCTTTATGAGGACTATTTTAATGAGATTTGTAGGGGTTATATTATTTTTACATAATTAATGAACCTTGATATCACCGTACAACAAAGTGATTTAGAAAAAGAATGACCACTTGGATTTGTAAATCATACCTTCACTGAAACAAAGTTACATTGAACACAAAATGCAAATTGATCTTATTACCAAACTCATGTATTCATCATTAGATGAGAAATCTTTAACAGACTAACAAAAATATTACAAATAGACTAAACCAATATAGATCCTTGATCAAAGAAATCACATCATGGTGCAACAATCATATGGCCAATCCTCGTTAAAAGTTGATGTGGAAGAGAAACCACGGAAATTAGAAGGCCATGGATAACCTTGACTTGGACTGATGGGGATTGGTGGTGTTGATGGCTCAAAGTTTCGTGGTATTGGCGGTGGCGGAAGTGGTGGAGGAATATATTCATAATCAACATTTTCAATAGGAACACCACTAGAGTGGTTGTCGTAGTCGGTGAAGTTAAACCTGAAAGTATTCAATTGGGTGAACTCCACATTATCCAACCTATCAGCTTCAAACATTCTCAACAAAGCCTCGCCAACTTCATGAGAATTGATAACACCATGAAGACTAGCTACAAGATTAGGATTTTGATGGATGTTCAAGCTACGTAGGTCGTTAAAGAACGACAATGGATTTGGTTGGTTGATATCTTGTGACATAATAACGACTTGTTTCATAAATTTTTGTTCGAGAATGGCTCTAATTGCTTCAGGTTGTTTAGCAGTTAAGATCTTGATATTCCCTCTCTCGGGATCCATTCCTAGCAAATTGACGCCAAGTTTACGCAGCGTGCTTTTGACCTTTCGTATGCATCGCTCACAATTATGGAACCGATTGATGTGAAGAATAATTGTAGTTGAAGTGGACATCTTCAATCTTCCTTGAAACGTAACAAATCAAATTGGTTGGAGTTATATAAATGGTACCAATTTACAATATATAAAAAGTCGGGAACTTTGTTTAACCAAGAATCTCTTGTAGGGTTGGTTTTTGTTGTTTTAGAAATTAGGTTCGCCATGGGGTTTATTTATTTATATATGGGAATGGTGGAGCGGATGGTAAACAAACACAATGTTATACGCTTCCTTTAATTATATATTATTTCATCTTGAGCCATTTATGCAAGCAATTGAAAGTGTGAGGGGGAAAACGAAAAATTTAAAGAATAGGGTCCACACAATGCTTTGACCTTCCAAGAAGATGCAATTGTAAGACCGCCGACTTAAATAGATAATGTAATTGCTGAGAGTCGGCACTCCATATTTAAAGGTTTTTACAAGATACAAGTATTGTGAATAGTTGTTATAAGAATTCTAACCAGTTTCTTAAATAAAACTCTTGGTTTTTATCATGAAATTTGTCAGATATGATATTTTTTTTATTTTATTTTATTGACTTTATAATAATTATTAAAGTTGAAAAAAATGTATAAGACTCACAAAAAAAGGTTCTTACAATAACTATAATTATAGACATTTATATGAAATAGGACGCCAATAAAAAGTGCAAAAAAGAGGTTCTTATAAGATTTAAGTTTTTGCATATTGATTACCTGGCAGACGTAGGGGACATAATTTATATTAAATATAATCTCAAAAAAATATTTTTAAAATATTAATAATCTAATATTTCTCATAATTTACAATATTATAAACATTTAAATATATTCTAAGTTATTTTTTAGGGAATTTAATTAAAATATCCTTTTTTGAAAAATCAGTACCCAAAGTGTCCAAAATCTTGTAATTTTTGCCAAAATACCCCCTAAGTCCGTGTTTTTAGCCGCGTTTTTTCAAAAAACGCGGACTGGTACTTTTAGGTCCGCGTGTGGGTCAAAACGCGGGTTGGATCCGCGTTCCCACTGTTTCACGCGGGTTGGGTCCGCGTTCCTCACTATATGTCCGCGTTTTGGTGTAATTCAATTCAATTGAATTGAAAATTTATTATATCTTTACAGTTTATATCCCTATAATTATTTAGTTAGTTTATTTTATACCTTTTACTTTTCTATTATTCATTTTATACTTTTATCA
This sequence comes from Arctium lappa, assembly GCA_023525745.1. Taxonomy (NCBI): domain Eukaryota; kingdom Viridiplantae; phylum Streptophyta; class Magnoliopsida; order Asterales; family Asteraceae; genus Arctium; species Arctium lappa. The sequence goes on from CM042049.1 coordinate 125,999,880, forward strand.
TATTAACACATAAAATCGTATATTAACTAAAATACGTTAAAATAATACGTTTTAATTTTAACAAGTTACACCATTATAATCGTCTCTTCGAAACCTTCGAAATGAGCCCAATATTGAATATTTTTGGATTTAATTATTTAATTATATATCATATGTACTACATAAAACGTATGAAGCGTATGCATATGTTATTTTCCTTTTTACCCTAAAACATAAAACGTATTATATATCATATATATTACATATTTTTGGACAAATTATTCATAATTTATGTTATTCTTTTTTTTTTTTTACCATTTTACTAATAACGATATTTTTAGTCCAATGGTAGAATATCGTTATTTTTACTAAAATATTGTTATTAATAAATGGTAGAATATCGTTATTTTTACTAACGTATTATATATCATATATACTACATATTTTTGGACAAGTTATTCATAATTTATGTCATTCTTCTTTATACCATTTTACTAATAACGATATTTTAGTAATAACGTTATCGTAAAAATAATCGTTATTCTACTAAAAATATCGCTATTCTACCATTTTAGTAAAAATAACGATATTATACCATTGGACTAAAAATAACGATATTTTAGTAAAAATAACGATATTATATCATTTTACTACTAACGATATTTTAGTAAAAATAACGATATTATACCATTGGACTAAAAATAACGATATTTTAGTAAAAATAACGATATTCTATCATTTTACTAATAACGATATTTTAGTAAAAATAACGATATTCTACCATTGGACTAAAAATATCGTTACTAGTAAAATGGTAAAAAAAAAAAAAAGAATAACATAAATTATGAATAATTTGTCCAAAAATATGTAATATATATGATATATAATACGTTTTATGTTTTAGGGTAAAAAAAAAATAGCATATGCATACGTTTCATACGTTTTATGTAGTACATATGATATATAATTAAATAATTAAATCCAAAAATATTCAATATTGGGCTCATTTCGAAGGTTTCGAAGAGACGATTATTATGGTGTAACTTGTTAAAATTAAAACGTATTATTTTAACGTATTTTAGTTAATATACGATTTTATGTGTTAATATGATAAAAGTATAAAATGAATAATAGAAAAGTAAAAGGTATAAAGTAAACTAACTAAATAATTATAGGGGTATAAACTGTAAATATATAATAAATTTCCAATTCAATTGAATTGAATTACACCAAAACGCGGACATATAGTGAGGAACGCCGACCCAACCCGCGTGAAACAGTGGGAACGCAGATCCAACCCGCGTTTTGACCCTCACGTGGACCCAAAAGTACCAGTCCGCGTTTTTTGAAAAAACGCGGCCAAAAACGCGGACTTAGGGGGTATTTTGGCAAAAATTACCAAATTTTGGGCACTTTGGGTACTGATTTTTCAAAAAAGAGTATTTTAATTAAATTCCCTATTTTTTAAGTCGTATCATCTGCTATAAATAAAATAGATTCTAATTCTATCTATATATATACTATATTATAAAATACGGATAAAAAAACTCTTAAATACAAATTATTAGACATAATGTACCATCATTTTATGCAAGATTTTAAAAATATCTTAATTTATAAGTATCAAAGCACAAGATACATATTACTAATGCAAGCTTCTAACATCCACCAATTTGGTATGTGCAGATCCTTCCTTTTATGCAGACATTTCCATGTATTACTATTAATTAATATATTATATTACTACTAGCAGTGTACCCGTGCAATGCATCGGGGTGAGCAAATGTAAATGGAAATAAAAAATTAATGTAATAGCTTATCAGAAAAAAAAATATATATATATATATATATATATATATATGGATTAAATCATATATTTATAATTTATGTAACATTAGTAGTGATAAACGCATAACTTAAGTTTTTTCAATCATGAAACATTAAAAAATTATATTAAAGTAATCGTTAAATGTATATTTGAATTTTAAAAACATGTATTAATCAGCGATATCTAACGAATAATAATATTTTTTCAAAATACTGAAATATAGAATAGGTAAAAATAACAAATATAATGTTGGATAATATTATTTTGTATCTAAACGTATATATATAGGTTCATTATTAGTTAGTTTTATAGAATTCAAAAGGCTTTAAAAACTTGTATACGTGAAGAAAATACATGTACTATCATAATTAAAAAAATATGTTAAGTTGAGCAAGTAAATAACTTTTCTTCTTTTGGAGAAACCCAAATGGAAGGGAAAAAACTTGAATATGGAAGGTAGTGAAAAAGTAAAGTTTGAATTTTTTTCAAATGAGTTGTACCTTATGCATACTAAGTTGTGAATTAAGAGATTTTTGAAATGTATGCATAAAATGGTAGTACCTTATGTTTTATAAGTAGTAATTAAGAGTTTTTTATTCCGTCTTTATAATATAGTATAGATAAATTTGTTTTAATTATATTATTACATATGTAATTGGTTATTTTTTCTAAATGTTATTAAAATATATAAGACAATCATTGAATTCTAACAAAATACTTATTTTTTTTATATAAAAACATTATATTATTAACCCTAAATTAAACAAATTTATAAAAAAAACATTATCACTTTATCAAAACCATCAAAAATCGTACTGTAAATCGACAAAAAACAAAATAAAAACATTAAAATCGTGATGTATCTCGCTGTATTACACGAGTACCCTTCTAGTATTACATAAACGGATTAAAAATATACTTCAATCAACTTTTAAATTTTAAATTTAAATTGATTACCAACATATTATAGAATCCTTACTATCAAAAATTATTTATCATTTAGAAGTTAGAACTGATGTCCAGATTCAAAAAAAATAAATGTAAAAAACAACAAATAAAATGAATATAAAATTTCAAACTTGATTTTTAGTTCAATTAAATTACAATTGAATCGGTTATAATAGTTGCTTACTTTTCCAACCGACCATAACTAAGCTAGACTTTTTACGTATAATTTGGAAGACAAATAAAATCATAATTTTTTGCAATAATTTATTTAGGGGGTGTTTGGTTCAAACAATGAAAATGAAAATGACAGAAATGAAAATTTCCCCCAATTTAATCTAGAATGAAAATTTGGCTTTTGGAGAAATAGACTTATTATATTATATCAAACCATACAATTTCTTTTACCATCATTTCCATTATTTTACTTGTTAATACCTCCAACCAAACGCCTCTTTGTCATTTATATTGAAATAACATATATTTTATCTTTAAATTAAGGTTATTTTTTAAATACTCTGTCAGTTTTTTTATTTTCAAATATTAATAAGTTATTAAACTTTCTTATTTTAAAAAAGTAAAAAATATATTAAACATTTTTTAATAAAAAAAAATCAACTAGATGTAACCGACTATAAAGTTTTAAATTAAAACATGAATCAATTTACCATTTTCAAATTCTACGTCATTCATACCCCTCATACCTAACGTCATCGCTCCCCTAGTCGCCTCATCATCGTTCGTTTTCTATCACCACATCACAACAGTTGGCCCCCTGCTAGTTTTTTCTTCTTCTCTATTTTTTGATATGTTTATATGTACTCTATTAAATTGTTGTAAACAGGGAAAATCGGAAGACAAAAAAAAAACAGAACAAAAAGAGGGAGATCAATGGCAAAGACCAACGACGACGGTGGATGGTATAGAGAACAAACGACAATGAGACGGCAAAGGAACCAATATCATTGGATGCGACAGATTTGAATTGCATAGAGTTTGGGAACTATAAAATTGATTAGATTTTTTTTACTTTAAAACTTTCATAGTCGGTTACATGTAGTTTTTTGGATTAAAAACATATATAATCAGTTTTTAAAAACTCAATGATTTTTTTGTTCAAAACATATTAATGTTCAAATGTTTTTACCATATTAAATAAAAAATGTTACTCTATTATAAAAATAATTTAGGAACTTAATCAATAAACGTTTTGTGAGTTTTTTGAACTTTTTTCTTGATTTAATCGAATTATTAAATTAATTTATAAAATTAAAACAACAACTTTATCCTTAATTAAATAATATATATACTATATGTACCTTTTACTTTATTTTAACTTTTAATTCAATATATCATAGTTTATCTTCTTTATGCATATCCTATTTATTCCTACTTATAATACATACCCGGATTAAAAAACTAAGCAGGTTTCTTTTGCTTTGTAATTCTCTTTCTAATTTCATAAAGAGATATTTCCACAAATGAAATTTTAATTAAGTCAATAACATGATAAATAAAATACCATTTTCTTTTAGTAAATTAAGATATCATAAATTTAATTAGAATTTCATTTAGGTGTCGTTTGTTTTTTAAGAGGTCTAAAGTCTGAAGTTTTATTTCAGTTATGATTAATAAGAGGTGGTGTGTAAAAATGTCTGAACGATTCAGACTTAAGAGCCATTAAGAGGTTTTAAAAAAAAAACAACCCCTTTGAAACATTAAGAGCCATTTATATTACTAAGGGTGATGTTACGAGAACCCCCCTATAGAGTCAAAGTCAAAAAATACCAACACACACACCCATGTTCCCTACTTCACAACCCCCCATGTTCATTAATTATTTTTTTGGTTTTTCAAAAAAATAAACTTTTTTAAAAAAGTAATTAATACATTGTTGTTAGTTTTTTTGCACCGTAATTAATTGCATCGTAATTAATTTTTTGATAAATTAATTTTTTGATAAATTAATTTTTTAAAGTAATTAATACAGTTTGTTGTTAGTTGGTGAGTAAATTGGTTATATATTAATACAGTTTGTTGTTAGTTGGTGAGTAAATTGGTTATATATATAACTCTATCAATTAACACATTAACAGTTACCAAATCAACCAAATTGAGGTAAAAAATACAAGTTTATGCAACACTTGTTTTTAGTTGGAGAGGGAAGTGGGGTGGGGGACGATTGAGTTTTTTTCCCTTTTTTTTCTTTGTTAATGTTAGAAATTTCTTTTTATGATCATTTACTAATTTTGTAATACTTTACAAAAAAATTCAGGTATCGTGTTTAAGATGACGAGTACGTCAAAGTTTTCCACCGACCAAGTATAGTATTTAACATTGTTGTTATGTACAAGAATTATTTTATTTGTTTATATATTCAATCACTGACATGAATAACTTTTTGATTTTAGGTGTTTATGTCTCGAGAGGATTTGATGGCTTGGGTGCAAAATGTGGCAAGATCTCTTGGTTTTGTTATTGTCACAAAACGAAGGAGGTTGTCGAACCCGTGGTTAAGAAAAATAACCGTGGGCGTCCCAAAATCAAGCGTGATCATCTTTCAAATCATGTTCCTCATAGACATAGTTGCGTAAACACAACAAATTTTTGGGATTTCAACGAGCAACCGGCGAGACACAGTTCATATGATATGGATGTAAACAAGGAACAGTAGGAGCGAAGTTCATACACAATAGACTTGAACAAAGAACCATCAGGTCAAAGTTCACCCCAAATAAACTTGAACGAGGAACCAGTGGGGAATCTATTATTGAAACAAATCCCGAGTACGTTTCATTATTATGTTAAAGATATACGAGATGTAAGAGGAGTCGGGAACTGTGGATTTCGAGCAATAGCTGCTTGTCTTGGTTTTGGTGAAGACCATTGGCTTTACATTCGGCAACAACTTTTGGATGAGTTATTGACTTCATATAATGCTTATGCTAAAGTTTTCACCGATGGTCTCAATGAAATGCATACTTCATTGTGTTTCTGGGATTCGCCTGCACCACCGCAACATTGGATGGTTATGCCAGAGACAAGCATCTTGATTGCCAACAGGTTTGGTGTGACCGTCAACTTTTTAAGCAATGGAGAATGTTCGACTTGCTTCCCTCTATGGAAAAGTCCAGAAGAGTTCCAATTACATCCAATTATTACAATTGCACATGTAAATGGTAATCATTATGTGATGGTAATTTTAGAAGGAGACCATCCAATGCCTCCTATTTTACGATATTGGGTGCGCCATAAAGCTACGTCTGCAGTTACATGGAAAACCCTGTATATGAGACGTTTAGAAAATTATAGACAGCTCAATCCTCGTTGTTCCGAAAAAGATTTTGTAGACTTATCGTATTTTATGTAATAAATATTAATCTGTTGTCCTTTAATTATTTCTCGTATTTTTGTGATGATTAGAAAAAAATGTTACTTCAATAATAAAATGTATTTTTATTTATGACTTTATATTATAAAATATTTAACAAAAAATAAGAAATAAATATATTTAATAGAAGGTAAAAAAACATTAATGTATATTTTTATTTATTAAACACTTAACAAATATATTTTTACTTATATTAATAAAATGTAAAAAAACAAATATATATATTTATTAAAAGTTAAAAACATAATTATTAAAACTAATGATGAGACTAGTAGGATTATAGGTAGGGGGGGGGGGTGGGTGGGTGGGTGGGTTAGTTGGTTGGTGGAATGATCCTCACCCTATTACTAAATGAACGCAAGTTTGATTAACTTTGAAACACAAACAATTAAAAGTGCATATCAATCTATTTTATGAGGCCTCGTTCCTGGAAGGTTCTTTATTATCATAAATAAAAGAAAAACTGAAAAATACTTTCGAAGTACGACGCAACCTTACCGACATTGCGGCGTGCCTGTGGGCCAGATATGACGTGGTTGCCTACACATGCATTTCTGCCACGCTGGAGTGTCCACATTTTAAAGTTGGTTACATGGCCAACTGAAGAGAGAGCCTTACAACATTCTGTCACGTGTCAACCACTTGGCGTCGGCCATTTAGTCGCCAACGTCTCTAACCGACCATAACTATCATTATCCTAAAAGAAAAAAACTATATATTTTACATTTAATTTAGACGACAAATTAATTGAATTTACCTACCAAGTTGCAATAATTTATTTATTATTTATATTAAAGTAATATGTATTGTACATATTTTATTTAAGAGAAAATTGATTCAAATTAGTCTCCTAGTTATTTCTTTTGTTTTGACCGAAATGTTATTATGTCCGCAAAATTGTGGACCTAGCAAAAGGTCAAAGAAAAATAATGAACGTGGTTAATTGTTCTCTACAGTAATTAAAAAAATTGCGGATCTAGGTAAGTAATTTACGGATCTGGGTCTGAAAATTGCGGAGGTAATGATATTTTAGTAAAAGTGGAAGATTAATAACTAAAAAGCCAATTTAAGAGTATAAATTAGATATTTGAGTCAATTTCTCTTTAATTAATCATTTTTTTTAATTTATATAAAAACCTTTATTCTTTTTTATGTAATACCTTTTACTTTAGTTCTTATATTTTAATTTCTGGTCAATATCACAATTTGTTATATTTATGTATATTATATCTTTTTTAATGGGGTAGATCATGTAATCTGATCTGGTTATTTGCTATTCAAATATATTTAATCGATGATGAAATCATTGATTTCTTGAGAGAAGTTAACGAGAGGGTTGTTTGACCACATTTGGCATTTGTGAAATATTTTAGGATTTATATAGTGTGGATCACCTCTCTAAAAAGACCAGATATTTTGGCTTATTTTGTTTTTAGAGACAAAAATATATAAAAAATGATTAGTGAAAAGAAGTATATTAGTGATTGACCCATTAAAAAATTAGGCAGGTTACTTTCCATTTCAGGTAAGAGAAGTGTTTGATCACGACATAATTTGGAATGAAATATGTCAAAAGTATTAAATTTGTATGTTTATTTTGCATAATATAGTTTTAGAAATGGAATGAAACTTGTAGCAACAAAGAAGGTATGACGAGCCCAATAAGTAATTATTATCGGCTGACCATTCTCCGAACCCTAATGTTCTCTAAACATGAACCAAGAACTCTAGTTAGAAGACGTTGACATATGCCTTCAACATATATTACACATGTCATTATTATAGCCGGAGACAAATGTTTACTTGGGGGTTTAAATAACATTATTCTTAGAAAATCTTTATACACAGTTTGTTTGGTTAATTTTAAATGTGAATATTCATTATTCATACATTTACTACAATAAAATTGGATTTATAGGACGCCTGAAATATTTAAATGTAATAACAGAGTGATATTAGACTTAAGTTTGTAGGACAAAAAAAAAGCGTTCTATCTAAAAGTGTTATACAAGTCTATAGGACGCTTTTGGACATTGTAACAAGTTTTTTTAAGACATTTAAAAAATGTCGTATTAGCTATTTTAATACACTTTTGATAAATGTCTTATACACCCATTTTCCATATAACTCTTGTGTTTATAGGATGCCTATTCATATAAATTAAATAATACAGTATTTTATTTTAAAAAGGTTATAAAAAACTTGTTATAACGCCCAAAAACATCATATAATTTATCGTAACACTTTACTTTTATCCCATTAGACACTCTATTAGGATACTTAAACAATTTAGGCGTCCTATAAACTTAATTTTGTTGTAGTGTGATATGTATATTGCTCCAACCACATAAATTGTTCAATAGTTTGTGCAGTTCACATATTTTAAGGGATTTTAATTCATTCCAAAAGTTAAATCAAACGGATGATTAAAATTTATCAACAAATATGATAATTTATTTCTTTGAAATCCCAAAACTAAACTACATCTTAAACTATCAAGAAAACAAACACATTCTTACTATGAGAATATGAATATTTGTTGTAGTATATAGTTTCGAGATGGTTAGCAATAGCTATTAGAATTTGGGTTGATAATACATCTTCTGTTATATAAAAGGGTATAATTAGTTATAATCAAATAACTATTTAATTTTGTATATCTATACTATATTATAAAAAAAAGACATAAAAAACTCTTAATTACAACATTTTAAGCACAAAATACAACTAATTAAAACCAATTACTTAATTTACAAATTCATAATGCTTTGGTACAAATTAACGAAACACAGTATCTAAAATTCGTAAAAAAGACAGGGTTTATTAATAGACGCATGTTTTGTATTTGTAAATCACTAGATTGTTATCTATATATAAACCAAGTTTTATTTTAATTTGGAAATCATGTTGAAAGATATATGTGTTATATAAAAATGTAAATAAAGTTTTAGAGTTATTAATTATAAAGTAAATCTTCTTCCATATTTATTATTTATGTTATATATTTTATATTATTTTAAATCGAATATGTTAAGTTTAAATTGAGATTTGATCATTAAAATAATTCATATTAATTCACAAGTGACAGTAAATATGTATTTATAATCGTTATCAATTGGAATTGGAATTGTAAATTGCGTGCAATTCGTCTTATTTTAAAATGTTTTAATTAATGATTTATGTAGGTTCTAAGGTTAATTTATCTATATCTATACTATATTATAAAAGAGACATAAAAAACTATTATTTACAACATTTTAAGCACAAAATACAACTAATTAAAGTCAATTACTTAATTTACAACTTCATAATGCTTTGGTACAACTTAACGAAACACAATATCTCAAATTCGTAAAAATCTTCTTTGGTACAACTTTTATCGTTCTCTTCTTCTTGCTTCAATAACACGCTTCCAAACCCTAACCCTACCACCATCGCCGTTGCTCTCGATCGGTTCTTCTCTCAATCGGCGTTGCTCTCGACGTTGTTGAGTGTTTGTTCTACTATGTGACTACAAATTGAGCTCTAAATCCAACTATTTCATCTGGGTTTTTGCCAATTTGTCAATTACTTGCATTTCTTGATAACTTTTTATTCAACTTTTAAGTGAATATTTGGTCAAATTAGGGGTTTTTGTCAATGGGTTTTCAAGATTTGGTCATGTATGTTGTCTATCCACAATCTGTTTTTCAGATTCTGATTGAGATCATATTGAATTTAGAATCCAAGTTTTTTTTTGTCTTGGGATTTTGTTAATATTTGAAGAAATTGTATTTTCTTATCTTAATTTTAAAGTGAAATTTTGGTCAATTCAAGATTTTGATCGTGGGTGTTGTTTAGATCCCATTTGAAACCATTTTCTTTAAATTTCTTCTTGGAGTACTCAATGTTGAGATCCATTTGGACTTTTTGGTTTAATGTGGTTTGTGTTTTTGTGCTAAAAGATTCATAATGAATAAATTGTGTTGATAAATGGGATTGCCTTGACCTGTTGGATAAATAGGAATATCTTGATTTTTTCCATATGCTTAAGCAGATTTTGATAACTTTATAGCTGTCCATCTTGTCAATCATTTGGTCTTTCTTGTATGCATATACTATAATTTCTTCATAAGGTGCTATTTTCTTTCACAAAAGTCGTACACGATTAGCCACTTCAGATTGTGATTATTTGAGCTTCTGTTGTTGCTTCTTGCTTCATTGTATATCTGAACTATGTAGTATATAAGGTCTTTACGCAAGGAAAATCTTTCAGTAGAACTTAAAAAGTGATTATTGTAACAGCTTGTTTGAAAGCACGAAGCGTCTTTTTATTACGTACTCAACTCACCATCCTAAATGTCTTCCACCGACGACAGTGACTCCTCGCCGGAGATTTTAACCACAACGCTGGACAAAAATGTCTTCCAAACTCACACTCCTATCACCCCGATAAACCCTCCAACAACGTTTTCTTTGTACTTATCCCCAATCACTTTCAAGAAGTTTTACGCCATTAACAAGGTACAAACGACTACTTATTATTATACATTTGTTACAACTACATTTGGTTTGTATCTATTATAATCATATGACATTTCTTACAGGGTAAGTCTACAGATGGATGCTCCGAGTGATATCTTATCGTTTTCTGTGTGTACAAATTTGTATTGTCACAAATGATTATAATTCTATTTTGTTCAAACATACATATCGGGTTTTATTTGTTAATTATGAGTTGCATTAAGTTACAACCACTATTTAACTCAAAGTCAAAGCAATATAAAACAATAAAATAAAATCAACTTGAACATAGAATAGAGAGAAGCAGGATCAAGATTATGGGTTTTAGTTATCAACCTCGAAATCAAGATGTATCCCGCCGCTTTGCGCGGGTACACAACTAGTAGATTAATTAAGGAACAAAAAAGAAATGTAGACCTGTTAAGGGGGGCCCAAGCTAGGCCCAAAGATAGATGGACTCCAGTCCAGGTTAAGAAAGTACAAAATGAGTGAATACGAAAACTCATGGGGTTAAGTTTGGTATGCATGTAATGAGATTATTTTATTTTTGAACTTGAACGAGAATTAGAACTTTTTCTTTTTCTTTTTTATACATGGATATCTAAACCAGCTCGTGTGAATAAATTTCGACTAGTCTCATGAGGCTTTGGAAAACTCATGATCCCGTCAAGTTTTGCATTCAAAATTCTTAATTGCAAGAAGTTTGTACACATATGACTTATGTCGTTGTGTTATAAATAATTTCTCCAAATTCTCTTTTAAGATAATCCAAGCGTATTTCATAATTTAGACATATTGACTTTTGATGTATGTCATTTCCTTCCCTTTAATTTCTTTAACTGCAAACTTTTGTTATGAAACTATATTAAATTAATAGGAAAGTACATATAATTGGAAATTCTGAAGCAATTACATTAACATTTATATTAATCTTAAACTAAAAAAAAAATTAATAAAAAGTTCTGAAAATAGAAAATGATCAAAACTCACAAGAATTAATTTACAACGTCAAAATTACAAAAAGAAAATATACATAAGTAAAGAAATAAAAAGACATGGCCAAAAATAATATGTATATATACAAGTAAATTGGAAGACATCAAAATGACACACACATGCATCAATCTTCAGATAATGGTGCACCACCCAGTTGGATGGTCATGGTCATGGCTAGAAGTTGACGAGTATCCATAAAACTCTGGTGGGTACCCATAAACCTCTTCTTCTGCTCTCGGCATCACCGGTGCCGACGGTTCTACGGCTGCCCATGGTGGCGCTCGTGGTGTAATTGGTCTTGGAGATGCATACTCAACATCAGCGTCTTCAATACGAACACCACCATAGCTCGGATTAATATTGCCACCAGATTCCGTCCTAACAATTGGTTTGTTCTCACGGTAGTTGAAGTTGACCCTGATCGAATTTGAATGGATGACCTCCACACTCTCCAACACCTGGGCCAATCTCAACACGACTTTACCTAAATCTTGAAGATCGAAAGTGGGCTGTGAAGGTATTTGATTAGGGTTTTGATTTGTTGTAGGGACGATTTCTCGTGACACAATCACAACTTTTTTCTTCATTCGTCGCTCGAGAGCCTCTCTGATCACTTCAGGGTGTTTAGTGGTTGTTGTGACCGTTACATTCCCGCTTTCGGGATCGACTTCTACCAATTCGACTCCACCGATTTTGTGCAGTGCGATTCTGACCTTTCGCTTGCAACCCTCGCAATTATGGAACCCGATGATCTGAAGAAAGATGATTGCCATTGAGGTCGAACCAATTAACAAGCCGGCCGGAGAGAGGTTTTCGCCGGAAAAGTCTTGATCGGAGAGAGGTTTTTGTTTTGGTGTAGGAATAGAGGAAAAGGAATCGTAGGGTTTATATATAGGCGCGTGAGTTGATTAGTCCATGCACGCAATCACTTTTGATGTGGGTTTATTATAGATATGTGTTAGATAAATTTGATTAGGTTTTTATTATTTAAAATTGAAGGTTTGTACTGAGAAATTACAAGAATATCTATATGGATTCAAACAACATTAGAAAAATAGGGTTTGTCTACATTGTCAACTTGAGAAAGTTCTTAGTGTTTTTGTTGGTGGTTACAAGTCAGTTTCTTGAGCGAGTAGCGTGATTTTATTAACAAATTAAAATAATTAAATATTGAGTTTTTGTTATGTATGTATATGTACATGACCATGCATCATATATACATACATGACATATATATACACTAACACACACCTTTTAGATCCGACCCTGCCAAGATCCGATGCTTTATTTAATTATGCTCATTTGATGGTCAAATCTTCAAATTGAGCACCCTCTTTTCTCCTCTATTTCACACCAGCCCTCGTTTGGCCATAAACACCATTGTATAACTTGTTTCAACTAAATGCAATTAAATTAATACCTTTTTAAGTACATTAGTTACATATCCGTGTGCGATGCGGGCATGCGGCGCAGAACATATTAAAATTGAAACTAAGAATTCGAAAGGTAGTCATGTTTCATTTTTGTTCATTTCCTGCCGGCTCAACTTGAAATATTTACAAGCAATTATAGTTTAAAAACAAAAAATATTATTGGAATAAACAAATAATGTAACCGCAAAATATGGATATAAATTTTTATTGTACAACAACAATGAAAAATCCGTGTTGTTTGATGAAAATGAATATTGTTTTCCTGTAAAACAAAAAATCCATTTGCTAATGTGTATATGTATCTATATTCTATTGGCATGTGCCATTGTCTATTTTACATTTGTATAACGGGTTTTTGTTCTTGCTTCTATTATTCAATCACCACCCATGAAGAATCGTCCATCTTCCCCTCTTATTTGTATTCCTGGGTCTGCCACTGTTTAGCATACTATTAGTAGCCTAGTAGGGGAAAATGTCGGTAAAAGAGTCAAAAGGTGGTGAGATAGTCGTGTCTGTTTCCATGTGTCTCAAAAATATATATGGAGAAAATATTGAAGGATTAAAGTGTGCAGATGGAGTTGTAAGAGATAGAGGCAAGCGTGAAGCTGATTTCCTTAATGCCATCCTCACTAACCCGACCACCATTTCTCCCTTTCTTTCATTCATGGCAAGCAATAGGAATTCCCAATCATTTTCATCTAACTTGTATATTTAATGTGTAGTGCAGTTATTCCAACTCAAATAGTATAACATTAAAAGTTTAAAAAGAGAATTTTAATATTGTCTTATATATAAGTACAAATTTGTTAGATAATCAATTAACACATAAGAAACTTCATTTAACCATAACCTTTGTCCTTTTATTTTCTATCAATTCTTGTCACCCAATTAAAGACTACGATAATAGATTTACACTTCTATTAGGTTGCCAAACACAATTAAATGTATTCATGATAATTTTTGAAGTTGAAACAAGCATTAAATAATACCTGGAGAAAATTTGTAAATTGCTCTCTATCTATCGTCATCCATACACCATGTTAAACCAAAAAACAACCATCGGTTTTACCATGTAACATTTCAAGCACTTCTAAGATAATCTTCATCAACAAACTATATTAACTTCCAAGAAGTAAACATTCATGGCAAAAAATGAAAGATTCCAAAAAATAAAAATAAAGTTGTAAATAACTTGTTGAATCTAAACCTCAATTTAGTAGCATACATGATTATGGGTTGCAGAACAAAATAATTTGCATATGGGTTCTTACATGTCCAGAACCATCTTACAGGTCGTTCCCTAATCAAACCACAAAATCTTGCAGCTCTGCCGACAAAAATTGAGAAAATCACAGTTTGGTGGAAAAGAACCAAGATGGTTACAGGACCTGGGTAGAGTTTAAAATTTTTCTGCTAAGCTGAATTGTCTTTCCTTGTAATGCTTGACAAGTATAGTAACAACAATTGGTCTTATCACATATAAGAAACAAGACAACATCAACACTAAGAGGTTGTTCGGTTCGTTTTCTGTTAAGACATGTATGAATATAGTTATCTGTATGGATATAGTTGTCTGAATGTTAACAGATAAGTTGTTGTTCGGTTGTTGTGCTGAATAAACAGTCTGAATGTCAAAAATGACCATTTTACCCCTAGATTATATAAAATAAAATAAAAACAATTTAAGCATTTCTAAAACTAACAAGATTTATTACAACAAAATATATATGAATAAACCCAATTTCAAAATAATGAAAAGGGGGTTTCAATCTGACCAAACCCGCTTTCAAAATAGGTTGCTTCTTCTTCTACTCCTATCAATCTGACCAAACCCACTTTCAAAGAAACCTATCAATCTGACCAAACCCACTTTCAAAATAGGTTGTTTCTTCTTCTTCATGTGAAAAAACCCCCCCAACAATCCAGATTCCGGTGCTCGATTTCAGTTTCAGGAACCAATAACCTAACAAATAAGCAAGAGATAGGGAGATTAAGGAGCAACTGGAGCTTCATTCCAGCAGACCGAGCTTCATTCCAGGGGGTGAGAATCGATTTTTACCACCAAATTCCTTGAAGTCGTTAAGAACTCCGGTGATCGAGATCGAGATGGTTTTTCACAATGAACCAGAGAAGAAAGCAAGACCAGTTCACCGTGAACCATACAAAGAAGATGGAGATCGATAGGGTTTTTTAGGGCTAACCAGAGAAGGAGGAAGAAAGGAAGTAGAAGGGTCGATGGTGTAATCTGGAGGTTGGGAAGAAGAGAAGGTAGTTGGGAGAAATTAAAGGAATTTAATGGCTGAGTCTATATGACATGGTTTTTGTAGATGAGCGAATAAGCTCCTACCGAACAACTAGGTATGGTTGTGCGAATCAGCCATATCTGTTATATAGCTCATTAAGCTGTTACCGAACAACCCCTAAATGTCATTACACCCAAAGAATATGAATCTAATTAACTTAAACTTTTCCAATATATGAAATCAACCACCTAACATATGATGAATTTAAATGACTTTAGATATCATCAACAAAATGACTTGTTCTCCATGTCGAGTATGGAGCATCATTCAGATCCTGACTTTGCCGATTAAAAAAAATTATAACCAACAGTTATGGTTACTCTGTCTGAATTTGGCTTATAAACATGTTGTCAGTGTCCATCTCGGTACTACCACAAAATTCACCAAGCATAAAAAATCCTAATGACAACCTACGATGGTACCAAATAGCTAAACCACATACATATAGTGTTTTTTTCCATTCGAACAATTACTACTAACGAAAGAAAACAAAATGAGCTTAGTATATCATCCATACAGAGCCGAGGCAGGATGATGTAGGCAGACCTTGCCCCTACCCTTTGAGGTAGGGAAACTGTTTCTTTGAAGAAACGCAGTTTGCAAAACATGTAATATCATGGATCCTAACAATGTTCAATGAATGAAGACAGATTTAGGAATATCTAACAATTTGAATGACTTTTTCTGGGATAAAGAAATATTATAAGGTGAACCTATTTTGGGGTGGAGAAGATGTTTATTTGTGTAACACCCTAAAAATAGGGATAACAAAAGTCCGAAAAACGGACATGCGGTATTTAAAATTTCCAAAGCAAGAGCCTCCCAACAATGGGAAAATACACAAACCTGTTTAAATACAGTCGTAAATAAACGGACAATAAATAACCACCAACTAATCTAATTTCCATGACTAGAAAAGAGATTACAAATAAGGGTGTCATTTATAAACCCAAAGGTTCTACTACCAAAAGTAAGTCCAATTGCGATATTCCCAAATCTCTCACCCAAGCAATATGCCTGCTTAGAACCGGTGCCGCTAAAACCTGAGATACACATCGACACCAAACAAATGTTAGGCCAAAAAGCCTAGTGAGTTGAACAATAAATAGCATGGTAGAACATATACAATTCTTATCAGCAGTTAACCAGTTTTCAACATGTATGGAGTCAACGGGGGAGACCCATAGCACCAATCAATTCCACTCCAAAGAGTCGATGCACCTTGATGCCCTTAACAAGGAACACCCCAAAGGCCCGGCCCACCCGGAGATCAGACCGTACAGGAAACTTTCCGAGTGACGGAGGTCTAATGGGCACATACCATCACAGTGGCGCCCCGAGACTACATCCTCCTAGTGAACTTGCCTTGGTTCGTCCAACATAATTTATATAGAAGGTCTTTAGGTATATATATATCTACCAATGCATTTCGATACCAACCATGGGTACTATGCTACCATCCTCACATAAGTCCAATGTGAGACTCAAATTCCAACATATTCAATGTTCAATAATTAAATCGCCAAGAAGGCATTCCAAGTAGAATTTATCATCTGCTATACCACATATAATCCATATCATGCCAAAATGCCAACAATGTACATTCATCGAGCAAGTTCCAAATATTCGACCAATAGAGCAAATCATGGCAAATACTCATAAAAGATAACCCAATAATGAAGACCCCAAATACTTTCACAAAATAAAGTAAATCATGGGATGATACTTGTTAAAACATATTTCTCATATAATCTCATGAAAACACCATCAAATACTTAAACCCGTAAAGATGAACATTTTGAGCAATTATGTGATAATAACAACAAATAAGCAAATATGATGTGTATCTAGTTTTAACAAAAGTTTAGTAAACTCACCTTGCATCTAAATCTAGATTTTACCCACTTAGAACTTTCCTTGAAGAACTTGATTCTTCAAACCAAATCTTCCAAAACCTAGATCCACAAGGTTCCAACCATAAATATACATATTCTACCATAAACAATCATTTCCCAAACCATATAAATGTATACCTCAACTAATACCGAAACACTAACTTCCATAACCGAAGAGAATAGAAGATTACCTTAACCCAAGCTTGAATTCACCAACCAAAACACTTCTAGTTCACCAAAATGATCACAAACCTTCAATCTATGAAAGGGAGAACAAGGGGTGGGTGAAACCCTAGAATATTTTGGGGAAGAAGATGAATAGTGAGACATGAGAAGCTTACCACCACAAAATACTCTAGTATACTTCAATAGACTTCCAATCTCTTGCCATATCCTTGAAAAGCTCTCAAAAACGAAACCATAGCAACTTGAATCACCTAAATCGGAGCTCTAGATCAAAAGATATGAGGATATGAAGTTTTTGGGTGAAATGAGGCTGAACCAGGCTTTTAACCCGTGCCTATGACCCCAACGCACGGCCCGTGCGTTTTTTTGAAGAGCCCGTGCACGGCCCGTGCGCCCTTCAGCGCGCCCATGATTTCCCCGCAAACCGTTTTGGTCATAACTTCTTCGTTATAGCTCCGTTTTTGCTCCGGAAAGAACCGTTGGACTCGTAATTGAATCCTTCATCCATCTAGACTATAAAATCAAGGATTCAATTCCAAAATAAAAAATCTTATTTTTCCTTAATATCTCGGTTTCTGTATTAACTTGGATCAATATCTTTCGAAAATCGGGGTGTTTCAATCCTCCCAACCTTAAAAGATATTTCGTCCTCGAAATCTAGCACCAACCAATCACCCACTAACGCCCTTGGCGAGGTCAAATGATTCTCTATCCAAAAGGAATACCTTCACTAAACCTTAGCTCAGATATAATCCTGATTACATCCCGGTTGAGGTTGTCGCTGCGTTCCTGATAACGAACCATCGCCAACTCAACCTCAACTTACCATATAACTCACCCAAAGCGGGATGAACGTCAAGTCCTTGCTTAATCATTTTCTTAACCAATAAATCTCGGTTGCCTCCCAACCTTATGTTGGTCATATTACCTCAGGATTAACTTACGACCTTATTCAGTCATTTCCATCAAGAATACCCCAAAGCAAACATTTCGTTTAGATACCTCTAAATATGACGTATCAAGGTCTCCTTGATAATCGATTTGTACTTAATGTCCACCTCGACATTCTCACAAATTGTCTCCAATAGACATTACTACTAAACTTTCACCATGCACTCAAGCATCGATTTCCAAATCAACGAAAATTCTGACAATTATCCAAATACCAATGGTTGATTTCTTAATTACCAACATCTAATTTCCTTGAGTTCACCGCTCGTCCTGTAGATGTACCCGATCTAACGGAAATACATTGAAGCACACCAACAGTTATTGTCCTCAAAATAGTGTGTCACACCTATCCACGGAATGACCATTATGCAAACGTGGGTATACTACCAAATATTTCATTCCCGATTAGCAATGTCGATTCAAGGTTGACACCTACTCTTGGAAGTAGTCACCCAAATCTAACATCCTTACCAGTCAACCATAACATCATCATTATTCACGAATACCCAACAATATAGTACACCACCGACA
The DNA here is from genome assembly GCA_023525745.1 of Arctium lappa. NCBI lineage: Eukaryota > Viridiplantae > Streptophyta > Magnoliopsida > Asterales > Asteraceae > Arctium > Arctium lappa. Next base: position 126,018,821 of record CM042049.1, read on the forward strand.
CATAACATGTCGTCATATCAAATTCCCATAATTCCAAAACCAATCATACCCGAGCAACCGAACACGATGTTAATCCGTAGGTTTAACGAAGCATAAAGATCGTCACTTAACTAACTGGGAGAAAGCACATGTGTAACACCTCAATACTCCGAGGACTCCTTTAATCCTTAATATCGACTTCTAACACGAGGGGGCTTACACCTATAGCCCAATGAGTTCAAAGTTTTTCACACTACAATGCCAATTTGAAATTTATAAAACTCTCAAGTACATAAGTTTTATAACAATTAAACGTGTGTGAAAATACAATATCGTGCATTCGATAGGTTTCAAAATTTGGTCACCAATGCCACACATATAAAACCATTTTCAAAACTCATTTGATCAGTACTTACGCTAATAAAACGATAACGAAAGATGCGTAACAAAATTTTCAAACGGACTACCAGGGTCTTAATATGCATCAATTTATGTTATGCATACGAGAAATAACTTCCGTCCCATAACATATGCAAAATAAAAGTTTGTACAACTCACAAAAGAGGATTTCACAACTTCAACTTTAAAGTCTTTTAATTTAACACAAAAAGTCGGAAGATAAAATTTCCAACAAGACCTATATATGTCCGATCATTTCCCAAATGTAACAACACAATAGGAACGTAAATAAATAAATAAATATATATGTATATATATATTTTTATTCGCGTTTCAAATTTAGGCCGCACCGATAAAACGTACTTGCCCAAAATTGTAATTACTACGACATGCAAACTGAAAATTCATTTCATGTATTGCGGAAAAACTCCTATAAGTAAAATCAATAACTGAAATATGTTCTGGGCAAAAGTTCTATCCGAAATACCATAAATCTTTCATACAAAGCTACAGAAGGGAAATTCACAAAATCGAACCTTAAAATTTCTGCAATTAACCATGAAATGTCATGAAATAAAACTTCTCATAGTGACTCGCATACATCGGTTTATTCTCCAAGATTTAGTAAAGACATATGCATGCGATTTGAGCAATTGTAAGAGTAATTTAGTTTAATTCCAAACTGTATAAATAAAATGTTTGCAAAATCCAAGACCACATGCTCAATATCAAACTCTTAAAGTTTTCTCTCTTTTAGTCACAATGCGGCACGAAATAAGATTTCACAACAAAACTTGCATGCGACCGTTTATTTCACAAAGCTAGTAGATAGATATGCGTATGTACCCGGTTAAAACATGAAATAATTTATGTCATTTTCGAGTTCAAAGCCAAATATAAACATGCTCTCATCGTTCTAAAACATTGGCTAAAATACCATGACAGAAATTTCCAATAAGGTATGCATACATGACCAAAAGTATAATTAACTAAAATCTCATTGCTGGTTGAGACAAACCCTTTTTTCAAAGGAACTCATATTCTTATGTTTTTAAAATGTCTCATAACACAATAATATGCATTTCTGAAAAGGTTCATAAAATTAAATACACCAAATGACCCTTACGTCAAATAAACTCCAATTATATATGTAAAATCATCAAAGAAACATCTCAACATGATTTATTTACCAGAATACCCAAAGATTCCGAAATGGATGTCTCGATATGTTCATAAAACTAAACATTTCAAAAATAACCAAAACTTCTCATTGGTTGAAACAAAATGTTTTCCAAATGAACTCTTTCTCTTCACGTTGCCAAAATGACTCATAGTTCAATGATATGCATTTTCCAACGGTTTATAAAATTTATATGCACCAAATGGACAATTAAATATCCAAATTATAGCGGCCGACAACGGGGAATACCCTTATCCGTTGAGAGTGGAAGGGCACGAAGTATGCCACCCCTACAACGTTCATCGTATGACACCTAGCGATATAAAAGTCCAAGTGTCCCTACGAATCCTTGACAAGTTTCACCCAAGAGACGAGATACCTTGATGCCACAAAGGACACCCGAAAGGCCCAGCACGTCTGGGGACTACAACTGAGGAAATTCCCCTACGGCGGAGATCTAGGCACCCACCCACACGGTGTCGCTCTAGACTACCTCCTCCTAGTGCCTACTTGTCAAGTTTGGTCATAAAACATGAGTCCCGGAGTCCAACCCCGTACCACCCAATTGACCATCAATTAAGACTGACTCATGTGCCTATGGATCCAGTGCAACACAGTCTAAAAATATGAGACTACACATGAATGACAAAAGCACTCGAGCCTGTAATGATTATAAATATGCAATGAAATGCATTAAGATGTACATCATAAATTGGATTCTAAATCGAGCCATTAAAACCGGACAAATGTCCTCAATACTCTTTAAGTCGACACCGAGAGCTAAAATGCTCAAAATCCATTTGACCACAATTATCGGTCCCCCAAATAATGAAATGTCTTTACACAACGTTTACGAAGACAGAAACTTCAAAGACGAGATTAACCCCAAAACTCAATACATAATGGGACCAAAGAATTTCAAAAGGGTTTATGAATGCAAATACGCCAAAATGCATATAACATGTAATAGACTTTATTTGTACAAAAAATTACCAAGATGCATAAGTCATGAAATGGACTCTATTTGTACAAAATCCCAAAATGTTATAATCATGCTATTACTTATCAAGATGTCCAAATTCCAAATATGAGTATTTTATGGAACTAAAATAAGCCAAGTATATCAAATATGAAAACTCATTAAAATACTCACACTTTGACAAATACCAAGTAAAATACATTTTTACTTCAAAATATTCAGAACTTATCAGTAGTTAACCATCTCATGTAAAACACTTTAAAATAACCATTTTGGCATGTACACCGTTTTAACAAATCAACTTGAACTCATGCTCCTCGATTTCTATAGTTACACTATCGTCATCCAAATGCTCAACATCTTCAGGCAAGGCCACGGACTTCATAGGTTCACCTTACAATTTCTCCTCGAATACACCGATTCAAAAATCAATGGTTCTAATCTAACCGATTAATCCGACTCGAAATTGTCCACTTAATGCAATCACCATACTTACCGTTACTCCAAGTGACGAATAATAAAATCATCACTTTTTCTAATAGTTACCCATTCAGAAACTTTCTTACTACTCCAACAGTCGACACACCAAGGCAGTTCGTACAAGCACGATGATGAATAAGAAGGAGATTAACAGAATTGAATACGAAGGAAACATACTACTACGTCTACCAAATATCATAACGTTAGAAAACCAAACACAAGAGAACGTACTATTACCTTACCAATTGTCACAATAACGGCATTTCAAGTACCATCACGTATAAATATCCTCATAATAACATTAGCTAGGTGAGATTATGAACATATAATACATAAAGGTTCTCGTTACCATCGCCACAACGCTTGATAACCATAGTTTCCGTCGACTCTAAGACTAACCCATCTTAGTCATTCTACCCATCTCACGATCATTGCCTAACGTACTCAGTCTAAGTCTAGACATCTCACATGCCTAATTCACTTAAACTAGAGCTCTGATACCAACTTGTAACACCTTAAAAATAGGGATAACAAAAGTCCGAAAAACGGACATGCGGTATTTAAAATTGCCAAAGCAAGAACCTCCCAAAAATGGGAAAATACACAAACCTGTTTAAATACAGTCGTAAATAAACGAACAATAAATAACCACCAACTAATCTAATTTCCATGACTAGAAAAGAGATTACAAATAAGGGTGTCATTTATAAACCCAAAGGTTCTACTACCAAAAGTAAGTCCAATTGTGATATTCCCAAATCTCTCACCCAAGCAATATGCCCGCTTAGAACCGGTGCCGCTAAAACCTGAGATACACATCGACACCAAACAAATGTTAGGCCAAAAAGCCTAGTGAGTTGAACAATAAATAGCATGGTAGAATATATACAATTCTTATCAGCAGTTAACCAGTTTTCAACATGTATGGAGTCAACGGGGGAGACCCATAGCACCAATCAATTCCACTCCAAAGAGTCGATGCACCTTGATGCCCTTAACAAGGAACACCCCAAAGGCCCGGCCCACCTGGAGATCAGACCGTACAGGAAACTTTCCGAGTGGCGGAGGTCTAATGGGCACATACCATCACAGTGGCGCCCCGAGACTACATCCTCCTAGTGAACTTGCCTTGGTTCGTCCAACATAATTTATATAGAAGGTCTTTAGGTATATATATCTACCAATGCATTTCGATACCAACCATGGGTACTATGCTACCATCCTCACATAAGTCCAATGTGAGACTCAAATTCCAACATATTCAATGTTCAATAATTAAATCGCCAAAAAGGCATTCCAAGTAGAATTTATCATCTGCTATACCACATATAATCCATATCATGCCAAAATGCCAACAATGTACATTCATCGAGCAAGTTCCAAATATTCGACCAATAGAGCAAATCATGGCAAATACTCATAAAAGATAACCCAATAATGAATACCCCAAATACTTTCACAAAATAAAGTAAATCATGGGATGATACTTGTTAAAACATATTTCTCATATAATCTCATGAAAACACCATCAAATACTTAAACCCGTAAAGATGAACATTTTGAGCAATTATGTGATAATAACAACAAATAAGCAAATATGATGTGTATCCAGTTTTAACAAAAGTTTAGTAAACTCACCTTGCTAGATTTAGACTAAATCTAGATTTTACCCACTTAGAACTTTCCTTGAAGAACTTGATTCTTCAAACCAAATCTTCCAAAACCTAGATCCACAAGGTTCCAACCATAAATATACATATTCTACCATAAACAATCATTTCCCAAACCATATACATGGATACCTCAACTAATACCGAAACCCTAACTTCCATAACCGAAGAGAATATGAGATTACCTTAACTCAAGCTTGAATTCACCAACCAAAACACTTCTAGTTCACCAAAATGATCACAAACCTTCAATCTATGAAAGGGAGAACAAGGGGTGGGTGAAACCCTAGAATATTTTGGGGAAGAAGATGAATAGTGAGAGATGAGAAGCTTACCACCACAAAATACTCTAGTATACTTCAATAGACTTCCAATCTCTTGCCATATCCTTGAAAATCTCTAAAAAACGAAACCATAGCAACTTGAATCACCCAAATCGGAGCTCTAGATCAAAAGATATGAGGATATGAAGTTTTTGGGTGAAATGAGGCTGAACCAGGCTTTTAACCCGCGCCTCTGACCCCAACGCACGACCCGTGCATTTTCGTGAAGGGCCCGCGCACGGCCCGTGCGCCCCCTTCAGCGCGCCCATGATTTCCTCGCAAACCGTTTTGGTCATAACTTCTTCGTTATAGCTCCGTTTTTGCTCCGGAAAGAACCGTTGGACTCGTAATTGAATCCTTCATCCATCTAGACTATAAAATCAAGGATTCAAGTCCAAAATCAAAAATCTTATTTTTCCTTAATATCTCGGTTTCTGTATTAACTTGGATCAATATCTTTCGAAAATCGGGGTGTTACAATTTGCCTATAGAATATCATTCACAAGCTTGTCAAAAGCCGACAGGGATAGCTTTGGAATGGAGGACACAATCTCTGATATAAATCTTCCAACGTTGTAATCTGGTGCAACACGACCTCCCTACAATAATTGAAAATGGATGTTTAAAAATAGACATTTGTAAAGAACTTGTAACAATATAATTAGTACGAAATTGGTCTCACCACAATATCATCAACATATTTGTAGGTATCATCTATTAATGCAAGCAATCGTTCCATTGTGGCTTCCATTCCTTCCATATCCATCGGGTGTTTGTCAACTGTTGTGGCCTTGAGGATGTCAACTACAAACATGAATATCATAATTCAGTTTAACCATGAGTAGCATTGAATACAATTTTCAGTTCAGAATTTCACTGAATCATGCACATGTACATTAACCACAACCATGTTTAAGTAATTATTTACACCAATTTTGGAAGCATTGCTTGTGTCTACAAGTTTGTTTGTCCGATATATGAAACACATTTTTTAAATATTTTAGTTGGTCTATGATTATGTGTTTTGAATATGCTAAAGATGAAAAAATAAATAAAGTGAATGGATAAAAACAAATTAATTCGTAGATATTAATGATATTTAATGGTACAGTTAAATTAAAAAATATTCAATATTGGACTCGTTTTGAAGGTATTTACGAGACGATTATAATGGTATAACTTGTAAAAAAAGAAACATATATTTCCATTGCATTATTGTTCATATACGATTATTTGTGTTAACTTGATAAGGTGTAAAATAAAAATGAAAAATCAAGGAATATAAAGTAAATTAAATAGCTAATTATAAGGATGTTAAATGTAACTTTGAATGAGAAAGTAGCTAAAATTTTGGCTTTCAAAATTTCCAAAAAAGCTAATTAAACGTATTAGAATTTTAATAATATAGTAGATATATTTTAGTTTGTTTACGTATTTTTAATATGCTAAATAGGGGTGTTCGCGGTCCGGTTTGGACGGTTTAACCCCCAAACCACAAACCAAACCACGGATGGCGTTTTACGAATTTTTCCAACCGAGCGGTTTGGTAGCAAGTAATCAAACCGGTTAAACCGGACCACAAAAAGTTTTAGGCGGTTTGGGCCTCTTTTGGACTTTAAACTAAAATAACATAAACTCTATATCCAAAATAAATTTTCTACAAATATAACATCATTAAAAAAATAGTATATCGACTTATTAAAGAACGTTTATATATTAAATTAGAAAAAATATTTAGCAAGTTGAAAAAAAAATTAACAAGTCCACCAACAGTAGTTGAATTTTGGACAAATATTGAGGAAGTCGAATAACGATTTGGATTTTAGATTTAAATTTTTAACGAATCTTAGACTTTGTCAATTTAGATAACATAATCAATTGAGAAAATAAAAACTAAAAATGTAATTCTTTGATGAATTTTTTTAATTGAGTCATAAAACTTTGAAGTAACTCCAACAGATTATTCAAAAAAAAATGAAGAATCAAAATTCTAAATCTTTAAAAAAGAATTACATTCAGTTTCAATATATTTTCTATTTTTGAGATTACAACATTAATTATATAATAAAAATATTATGTAAGGTATCTCCAACCCATTTTTGTGTTTTTTTTTGTCGATTCTCCTTCTCAAATATTCCTAACATAATTTTTATAAAAAATTTCATGTCTTTAATTTATTTTTATTGCATAATTTATTTTCTATTAAAAATGAAATTTAGTAAAAACGAAAATATAAATTATTTTATTATTATTTTGGTCGACAAAACTTAAACAAATTATTAATTAATTAAAATTTTGTCATTTTATTAAATAAGTTATTTTTAAACCAAGTTTAGTTATTTATTAGTTATATGATATAATTATTATGTTCTAAATAAATTGTATACTACTAAAAGAGTAAATTGCAATTCTGGTTCTTGTGGTTTTTTGTTTGTAAAACGACTAATATACCCTCATGTGCAAGTCACATGGGTGGTTTTAACGGAGACAACCTAACGGTTTACTCCTTAAGGACCAAAACCAAGCACTTTTGCATACCACAAGGAGGCGTTTGATTCGCAGAATGTTTTTGGATGGAATGGAATCTGTCAAAGGAATTTGACTTTGAAGGAATTGGAATGGAATGTTGTCAGGTTTGACCACCTGTTTGGTTGACAGAATTGGAATGGAATCTGTTAAATGAATTGCAATTTTTCTGTTTGGTTCACAGATTGTAGCTTTAGAATTGGAATGGAGTTTTTGTAAATGACCAAAATACTCTTTTTGTTTATTTTAATTTTTTTCAACAAAAATTACTTTAATGAAATAGTCATTAAATAGTTTAATTTTTAACTAAAACCGTTTTGAATATTTTAGCACACGAATGATTATGAGAGAGAGAGAGGGAGAGAGAGATAGAGAGGAGAGAGATGAGAGGAGAGATAGAGAGGATAGAGGGAGAGGAGAGAGGGAGAGAGAGAGGAGAGAGAAGAGAGGAGAGAGGGAGAGGGAGAGGAGAGAGAGAGGAAAGAGAGAGGGGGAGAGAGAGAGGAAAGAGAGGAGAGGGAGAGAGAGTGAGGAGATAGATGAAAGAGAGAGGATAGAGAGAGAGGAGAGGAGAGAGAGAGAGGGAGAGAGATTGAGAGAGAGGAGAGAGAGAGGAGAGAGAGAGGAGAGGAGAGAGAGAGAGGGAGAGAGAGAGAGGAGAGAGAGAGAGGAGAGAGAGAGGAGAGAGAGTTGGTGTATGCTAATAATGTTGAACGGTCGTGGTGGGCGGAGGTGGTGGTGGCTGGATGTGGTGGTGGCCGGTGTTGGTAGCCGGAGGTGGTTGTGGCTGGTGGTGGTCGGTGGTGGCCGAAGGTGGTCGATGGTGGCCAGAGGAGGTGGTGCATATTAAGATGAGGGGCAATTTTGTCCAAAAAAAATATGACATTCCATTCCAATGAAATACCACCTCCCCCCCAAGGAATGTTGAAATCCTTCATTTGTGGAATTCATTGAAATTCAACATTCCAATTCTTTAAAAAGAATGAACCAAACGATGTAATGGAATCTGGTCAACGATATTCAACATTCCAATTCCATTAGATTCCATCAGAATCTGCGAACCAAACGCCCCCTAAGTTTTTTCTTGCAATAATTTTTTTTGAGGATCAAAAGTGAGAAAAACAACAAACCACAGGGACCAAAATTACAATTTACTATAATATTTATACATGGCAAATGAAACTCACATACACCCCTATTTTTGATGAAATTAATTTATACCCTTTTTATTATCAACGAATTTAAAAGCGCATATCGTCTAATTTTCTATTTTCGTAATAAATGTTCCACCTATCTAGATACAAATGTACACTCATCTTCATATGCTTGAAGTATTGCTAAGAGGTTGTTCGTTTGTGGCTTAATGGGTTGTATAAGCCTTATAGCTTATTCGCTCAGCTATAAGGGATCGTTCGGTTGGGGCTTATTCAGAAAATTTTGGGCTTATTCGGTCAGCCCATTTACATTACTTGTCTACGCTTAGCCACTCAAAAGACACACCCTACCCCTTAAATCAAAATTGGTTGAACTCCTTCCCCGACCTCTCATTGATAAAATCGCATCATCAGAATAAACAAAGGAGAAACAGCTTGAAGAAACCACAAGAAACAAGAGAAAACCCATCATTCTTAAAGCTTCAATCTTTCTTCTCAAAACCCCCCATTAAAGTCAACCCACCCATGATCTGGAAACCATCATGGAATTTCTGCAACGACGGTTTACCTTTGTCCAGATAAGTCGATGACAACACCGTTAATCGCTGTCGGTTTTTAGGTTTTGTCCCCGGGAGATTCTCCGGTGGTTGGTGGAAGAAGCGAGGGATGGTGGTTGCTCTGGAATCACGTTTTTCTCATAAATCAACCCCCTCCCCCCATTATGCTCCTTTAATCGACTCTTTCCCCTGGTTTTCGTCCTCCAGCGGTCTCCAGATTCTCCGTCGACCCCTGGGTCATCCATCAGTTTAGGTTTTCCAGTACTTAGGAGTTTTTGGTGATTTTTTTTGGGTTTTCCTTTTCCTCCATTTGTACTTTATCTCCAAGAAATGTAAGAATGGAGTTCACTGCAAGATTTATTTTTGAATGGAGATTCCAAGAAATGTAAGAATGGATCGATTTTCATGTTATGGTTTCCACATTAGTTTCTTTCCATCGTTCTTTTTCCTATGATAGGATCGATCTGTGCATATTTTGTGGATTGATTTTTTGGATTTTCTGGATCGATTTTTAGTGGATCGATATGTGTATTGATCTGTGGATTTTCTGGTTCCATACATTACTTTTCTGTGTATTGATATGTGAATTTTGTGGATTGGTTTTTTCATGTTTCTGGTTTTTTAGACCCAATATATCGATCTGTTTCTGATATATCTAGCAAGTTGGGGGTAAAATGGTCATTTCTGATATTCAGACTGATTATTCAGCACAACAACCGAACAACAACTTATCTGTTAACATATAGACAACTTTATCAATACAGACAACTATATCCATTCAGGTAGGGGTGGGCATCGGTCGGGTCGGGCCCCAAAACCCTAAAACCGATCGGATATTCGGGTAGGAGGGAGTGCCCCGAAATCTGACCGATTAGGGTTCAGGTAATTCGGGTTCGGGTGAGTTCGGGTTCGGGTAGGTCGAGTCGGGTGGTGCGGGTTAGGCTTCAATGGTCTTTTTGGAATTGTAAACACTAAACAGATTGGTCCCATTGGAATTGTAAACACTAAACAGATTCCAAATCTAAGATTGTAAACAATCAAAATCGATTTCAAAATTGGAAACTGTTAGTCCCAAAGAAGTAAACAAGTATTGTAGAAGGGGGGGGGGTTGAATACAATAACACAAAATTACTTAATTTTAATTCTTTTATTGATAATGAATATCAAGAATTACACAAAGAGAAAATAAATATTGTTGCGGAATAAGAATAGTTAAGAACTACTCTAAACAATCTAACACTTAGAAGATATTAAGAACACAAAGACTTAAACCTTAAGGAAATAAAAGACAACCATCAACCTGCTTGAAATCTTGTGAATGCCAAAGCTTGAGCTGAAAGCGTGAGTAGCAAGGTGCTACTTCCATCCTTTATATACTATCCAATGTAATGAGTGCAAAGGACAAGTAGGAGTAAAGGCTTTGGTGGTTGAGAGGTTGACAATAAATTATAAGATATTTGATGTGACTTGTCACAATACAAAAGGTAACTTTTGTACTATGAAAGTACGATATCAATTATAAAATATTCAAGGGACAATTTTTTTGAGATCTATTAGAAAATAAACATCTAATCAAATTAAGACTAAATGTAAATCTTCTAAAGGAAGAAAGAAGCTTCCATTCCCATTGTCAGAAGATCATTGGGAAAGAGGAAGTATGTCAAATCATGAGGATTTAACATAAATGCTCGTACTAGATAAAGAAGCAATATGTACGAGGAAAGTTACCGAAGAAGGAATTCGGTAACTTAGGTATGTGCCGAAAGAGGAACTCGGCACAGAAGGAATGAATGTCGAACAGTAAATTGGCAGGGACAAGAATTGCCAATATAGAAATCGGCAAGGGTATGATCTGCCGAATTGAAATCGGCAGACTATGCTTAGTTCACTTTTGAAGTCCATCTCAATCCGCATTGTAGACTTCCTTCATGTTGAATTCGGTTTATCTTCGACTCACCGATCTGTTAAACTAACTAAGCTATTACAAAAAACCATAAATCAAAATACAAGGTTCAATCATCAATAAAGACTAAGGAGAGGTTATCTTTAAATCTTAGATGACTCAACAATCTCCCCCTATTTGATGATAACATCTCATACAACTTGGAAGTTAATGAATAATGCATTTTGACCCTTTTTCATATTCTTTTGGGTTCTTTTTCACATAGACCATTCTTTTTGTTTATTTCTGGATTTTTTGAGTATCCGACATTTACAAGTATAAAAGAATGAAATAAAGATTTGTACAAACTATTTACGATAAGAAATAAAAACTCAATGTATTAATCTTTTTAAAAAGATTACAATACAGAGGAAAACAAAATAAACACTAACATAAAACTATACCGAGATTATTCAAAAGAAAAATGCGGTTCAGCATCCCTCTTCTTTAGTTCGTCGGTAGTAGCCACATAGAAATCCTTAGCCGACATTGGAATTATTTGAATAATCCCGTGGAGAAAGGTTGTGTCGGCAATAGGGATTTGGTTTGATCTGAAGAAGGAGATCTGCCCAAGCGCGTTGTTGAAGAAGATACCATGAGTCAGCTCAGAAATCACAATTGTTGAAGGATGAGGAACCGGAATAGGTAAAGAGAGATCAAGATTTGAAGTATCCGGGACCTTTCCTTCTCTAGCCATTTGGGCAAACACGTCTTCCTTTTTGGATTTCGACTTTGATTTGGGAGGAGGACGACCAGACATTAGATTGTTGATAATCTCTTCTTCGACAGGAGTATGGACAATGTTGTATCTTTTTCGGTAGGTTCTGAACTTGGTTTGAAGATCTGCAATGTATTTATCAACCTCAGCTTTTGCAGAGCTTTGGCTTTTTAACAAACAGATACCAATTTCTACCCATTCTGATACTCCGAACCAAACAAGAGAGTCTAGTCGGTCCATAGACAATGAAGCATCATCCCTGATAATCTTTATCCGAATAACCTTGCAGCTTGCAGACGGTTTGATTATTCTGACATCTGTGATTTTGGCAGAGCACCGGCGTCTGTTGAGGGTTTTGCGGTACCAATCGATACACATAGTCTTTATTTCCTCATTTTTCTTCGTCGAATCCTCTAGAGCGCTTATCTGAGTTTTGATTGTGTTGGTAGGATCTTCTTCGGCAGCAATCTTCAACGCTAGCTCGGCATCTCTGTCACGAGCAATCTGGGCAAGCTTTGCAGCTTTCAGTTCCTCTTCAGATAAGCCTAGATCAGGAGAGGTAGCCTTTGGAGGAGGAAGATGAAGACCGGCACCATCCGCAACTTTCTTTAAAAGAGCATCTTTACGACGCTTTTCTTCAGCAGCTACTTCATCTGGTGACATAATACCTTTGCCCTTATCCTTTTTGGGCATTTTCTCCCCTTCAGGCTCTTCGACCACCTTGGGGTGATCGGTTCCCTTCTCTTTGGTCACAGACGAGTCGGTAGCGGCAGACGGTTTGGTAGTAGTAGTTTCAGCAGCAGCAGAGGGTTTTTCCTGACTCGTACTGATATGAACCTGAGAGCGGAGTTGCTCCCCCTCAGATTGTTTCTCCCCCTCAGTACGAGCCGGGGAAGAAACCGCAGAAGTAGCCGACACACGGCCTACTCGCCGATCAATACGCTCCAAAACCCTGCGATCGTTAGGAGTGAATGCAGACTCAGTGATATCAATATCAAGAGACTGAGCACAATACTGAGCCATATCGGCAGACAGAGAGTCAAGACGCCTATTTAAATTCTGCAAGGCACTGAGAATTTCAGAATTAATAGACTCCTGAGCCGAATTCTGCTGCCGTAGATGGATAAGATCCTGATCCCGAGCATCCGAGGCGGCTTTGAGAGCAACCATTGATAAGGTCAAGGAGGTATTTTGATCATTAAGTATGACCACCTCCTTGAGAATAGAATCCATAGCTGCTGATAGAGGAGAACGAAGACCGTCAATCTGTTTATGCATGACATCCAAACACTGAAAGATGTCGCGATTTAGAGTGACAACCTTAGAATTTTGCTCCTTGACGAGCTTCAGAAGTTCCTCCAAAGAGACGTTGTTGGCGTTCAGAGATTCGAGGAGCGCCGGTTCACGCAAAGACTGACGAAGCTTTTCGAACTGGGTACCAAGCATTCGTACCTGCTGATTGGTGTCACTGATGTCGGCAAGGAAATCGGCAGATATTGTGACCGGTACCTGGGTAGAAGACCCAGCCATTTTTGCAGGGGAAGGCTTGGGTGAGGGAGATCTCTTTGGTGGTGATTTCTTCGACGATGGTTGTGGAGAAGGGGATTTCATCAGTGAGGAAGTGGGAGAGAAGAGCCGTCGGTACATATCCTGGGATGAAACCCCAGTTTGTGCAATATCAACGGGATTGACCCCGGGTGATAGGCTGTGCGGTGAGGAAGAAGAATGTCGGTCCGGAGAGAAGACCAACTCATCTTCAACCTCCACATAAAAAGGAGGAGGAGAAGGAATATTTGGGGACTCCTTTTGTACATCCAAATCTTGTTGAGAAGGTTTGGAGGAGGTGGGAGAGGGTTTAACAGATCCCCGTGGCCCTGGAGGGGAAAGTTCAACATCTACCGATTGTTGAGAATCGGTAGATGGAGTGTGAGTCTCGGCCGAAGGTTTCCTAAGTTTCTTAGAACGAGACTTAGGAGGGGATTTGGAGCTCCGTCGCTTAACAGAAATAGAAGGGGTTATGACTGGGGTAGCCACCGAAGGATTCGTCGGTGGCAGAGTCATGAGAGCAAGTGCGACGTTTCCGGTGGCCTTTTTCTTTTTAATAGCCATCGTCTTAGCTCGGGAAGGTTTTGGGGGAGAAGGGACCACCGATTTGGATGGCTTGGGAGAAGATGAAGGCCTTTCGGATTCACCTTCGGCAAGCGTTCCCTAAATCGGATTGGGAGATGAGATGAAAGAAAGCATACCTGAGGTGAGCGGAGAGTCGGTAGGCTTTGTTTGCTTGAAAATCGTTTGCTTGCTAATTTGAGAAATGGGCAAGTCAAACTTGATCATTGGCTCCGGGAGAGCAGCATCGGCACTTAGTTGTGCAGAAAGCTTGTGGTTGATGATGAGAGAGATGAAGCAAGGAAGAGCCACATTGTGATTCCTGGGAGGAGAGATGGCGGTGATCAAGGAATCGAAGAATACCTGAGCAAAGTCGATCCTCCTCATAAAAATAAGGGCATGAGCAAGACGAGTGATAGCTGCCGGAGATTGATCCCATCCCGAAGTTTTGTGGGAAAGACAGTAAAGGAGGTGAGAAAAGAAGTAGTTCCATAGTGCACCCATATTCTTTCGAAGGAGAGTGCCGGAACCCTTGGTTTTGCCTTCGTGCACATACTGGAGAGCGGCAACAACTTCATCATGCTCTTGATGAGTAGGAAATGGAGCATATACATTAAACTCTGGTATTTGGAGAACCGAGCGAATATCATCCACCCCAAAAGAGAGATCGGGGTGCTCTTCAGAGGATAGAACGGAAGCAGACACCTGGTGAGTAGTAGAGTCATACTTACAGGTCAACCAAAAGTTACCAAGGAGCATTTTGCTCATCTTGGTGGAGGAAGTGAGAGCATGGCATATTGGAGATCTTTGGAGAAAGATGGAGACTTGGTTGAACTCTGGGTGATCAACATCCGCAGAGAGACGAGCAACTTGGTTGCAAGCAGGGAAAGTGAGAGATTCACGAGTGAGAGGAGTATCCTTGGAAGCCTTAGTTGATTTGGAGGATGCCATTGATGAAGAAGATAGGTGCAGGTTTTAGAGTGTCTTGATGAAGAAGATGAGAAAACAGATAAAGAATAAAAAGGAAGAGAAAAGAAGTATTTATAGGTTTGAAAAAGAAGAGGGAAAAACGTGCGTATTTGGGAATTCAAAAGCCAAAAAAAATGTAATGATGTTGTGACACAAACGTGCGTAATTGGGAAGTGGAACAGACGAAAAACGGCTGAATGTCAGGTCATGGACGTCCCATCAACTGACGCACGTACCCTGAGATGCCACGTGTCATATTTTCATAGGGTAAATAAATGGTGTCGAGGATAGTCGGTATGTGTGATGTAGATAAGGATGACACCTCATACAACATACCGAAAGTGAGAAGTACCGAAATGGTGCCGAAATGAATAGGTACCGAAAGTGAGAAGTACCGAAATATGAAAGATATTTCGGTAAATGAATTCGAATAGGAAAGATACCGAAGTTTGAAAAGATAGACACCGAAATATGAAGGAATTTCGGTAAGATTGAGTTCAGTATGTGGAAGTACCAAAATGTAAAGACTCGTCGGTGACAACATGGTCCAACATTTGTTGCCGAAAGGAAATCTTCGGTAAAGGAGGTACCGTCAATTATTGGGCAATTTTTTTTTTACGATAAATTTAACATACCTAAGGATACCACAAGGAAGTTGAAACGTGCCTCATCCAGTGGTTTTGTAAAGAGGTCTGCAAGTTGAAGATCTGTAGGAATGAAGTGAAGTTCAATATCACCTTTAGAGATATGATCTCTTATAAAGTGATACCGAATATCAATGTGTTTAGATCTGGAATGCAGCACTGGATTGTTGGCAATGGCTATGGCACTAGAATTGTCACATAGAATCGGTACATGAGAATAAACTTTGGCATAATCTTGTAGTTGGTTCTCCATCCACAAGATTTGAGCACAGCAACTTCCAGCTGCAACATATTCGGCTTCGGTAGTGGAGGTGGATACCGAATTTTGCTTCTTACTGGACCAACTGACTAAGTTTCCACCTAGTAATTGACAGCTGCCAGTTGTACTTTTTCTGTCAACCTTAGACCCTGCAAATTCAGAATCTGAATAGCCAATTAGATCAAAACCTGAGTCCTTGGGATACCAAAGACCCAGATTCATGGTACCTTTTAGGTACCGAAAATACGTTTCACAGCCGCCAAGTGAGATTCCTTGGGATTGGCTTGATAACGTGCACAAAGACACGTAGCATACATGATGTCAGGTCTACTAGCAGTAAGATAAAGAAGAGACCCTATCATTCCTCTATAATTCGTGATATCTACCGACTTGCCGGTGGAATCTGCATGAATCTTTAGAGGTGGTGCCATTGGAGTTTTCATTGGAGAACAGTTTTCAAAATCAAACTTTTTCAAAAGATCACGAATATATTTATTCTGACAAATGAAAATACCTTCAGAGGATTGTTTAATTTGAAGACCAAGAAAGAAAGTAAGTTCACCCATCATACTCATCTCATATTTACTTTTCATGAGAGAGGCAAACTCCTGACAAAGATTCTCATCAGTGGCACCGAAAATGATATCATCCACATAGATTTGAACAAGAATGATATTACCTTTTGTTTTCTTGAGAAAAAGAGTATTATCAATTTTACCTCTGGTATATCGGTTGGATAGAAGAAAATCAGACAAGGTATCATACCAAGCACGAGGAGCTTGTTTCAGACCATAGAGAGCTTTGTCAAGTCTGAACACATGGTACGGATGAGCTGGATCTTCAAAGCCAGGTGGTTGTTTCACATAGACTTCTTCAGCAAGTTCTCCATTGAGAAATGCACTCTTAACATCCATTTGAAAGACCCTGAAGTTTTTGTGAGCAACATGAGCAAGAAAGATTCTTATTGCTTCAAGTCTCGCGACAGGAGCAAAGGTTTCATCATAATCAATACCTTCCTCCTGCCTATATCCTTGAGCAACAAGCCTGGCTTTATTCCGGATTACAGTACCAGACTTTGTTTCTCTCAAATTGAGACAACTCTTCTTGCATGGCAGTGACCCAACAAGAATCTGCTAGAGCTTCTTCAATTTTCTTGGGTTCGATAACAGATAGAAAATTCACATAGAGACAGATGTTTCCAATTCCTCTTCTAGTTTGGACACCTGCTTGTTGATCTCTGATAATTTGATTTATTGGATGATCTTTGGTCCATTTGAGAGCTGGGGGAAGAGGTGCAGGAACTGTGTTTGGAAAGTATGAAGGTGAAGGATCGGTAGGTATAGGATGAATATGATGAAGAGGAGAAGTATGTAAGGTGGGTTCGGTAGGAGCTATGGATTCGGTAGGAGCTGTGGGTTCGGCAGTTGGTAAAGGTTCTGCCGAATCATGATGGAGAGAAGTAGAGGGTACTGAAAATGGGACATATGGAGGTCCTGAAGATAGAATATTTGGAGACTCTTCTCCAACACAGGAAATAATCCATTCATGAAGTTCAGTGTCATCACAAGATAGAGAGGATGTCTTGTGATCATCAAACTTCACATGTATTGACTCATCAATACATTTTCTTCTTAGATTATATACTCTGTAGGCTTTAGAGGAGAGAGAATAACCCACAAATATACCTTCATCAGCTTTGGGATCAAATTTCCCAAGCTGCTCTCGATCATTCAAGATAAAGCACAGGCAGCCGAAAACATGAAGAAAACCAATGTTTGGTTTTCGGCCATAGAAGACTTCATAGGAAGTCTTGTTGTGCCTTTTCACAATGATAGATCGATTTTGAGTGAAACATGTTGTATTGACAGCTTCAGCCCAAAAATAGGTTGGAAGACTTGATTCACTTAGCATGGATCTTGCAGCTTCACATAGCGTACGATTCTTTCTTTCCACAACACCATTTTGTTGTGGAGATCTTACTGCTGCAAAGTTTTGAGAAATACCTTTGTCACAAAGAAAGGCATCTAAAGTAGCATTTCTGAATTCGGTTCCATTGTCACTTCTGATAGATCTGACTAATTGACCGTTGAGAACTTCAGATTTCTTGATAAAGTTGATGATTTCTTCAGGTGTATCACTTTTGTACCTGAGAAAGAATACCCAAGTGTAACATGTATATTCATCAATAATTACAAGAATGTACCTTTTTCCACCTAGGCTAGGTGTGCTGACAGGCCCACAAAGATCCATATGCAACATCTGTAGAGGAGTAGAAATAGAGAAACACTGTTTTGATTTGAAAGAAGATTTTGTCAGTTTGCCTTTCTTACAAGCTGCACAAAGCTTCTCTTTTGAGAAAGAAATTTTCGGCAAACCAACAACAAGCTCTTTGTTGGAGAGAGCATTTAACGTCTTGAAGTTGAGATGAGAAAGACGTTTATGCCAGAGCCAGTTCTTCTTTTCAGAGTCTTCAGAAATGAAGCAGATGCTTTCATTTTCAATTGATTTGTCATTCATATTGATGACGTACACATTATCCTTTCTAAAACCAGATAGGACAGTGTGAAACTGTTTATCAGTGATGAGACAATCAATTTCTCTGAAAATTACATAGAAACCTAAATCACATAGCTGACTAATGCTTAAAAGATTATGCATCAGTCCCTCCACATAGGCAACTTTGTTAAAAGTAATGGAACCGTTAGAAAGAGTTCCATAACCTTTAGTGGAACCGCGGGAGTTATCACCAAAAGTTACAGTTGGTCCCTTTTCTTTCACAAAGTTTAGAAGAAGAGATTTGTTCCCAGTCATATGTCGTGAGCAACCGCTATCAAGATACCATGTTTGATGATGCTCATAGACCTGAGAAGAAGAGGAAGAGCACTCAGCAGTGAAGTCCATCCTAGAGCAGGAGTCTTTGGGTTCTTCATCGAGTTTGGCCATAAGACATTTACTCGACACTTCTTTCTCACTATCGGAAGTGGGTTCGTCTGCCCAGTCTAGAGTTTCTGCCATCAAGCCTTTGCCTTTTCGTTGAGAGTTGAAATTTCTTTCTTTCTCTCTTTTGTACTTGCTTTGTATTTTTCGGCTTTGTCGGAAAGCTCTTTGAATGAAAAAAGATGGAGAAGGTTTTCTGGGATGCGATCTACCTGTAGAATTAGATCGGTGATGTCTTCTTTTAGAAGAGTTAGAAGAATTAGATATGGAAATCCTAGAAGGATTGCTTCTACATTCGGATGCAAAATGGCCTTTCTTACCACATGCATAGCAATCCTCCTTGGATTTGTTCAAGGAGTTTCTAGAAGAAGAAAAATTTATGTTTCTTTGAAATTTATTAGAAGAATTCTTTTGAAATTTAGAGAAATTTGCAAGCATACCCATTTCCTCTGTCAATAGATTGACAGAGGGATTTTCTCCTTCATCATCAGCTTCACTTAGATAAGCTTCCGAGGAGTGATTCAGATTTTCATGACTTTCTCTATCTGAATCATCAGAAGGGTAGTTATACGAGGAATACACACAAATTTCTTGGAGCCATCACTGATAAGAGCCATAGAGGGGGCTCTTATTTCTTTATAGATGGTTTTCCTTTGAAGTTGGGTTTGTTCGTGATTAAGAAACGTACCATAGAGAGAAGTGAGAGGAAGGCTTTCCAAGTCCGTGGAAGTCTTAATGCAAGTGGAAAGGGTATTCCATAAATCTGGAAGACCATCCATGAATTTGCATATGATTTCCTCATTGTCATAAAGTTTTCCAACAATTTTAACTCATTTAAAAGACTGTTAAAACGGTTGTAATAGGAGGGAAGAGATTCTCCTTTTTCATGAGAGAAAAATTCGTATCTACGTACGAGAGAGATCTTTTTAGATTTCTTTACTTCACTTGTACCTTCGTACAAAACACATAGAGTTGACCACATATCTTTTGCCGTTTTAAGACTGACAAGAGATTGGTAAACTTCATCAGGAAGGGATTGAGCAATGATGGTTCGCACTTTGGAATCAAGTCCAACAATGCGCCTATCCTCATCATTGTATTCTTTGGTCGTTTTTAAGACATATCGACCAGTTGCAGAAGTTCTTTCCTCCTCTGAAGAGTCATCGGAAACTTGAAAGAGATTGTCCTTTTTCTTTTCTTTATCCTTAGGAGTTTTGACAAATCTATCCCAGACTTTTGGGATAAGAGGACCGTCACTAAGGATGGTAAGATACCGACTGTCATCTCCTTCAAGGAAGAGCATCATCCTACTTTTCCATAAGGAGAAGTTGTTCGAGTTGAACTTAGGAGGTTTAACAGTAGATCCATTGTCAGAGTAAAAGGAATTTTGAGAAGAAGACTCAGGTTTTGTAGAAGGAGAAGTCATTACGGATCTGGTTTATTAGATTAAACCAACCGCTCTGATACCACTTGTTAGTCCCAAAGAAGTAAACAAGTATTGTAGAAGGGGGGGGGTTGAATACAATAACACAAAATTACTTAATTTTAATTCTTTTATTGATAATGAATATCAAGAATTACACAAAGAGAAAATAAATATTGTTGCGGAATAAGAATAGTTAAGAACTACTCTAAACAATCTAACACTTAGAAGATATTAAGAACACAAAGACTTAAACCTTAAGGAAATAAAAGACAACTATCAACCTGCTTGAAATCTTGTGAATGCCAAAGCTTGAGCTGAAAGCGTGAGTAGCAAGGTGATACTTCCATCCTTTATATACTATCCAATGTAATGAGTGCAAATGACAAGTAGGAGTAAAGGCTTTGGTGGTTGAGAGGTTGACAATAAATTATAAGATATTTGATGTGACTTGTCACAATACAAAAGGTAACTTTTGTACTATGAAAGTGCAATATCAATTATAAAATATTCAAGGGACAATCTTTTTGAGATCTATTAGAAAATAAACATCTAATCAAATTAAGACTAAATGTAAATCTTCTAAAGGAAGAAAGAAGCTTCCATTCCCATTGTCAGAAGATCATTGGGAAAGAGGAAGTATGTCAAATCATGAGGATTTAACATAAATGCTCGTACTAGATAAAGAAGCAATCTGTACGAGGAAAGTTACCGAAGAAGGAATTCGGTAACTTAGGTATGTGCCGAAAGAGGAACTCGGCACAGAAGGAATGAATGTCGAACAGTAAATTGGCAGGGACAAGAATTGCCAATATAGAAATCGGCAAGGGTATGATCTGTCGAATTGAAATCGGCAGACTATGCTTAGTTCACTTTTGAAGTCCATCTCAATCCGCATTGTAGACTTCCTTCATGTTGAATTCGGTTTATCTTCGACTCACCGATCTGTTAAACTAACTAAGCTATTACAAATAACCATAAATCAAAATACAAGGTTCAATCATCAATAAAGACTAAGGAGATGTTATCTTTAAATCTTAGATGACCCAACAGAAACCAATCAAAATGGTTGTCAATCAAAGGGGTTTTATTATTTATCAACTTTCAAAATTGGAAACCAATCAAAACAGTAAGGTAAATTAGTGGATTTATCAACTTTCCCAAATCCCAATTGTAAGGTGAATGCTTCGATAAAAAACCCAGAAAAAATTAAACATAGCTTGATTAGTGTAAGGTAAATGCTTCATAGTTACCAGTTGATGGGTCGGGGACCGGGGTGGGTTATCCAAAATCGAAAATCGCCGGTGGTGAAGACTGGAATGACTCGAATGGAAGCCGATGATGAACGATGGTCGACTGGACGCTTCGCCGGACGGTGGACGGTAGTCGCCGGACGAGTCGATGATGAAGATTGAAGGCGAGTCGATGCTGAAGGGTCGATGATGATGAGACTGGAACAAGTCGATGAATTTGGGATTTAGGTTATATATTTATACAACTGGTTTTTTTTTAAATAAAAAAGTACTTTTCGGATATTCCGGTCGGGTCGGGTCTGGGTTTTGGTACCCAACCCGATCCTACTTTACCCGATATATTAGACGGGTCGGGGGTTCGGTTCTCGGGTTTTCGGATACCGGATTTTTGGCTTAATTTCAGGTCGGTCGGGTTCTGCTCACCCCTACATTCAGGTCTTAACAGAAAATGAACCGAACAACACCTAACCTTCCGCATAAAACTTCAAATACTACAACATCGAAAGAATACACATCATATTCTTTTTTAAGGGCACATGTGTTAATATAATGTGGATCAACATAGACAATCGTGCCACAAACATTTGTGACAAGAAAAGTGAACTCTTGATTTGTGGGACCCATTTTAGACAATCGAAAAAAATTTAGTTTCAGAATTTACATCTAGAAAAAATGTTTGAGCTTTTTATCTCACAATGTAGGTTGTGTGCTAATCCCACACTGCTATGAAAATAAACTAGTTCACGAGCGACGCCAAGACATATTTGAAGACGTTTGCAACCGTGTGATATCCATATTGGCTAGGTACTTATCACAGTACTCAATAGATGACCTTCACCCATGGAATTTTCTGCGGATCATCTACGGACTGGTCAAAGTCAACATTTCACCCATATTCATTGACTTCCGTCAATAATTCGTTAGTAAAAAAAATAAAAAGTTAACTTTTTCTAAGTAATTGGGAAAAAGTGACGGCTCAATTTTGTCGGTAACGGACCCGCCGACAATGATCTGCCAAGAAAATCAATCACCAGTCAACACTTTTGCGGCAATACCCTTCTGCCAGTAATCTACCGATTATGGGTTTTAATATCGCCGGATCACCGATTGATTTTTCCGTCGGTAAGGGGCCCATGTTTTGTAGTTTTTGAGCTTCCATGAGCCTCGAGTGGGATTTGAAGGTGGTGTAGCGTGTGCCGTGTAGTTGTTGAAGTGTAAATATGGTATGTGAATTTTGTTTTTGAAATCATGAAAGAAAATGGCAAGCTCGACATATATCTATACTATATTATAAAGCACGGATAAAAAACTCTTAAGTACAAATTATTAGGCACAAGGTACCATCATTTTATGCAAGATTTAAAAAATCTCTTAATTTACAAGTATCAAAGCACAAGATACATATTACTACTGCAAGTTTCTAATACCCACCAATTTGGTATGTGCAGGGTCTTCCTTTTATGCAGACTTTTCCATGTATCACTATTAATTAACTAGAAGTGTACTCGCGCAATGCAGCTAGATACATCACGATTTTAATGTTTCATTTTATTTTCTGTTTTTTGTCGATTTACATTACGATTTTGGATGGTTGTGAGAGAGTGATAATGATTTTTTTATATAAATTTGTTTAATTTAGACTTAATAATATAATGTAATTTATTTTGGTTTAATAATATAATTTTTTTATAAAATATTCTGTAAGATTTTTTAATTATATTTTAAATTTTTTATATCTAAAATATGCTGAGAGTTATTTTAGGAGAGTTAAAGTGGGAAATGATTTTAGGGGAGTTAAAATGGTTAGAGATAATGATTGAAAATTAATAAATAACATTAAATGTAGTACATACAACTTTTATGGTTGTTTTTTAAGTAATTATGATTAAATAGCGGTACATTAAACTTTAAGACTTGTTTTAAGAGTTTTTATGCCATCTTTATAATATAACTAGTGTTGGGCCCGTGCATTGCACGGGAGGATAAATTTTTTGTTGGAATATTGAATCG
This sequence comes from Arctium lappa, assembly GCA_023525745.1. Taxonomy (NCBI): domain Eukaryota; kingdom Viridiplantae; phylum Streptophyta; class Magnoliopsida; order Asterales; family Asteraceae; genus Arctium; species Arctium lappa. The sequence continues at coordinate 126,042,329 of CM042049.1, forward strand.
AGTTAAAATGAAACGTAATTTCTCTGTTAACAGTTAATGAAATACAATGTGAAAAATGAATGTATTTTCATAAGTGGTTAACTTGCATATATTCTTAATCGTTTGTTGTTATGAGTTTGTGCAATGTATTATATTATTTAAAACTCAAACGACATGTCTCACAACATATTTATCTGACTATTAACTTCAAGATCTCATAGTATTAATCGATAAAAATAAAGATATGTATATATATCTTATTCCCCTACTTCGAAAAATATGATTGTGGGTTTTGAAAAATATAAACAAATCCTCAGTAAATAAAATAAAATATAAAAAAATAGTTTTTCAAAGAAACAAAAATATAGTGGAATATCTTTTGTTCAGTTGCAGGTTCCGCCATTGACATCCGACTTGTAAATTAAGTAATTGGCTTTAATTAGTTGTAACTTGTGCTTAAAATGTTGTAATTAAGAGTTTTTTATACCGTTTTTATAATATAGTATAAATATAGATATATTATATTACTATAATTTTGTTTTAATTATATAATTAAATATGTAATTGGTTATTTTTTCTAGATGTCATTAAAATATATAAGATAATCATTGAATTCTAACAAAATACTTAATTTTTTTATATAAAAAACATTATATTATTAAGCCTAAATTAAACAAATTTATAAAAAAAACATTATCACTTTTCTCAAAACCATCCAAAATCGTATTGTAAATCAACAAAAAATAAAATAAAAAATGAAACATTAAAACCGTGATGTATCTCGCTGTACATTTCTAGTCCTTTTATGACTTGAAAAAATTGACGTTGTTAATGTTCCAAAAAACGTAAATCGTGTCATTGAGAATGACAATAATAAGTGTAAAACAAGATTAGGTGAAATTTGGACATCATATCACTATATGTTGACTAATTTATTTAATAAAAGATATGAATGGTTATGATATGGTTGATTTTTTATTTAATTATCTTAGATTTTCTTTAAAATGCAAAACGATATTTAATTTTAAACTAATTTGAACAGATTTTTATGTTAATTCGGATGAAGTTAGGATCCGTTTTGGCTATGATATAAATACAATCATTTATCACGATCAATGATTCTTCTGATAATTATTTTAATATATAGAGGAAGAATCTTATGTTAACCTAAACATTGTTGTTAACTTTACAAACCTTGATTGACTAATAAGAATGCATCTTCTTCGATCATTGTTTTGTATGCATGTGCAATTAATGTGTAAGGATATGCATGGAATTTCATATTAAGTTGAAACACCCCACAAAAGTAATCTAACATTTCCACCGAAAATTCGGCATGACCTCTTCAAAAAATCGCTATACATTTGTATTATACCCTGTGGATCATATATACATATATACTAAACAAATCCCAAACCAAAATTGGGTAATAACACCGTGTATATTATTTACTACTTACAAATATATAGATATAAAATATATTAATATTATCTTGAGTTAATCTTCAGTCTCAATCGATACGGTAATCGGAACACTGTATCAACCAATAGTGTTGTCTAACAATGCTTACCTCCACTAACACCATCAATAATACCATCTAATCCTGATCCTGGGATACACGTCGACAAATAAAAAAACAAATCTGACTTCATGTCTGGTGAGTTCAAGAGTTTATATAATAAAACACTAGTGCGGAAATCGTGCGTTGTGCGGTAGCATGAGTAAGTTAGGTAGTAATATATTTGGATTGTCCATTTAAATAAATATATAAAGATTTAAAATACTTAACTCTTATATTGCTACATCTTATGTCTTTCATATTTCTTTTATATACATAAAAATGTTATATAAATACATTTGTTTTGCAAAAGAAATGTAGTTATTAACCTTATCATTTTCAAAAAGAAAAACACCATCTTATCATATACCTACATCTATTCTTCAAACTAAAGATGTCTCCTTAATACGGGATAACCAAAATCACACTTTACATCAACAATTTAAAATAGTTAACCCTCATAGAGGGGGGTTGTTATGCAAAATAAAATGAACAGTGGATAGAGGGGTTGCATTTGAACGTGTAACACCCTAAAGATTAACGGAATAAAAATTCGAAATTTCTGCAATATGACGGCTATAAATAGATAAAAACCTGGTTATAAAACCTGCTAAAAAAATCAATCCCAAAGTAGCATCCCGATAGAACGGGGAAACAACACTATAATCATTACAATGCATCAATTGAAGGATAAACTAACAACCTAATAATCTAACTTAAGTAAGAAAGATTAATATTGGGTGTTGCTATTCTTCCAAAAGGTATATTCACTATTTCAAAATGCCGGTCTATACATCTCCCAAAAAGACCGCTCTTGCCCCCAAAGCTAACCGCTCAGTCCCGACGAGCCCCACCGGAAACCTGACCTGTTATACATGTCATTTTAAGAAAAAGTGTTAGGCTAAAGCCTAGTGAGATCAAACATTTGCAATTTAAGCAATTGAATATGTAAATAAGTAAAAAGGTTTCTTTTATACAACAACGATAAGGTATTAATAACAGTAATGTTTTTTGAAATATAACAAATACCTCTTGGGTTAACGGGGGAGACCCGCCTACTAACCCGAATGACGGAACACAAAAGTAAGCCATTTGATGGGTCAGTAAAGCCAATAAACACATAAAGTACACGCAAGGGATGTCAGGCTCGGTAGCTTTAAACATACACCCACGGAAACTCAAGTTCAACCCCGAGGGGTTCCTACGTCGAGCTCCTCATCCAATATCGTAGTACTTGAGCACGAAGGACTTATACCACATCCGATGCCTAACGTGCATCGACGTGGAAAACTAGTCGTCCCAACGCCGGACAACAATAAACCAAATACGGGGTCATGACTCCCAATGCATCAAATAAGCCAAATAATGCGCATAAGGCCCAACCAGAAATCCCAACAATATTTAACATACAATAAGTGACATGAAGGGTAATTCCCACCAAAACTACTTCCATTGTTTACCAAGAAACTACTAGTAAAAATATAGATGATTCCCTTTTTTATTTCAAATCCTCAAAATATGAAGTGAGTTTAATATGCAAACTTATCAGCAGTTAACCAAAATGCCAATATTTCCAAATTCATAGTTTTGCATAGCAATGCTATTCTCTCAAAGGTATAACCCAAGTAAAACAAGCTAAAGAACATTATTAAAGCTCATAAATTGTTATTTCCCAAAAATCACCACAAATACTTATATCTCCAAAGTTAGGTTTAACAAGAAATTCCACAAATCAAATATATAAAAAATGAGATATTAGGTATTCAAAATCAACCTTTTGACATGTATAAAGTTTAGTAAAATGGGTAAGAACTCACCTTGGTAGTTTCCTTAAGAAAGAAACCAAACCCTAGAAATGGAGGAGATGAAAAATCACTTGAGAGCTCACCACAATACTTCCTAAATGTTAAGGACCATCATTAATGACTTAGAATCACCATAAATGATGAAAGAGGTTGCAAGGAAGACATACTTACTGATTTTCGGCAAAGAGAAACGCACACCAAACCCTAGAATCAGATATAAGTGACTGAAATCGCGACCTATACTTTTTATACCCAAACCCCCGCCGGCGATAGTGACACGGCGACTATGCCAATGGCATAGTCGCGGGAAACCATCCACCCGCGGTACACACTGGGCGACAGTGCCCTGCGATTGTGACCATGACACTATCGCGTGGCACAATCGCGAGAAATGTACCGTAGGTCATTGACCTCCGACGATTGTGCCCTCCGCGATTGTGACACAATGTCACTCTTGCGGGCTTAGTCGCAAGCATCCCAAAATCTCCAAATCTTGATGTTTTTCAATCCACGATGCTTAAACCAAACAACCTCGATAATATACAGGTAAATCCATAAGATCAGAAGGTTCCAAAAATGAAAAATAACACATAGGTTCTCAGAATTCGGGGTGTTACTGAACTCCCCTCTATATGAGTGGTGGATAGAGGGGTTACATCATGTGAATGGGTTGCATTTGAACGCCCTCTTCATATAAGTAAGTTTATTTTGCAAAATAAAGGTAGTTATTATCCTTATCATTTTCAAAAAGAAAACATCATTATTTCATATACCCACATCTATTCTTCAAACTAAAGATTTTTCTGTAATATGGGATAACCAAGATCACACAATGCAACAAGATTTAAAACTACTTAACTCTCATAATGTCACATCATATGTCTTTTATCTTTCTTTAATATATATAAAGATTTCATATAAATAGGTTTGTTTTGCAAAATAAATGTAGTCATTTAGCAAACTAACATTTTCATTTCGAAAGAAATATTTTACCCTTTTATACTCGCATTTATTCTTCAAAATAAAGATTTCTCATTAATGTGGGATAGTCGAAAATTCGAAATCACACCTACTTCAAGATTTTTAAAATACTTAAATCTTATAAATTTTTATTATTATTTTGTATAGTTAAAATGCTTGCTAAAAGAGCGTTAGCCAAAATTAACCAACCCGTAAGTTTTGAGGATCGACCATCTTCATGGGTTACAACAAATGCATCTCAACCCCCTTCATATACCAATCATTCATCGTCAATATTTCATCACTCCATCAATGTGGGATACACAAAACTCAATCACAATTGAAGAAATGATGAATACCCATTCCTTATAATGACACCTCATTCTTTGTGGGTTTTACTTTAATATATATAAAGTTTTCAAAGGAATATTTTACCCGTTTATACTCACATTCATTCTTCAAAATAAAGATTTCTCATTAATGTGGGATAGTCGAAATCATACCTACTTCGAGATTTTAAAATATTTGAATCTTATAAGATTTTTTATTATTTTGTATAGTTAACATGTTTGCTAAAAGAGCGTTAGCCAAAATCAGTCAGCCCGTAGGTTTAGAGGATCGACCAACTTCATGAGTTTAGAGGACCGACCAATATGAGCCAACTTCATGAGTTACAACAAAGGCATCTCAACCCCCTTCATATATCAATAATTCATTGTCAATATTTCATCACACCATGTAAAAGCCCAAAAACTCATACCAACATAGCATAAAAATAAACCAATATCCAAGGGTTTCAAACATAAAATTCAGGAATTTAATCAGCGGAAGTCTTCTAATACAACCGAGAGTTACTAAATGAAAACTAATCTAAATTGAATCTTCTGCATCTTCTAAAACTCTAGACTTTCTCTTTTCCCTTTCCCGAAGCATTACCCGCACCTTTTCCTGAAAATGGTTTTTAAGATTTGAAAACGAGGGTTAGACCATAAGGTCTAGTGAATTCCTGACAAGTAACGAAAATTGGCAATTATAATAGTTGCATGATTTAAAAAATAATTATCAATTCCCAACTAATACAATACAATAATTTGATAATCAGATAACTTGCCACACGTATATCACAATGATCAGTTGTGCCCAATCTAACATTTCCATATGTGCAATCACGATCGGGGCCCAAGCAAACTCCCCTCTCGTATCGGGGCCCAAGCAAACTCCCCGCTCACACCGGGGCCCAAGCAGACTCCCCGTCCTCATGTGAAGGAAACGAATTCCATACACATAGGTGGTGTGAGATTTCCATAATCGTCATCAATTCAATAGATCCCACATCGACAAAATTTACGTAAAAAGTTCATATTTATAAACTCAGAATAATCAAATAATTTGTTAGAACGATATTAAACGCAACCTTAGTTGATAACAAAATTTCAGGCAAATCCCAATTTCAGTGTTTCTCTTAAATCAACATAAAAGAAAAGTGATAAAATTAAAGAGTCAGAAACTCAACTGATTCGAACCTGCCCTTAGCTAGACTTCCTCCCTACAATATCGTATAAGGAAGATCACTAAATGAACTGGCTACAAAATATAGACTAAACTGAATCTTTGGCTTTTCTATGACTAGACCACAACAACGGATCACATTCTAACCGACCGACCCTACCCTCGACCGGTGCCTAAGTAAACGACCGGACCGAAAGCTTGACTGGTGTCTCTCCCTCTCGACCGGACTATTATCGACTGGGGTCAATGACCGGACTACTATCGACCGGAGTCAAGGGCTTGTCGACCGGGGTCTAAGCTGTCGACCGGGGTCTAAGCCTTTGACCGAGGTCTAGGCTGTCGACCGGGGTCTAAGCCTTCGACCGAAGTCCAAGCCATCGACCGGAGTCCAAGTTTTCGACCGGACTCACTTATACGGGGTGATTTCGATCAACAAAAACCCCAAACACAGGTTCCGATTTCACTTAGCGAAGGAAACAAAACAAGCTATTATAATCTCTAATCCAGGTTACGAAATTTATACCAAATAAATAAGAGATTAAATCTACTTTTAACAAATTCATGTTCCTAAAATCTACCATCAAAACCTGATACAAACCCAACCACACAACCTTTAATCTTAAGAATTTAAACCTCCAATTAACTCCCAAAGATTCCAAATTACTAAATAGAAAATCCATATAACACTATTGATTAATATCTTAAGGAAGAAGACTAACCTTTTATGAGATTCTTCAAGAGCTCCAAGTTTCTTCTTCCAATCCTCCCTTGACTTATCGGTCGCCGCACATTACCGAATGAAGAGAAAGAAAAAGGGTTTTGCCCTAAATGGCAAAGTCTATCAATATTACCTACTAGACCCTCAAGCCCAAAAATTGAACTACCAAGCCCAAATTCCTACAAAAGCCCGAACTTAAAACTTGGGCCTTACACTCCATCAATGTGGGATACACAAAACTCAACCACAATTGAAGAAATGATGAATACTCATTACTTATGATGTCACCTCATTCATTGTGGGTTTTACTTTAATATATAAAGATTTTAATTGTGTGTGTTTTCACCATAATTTTACCATTTGTTTGGTTTTAATTCCAACCATGATTATATATTTTCAAAGCATCCATCACTCTTTTATATACCTATCATCTCCTTCTAAATTGTCATCTTTTCATCAATGTGGGATGTTGAAACTCAAACTTATTTCAAGATTTGAGGAATACTCTATCCTCATTTAAGTATGTGTTTTGTGCTATAATCTTTACCATTTGATTGGTTTTGATTCCAACCATGGTTTTAGATTTCAAAAGCATCCATCACTCTTTTATATATTCGTTATCTTCTTTTAAGTTATCATTTTCCCATCAATATGGGATGACGAAACTCAACCTTATTTCAAGCTTTGCGGAATACTCAAACCTCGTGTAAATGTGTGTTTTGCATTATAAATTTTACCATTTGGTTGGTTTTGCTTCAAACCATGGTTTTAGATTTCAAGAGCATCTATCACTCTTTTATATACCCATTATTTTCTTCCAAACTATCATCTTCCCACCAATGTAGGATGATGAGATTTCAACATTTGAGGAATACTCAAACCTCATTAAAATATGTGTTTTACACTATAATTTTTACCTTTTGGTTGATTTTGATTCCAACCATGGTTTTAGATTTCATGGCATCCATGACTCTTATATATACCCATCATCATCTTTCAAATTATCATCTTTCCACCAATGTGGGATGTTGAAACTCAACCTTATTTCAAGATTTGAAGAATACTCAATTCTCATTTAAGTGTGTGTTTTGTACTATAATCTTTACCATTTGATTGGTTTTGATTCCAACCATGGTTTTAGATTTCAAAAGCATCAATCACTCTTTTATATACTCGTTATCTTCTTTTAAATTATCATTTTCCCATCAATATGGGATGACGAAACTCACCCTTATTTCAAGATTTGCAGAATACTCAAACCTCGATTAATTGTGTTTTGCACTATAAATTTTACCATTTGGTTGGTTTTGTTTCAAACCATGGTTTTAGATTTCAAGAGCATCCATCACTCTTTTATATACCCATTATTTTCTTCCAAACTATTATCTTCCCACCAATGTAGGATGATGAAATTTCAAGATTTGAGGAATACTCAAACCTCCTTAAAATATGTGTTTTACACTATAATTTTTACCTTTTGGTTGGTTTTGATTCCAACCATGGTTTTAGATTTCAATGGCATTCATCTTCTTCCAAATTATCATCTTCTCACCAATGTGGGATGATGAAACTCAACCATATTTCAAGATTTGAGTAATACTCAAACCCCATGTTGCCAAGTCATTATGCTTGGTTTATCTTTTAATATATATATAAAGATTTTTACCTTTTGGTTGGTTTTGATTCCAACCATGGTTTTAGATTTCAATGGCATTCATGACTCTTATATATACCTATCATCTTCTTCCAAATTATCATCTTCCCACCAATGTGGGATGATGAAACTCAACCATATTTCAAGATTTGAGTAATACTCAAACCCCATGTTGCCAAGTCATTATGCTTGGTTTATCTTTTAATATATACAAAGATTTTTACCTTTTGGTTGGTTTTGATTCCAACCATGGTTTTAGATTTCAATGGCATTCATGACTCTTATATATACCCATCATCTTCTTCCAAATTATCATCTTCCCACCAATGTGGGATGATGAAACTCAACCATATTTCAAGATTTGAGTAATACTCAAACCCCATGTTGCCAAATCATTATGCTTGGTTTATCTTTTATTGCATCAAAAATCAAACTTATCCAAATATTCAAAACAATGCATGATTTATAAAAAAAAAATTAATAATATGCAAACCAACCTATTACTTTAATCAAAATCAATAAAAGATGTGGTTATAAATTTCAAAACGAGATAACAACCATCGCACCATGTGGGGGAGACCCACAACATAACCGGAATCAGTGAAGTAGCACTACCCAACAATCCACTTATCCGTTAGACTAATTTTGACATAATCACCATGTGCACGTTGTGTCTTACAGACACTATGCTATTAGCCGAGTATATGGCACCCATCCGTGCATGGTACTCCAATACAACGCCTGATGGGAGCAACCATCAACTGTAAAGGGAGCGACCCTGATACAAACATAACTAAGGGGTGACCATAAGTCGCCAGATCCAGATCTAAATACACTACTTCGGTGAGCAAACAAATAGCTCACAATACATCATTATACAAAATGTATTTCACCAGAATTTAAGTTAAAAGCATGCTACATAAACATCAAAACAATATTCCATGTAGTTTATCATAAATATTTAGCATGCTTGTTTTCATCTTTAAATTACTTTGTATAAAACAACAAATAACCATATTTCATAACACATCGAAATTATGCATTTTTTCAACGACACACATTTAACATAAATGAAATGAATCAGTTATGTAAAATACATACTTTGACATGAACCTAGTTTTAAGACTACTTGAACTCACCTTAGCCCTTTTTAGTTAGTACTTCGTTGTTGCTCGACTTGATTACCCGTCTTAATACCTAAACAACCACATAAATATATTATATCAATACAACACTCTAAACAACCATTTAGATTACATTTTCTTATCTTAATATACCATCATGAACCTCAAAGTAGACTTAAAACCCTTTTCTTATATGGATTTAAAAAAAACAATTCTTTTTATGTCAAAAACAGGATAGCCCTACAAAATACCTTTTTAGACCTATTTAGAGTCTGAATTACTTCATACTTAAAACATATCGATCGTAGAATACTTCTCGATGGTTTCAAATTGATATTACACGTCTAAATCCGGATTACGAGTGAGTTTAAACAATTTTTACAATTTTCAGCATCAATTTAACTTAATCTGGCGACTTGCACTCATTTCTTCCGAGGCTCTTGACTTATATAATAACCTTGAAGACATGCTTACTACACATTTTAAAATATGCTTAGAAGGTTCACACATTGATTTGATCATTGAAACACCTTTATATATCTATCATAACTATATCCATAGAATTTTAATTCTTAATTTTGCACAAAACGACCTAATTTAAGAATTAAGCAAAACAATTTGACTTTTTGGAAAAAGTCACCTGTTTTGAATCTAAGCCTTAATCCTCCATCAAAAACATGTTTGGTTGGTATTTTTCTTCTTGAATCCATATATTATCATATTAATGTCTCTAAGATACAAATTATAACAAGTATCTTCACCTTTCTATATTGATATTAACATTTCAAAGTCCATCAATACTTTTGACTTTTGAAACAGTCAATTGTTAGGGTTCTTTGTGGTTCAAATTTTGTGTTTTAGCAAATGTCAAGGTCATTGAGCATCTAAATGGTTTAGCATTTCTAATATGTCAAAAACATCAAGCATGTAAGACATGTACTATTAAAAAGTCGCTTCAATTTTCTTTCTTAAATTTATACTTCAAATACCTAGATTAGCAAATTAGTTGGGTAATTGCTTCCCCTACAAATTGACCTAACTGATTAATTCTGTCCACCAAAAATTTACCCAATCCTTCAAATATAATCATCAATTTTTACTATATATTTGTAGTCATGTAGATGCAATACCAAAAGGATGAAATTACCTCATGTTTGCCTTGGATTTCTTCGCTATTCGATGCTACAACCCTCAAAACACCTTCACCAACTTGAGATTTCTCCTTACTTTGACACCTTGAATGAAGACTTCTTCAATCCCTAGATAAATGGCATTCCTCTCTCTCTCTCTCTCTTTCTCTCTCTTTCTCTCTCTCTCTCTATCTATCTATCTATCTCACATAGCTTAAATAGGCTCAATGATCTCTTTCTTCGCTTTGATAGGCCGATATGGCTCTATTTTAACACCGAGGTCGTCCAACAACTCGCTATATTTGGCATTAACTAGCGAGTCCAAGATGACTATATCGTCTCTCTCTCTCCATCTCTCTCTCTACCTCTCCCTCTCCCCCCCTCTCTCTCTCTCTCTCTGGGGAGAAATGAAAATGGAAAGAAAAACTTAAAGTCATTAGCTCAGTTAGGGGTCTTAGGAAATTGTGTATCAACTGACAATATTTCTTGCTTATCTTGCAAGCTTGGCAAACATCATGCTTTACCTTTTGAAATGAATGAATCTAATTCTACTTCTTCTTTTGATATTATTCATTCTGATGTATGGGGACCAGCACCACATCCATCCATGGGTGGTGCTCGATATTTTGTGATTTTTATTGATGACCATACCCGTTTCACATGGATATATCTTATGAAACATCGTTCGGAATTACCTCAAATCTATATTATGTTTGCTCGGATGATTCACACCCAGTTCTCAAAATCTATAAAGATTCTTCGAGCTGATAATGTTATGGAATACAAAGAGTCATCCCTTCTCTCCTTTCTTCAATCTCAGGGGACTCTCTCTCAGTACTCCTGTCCTGGCACTTCTCCTCAAAATGGTCGTGCCGAACGCAAACACCGTCATATTCTTGATACGGTTCGCACTCTTCTCATCTCTGCTAAATGTCCAGAACGTTTTTGGGGTGAAACTGCTTTTACTGCCGTTTATACTATCAATCGTCACCCTACTCCTATCCTCCCTAATAAGTCTCCTTATGAGGCCCTTTATAAGGTCACTCCTGCCTATGAACTTCTAAAAGTTTGGGGTAGTGCTTGCTTTGTTCAACTGCAATCTCATGAACATACCAAACTTGAACCTCGCTCCAGACTGTGTTGCTTTCTTGGATATGGGATTGAGCACAAGGGTTATCGCTGTTGGGATCCTATCTCACAGCGTCTTTGTATTTCTCGACATGTTACCTTCTGGGAACATGTTCCTTTTTCCTCTATATCCAAGTTTCGTGAGTCTCCTAATTTTACACCTCCATTGTTCACCGATGCTTCCGTCTCATTGGACTCACTCCAATCTGACATTATATCACCTCCCCCAATTGTTCCAACTCCTTCTGATTCAGTCTCTCCAAGTTTTCCTGATCATCATCAATCATCTGCTCCATCTGCACAACCAACATCTGAGGTGCCTGCTGAGTCATTGGCTCCTGAAACTACTCAATCTCAGAATGTTAGACGATCAGAACGGGTAAGACAAGTTCCTTCTCATCTTCGTGATTATCATGTTTATGCTACTCTACTGTCAAATCATGAACCTACTTCCTACAAGGAAGCCTCTTCTAACTCTGATTGGCAGAAAGCTATGGATGAGGAACTTCAGGCACTTGACAAAGCTCAGACTTGGGATTCTGTCCCTCTTCCACCAGGCAAGAAACCCATTGGCTCCAAATGGGTGTTCAAAATCAAAACCAAATCGGATGGCTCTATTGATCGGTACAAAGCTCGGCTTGTAGCCAAGGGCTTTAATCAAGAATATGGTATTGATTATGAGGAGACTTTTGCACCTGTTGCTCGTGTTACATCTGTTCGCAGTCTTCTTGCCATTGCTGCTACAAAACAATGGCCTCTTTTTCAGATGGATGTTAAGAATGCCTTTTTGAATGGTGACTTATCTGAGGAAGTCTACATGACACCTCCTCCAGGCGTTCGACTTCCACAAGGTCATGTTTGTCGTCTTCGGAAGGCTCTTTATGGCCTCAAGCAAGCTCCGCGAGCTTGGTTTGAGAAATTCAGTTCCATTGTCACCTCTTTGGGCTTCACACCCAACAACTATGATTCAGGACTGTTTACTCGGACCACTGAAGCTGGCACAAGATTACTTCTCCTGTATGTGGATGATATGATCATTACTGGCAGTGACTCTACAGGCATAGCCAATCTGAAGTCATCTCTCAGCTCCTGTTTTAAGATGAAGGATCTTGGTTCTTTACACTATTTTCTTGGTCTTGAGGTGCTCTCTGATCCATCGGGTCTTTATCTGTGTCAAGCCAAATACACCTCCAATCTTTTGTCGAAATCTGGGATTACTGACAACAAAACAGCATCCACTCCTCTTGAACACAACCTTCATTTGGCTCCAAATGCTGGTCCGCCTCTACGTGATCCTACTCTATATCGCCAGTTAGTGGGGTCCCTTGTCTATCTGACAGTGACTCGACCTGATATTGCCTATGTTGTTCATACTGTTAGTCAGTTCATGTCTGCACCTTGTTCTGATCACTATGCTGCTGTCCTGCGCATTCTTCGATATTTAAAAGGGACTATGTTTCATGGTCTTCATTTTCCATCCACCTCATCGTTGATTTTGCGAGGTTTTTCTGATGCTGATTGGGACAGTGACATGACTGATCGTCGCTCCACTACTGGCTACTGTTTCTTTCTTGGCGACTCTCTTATATCCTGGCGAAGCAAGAAACAATCTCTCACAGCTCGATCCAGCACTGAAGCTGAATATCGAGCACTAGCTGACACAGCTCAAGAACTTGTGTGGTTACGCTGGTTTCTTTCTGACATGGGGGCTCCTCAACACTCTCCAACTTCATTGTGGTGTGATAACAACAGTGCCATTCAGATTGCCCACAATGATGTCTTCCATGAGCGCACGAAGCATATTGAAATTGATTGTCACTTTGTTCGTCAACATGTGACTCGTAAAACTATTCAGCTGCTTCCTATTTCGATTCTTGATCAACCGACTGATATTTTTACTAAAGCTCATTTACCAGGACGATTTCGTGATCTTGTTTCCAAACTCCATCTGGCTCATTCTTCTCCCGATTGAGTTTGAGGGGGGATGTTAATGTATATAGAGGTCCAGGCCCATGTTAGGGCCCAAGCCCATTTAGTCTTCGTATATATTTGTTGTATTCTGTAGATTAGGTTAAGTTTACTCTCATAATTTTACTTTCAGTATTGTAAGTTTTCTCTCAATCAATACATCGAGGTTTCAAACCTTCGGCATATTCATCGTGTTCTTCATTCATATCCAACTTCTAACACTTATAATTTAGACATGAAGGCATTTTTTAATCATTAATATGTTATATAAAAAAAATACAACTTATGCAAAATGATCGCTAGTGGCTTGTTGAGTTCACCTCCCCTCCCATTTTAACATTTATTTAAAAGAAATGAATATTAATCCAATTGATATCATATATTTTAATTTGTGTTTTGTTATATAACGTAAGTTTTATTTCACTAAAACAACCAAATACAATAATCAACAAAAAATGTCATCATTAATCCTGCTTATGGTTCCCTTTAAGTAGCAACCTAGACCATCCAGGTAAAGGCCACCACGGCCATAAATTCCTGCAAACGAACCTACATCCCATGGTACCGAAAAATGAGTCCCGTTTTCCTTACCAAAAGGCCCATCTGTCTTTTTGTTCGTCACAAAACTCAACGACGAAATTACAGTAAAACCTGCATGACGCCCGTTGCTTACTCCGACGGTCCCAAGTATCCCCGTTATTTGTTCGTCAGCAACAAAATTAATCTACAAAAATAACAACAATCATGTCGTTAAAAACACGACCATATAATTACAAGATATGTTATCGTTCTAAAATGTGTTACCTCAGAAATTTCGCCACCGTTGTAGCCACTATTACCACCATAACGTTTAGAAGAATGCAATGAACCATTAAAATTTTCGGTCGTAAAAATCATGGAATAAATCCAATCCTTGTGATCTACTGTTATCTTCCGAAGCTTTTGATTGTTGTCAAGCTGCAACGATCGACCATGGAGTTCCACCGGTGTTCGATCCCCATAGCCCAATTCGAGTAATTCTTTGACTACCCTAGCATCAAAGAACACAAAAAATAATGTTCTATCTGATCACCACTATAATAACATTGGGTAAATTTCTAAGCGTTTTAGTAGGCCGTTTTATAAGACTTGATTTATAAGACCAAAAAATAAAGCATCATATCTAAAAGCGTAATAAGTTTATAGGGTGCTTTTGGACGTCGTAATAAGTTTTTTAGGACATTTTAAAAAAAACGTCGTATTGGCTATTTATATAACACTATTTGTAAAAGTGTCTTATAAAAACAAGTGTTTTATAAAAAGATAAGTTTATAGAACATTTTCTCAAAAATATGCTATAAAATAGCTAATATGACGATTTGTATTAAAACTGTCCTATAAACTAAGTTTTATAGAGCAGTCTATTAAGACGCTAAGAAATAGATAGCGTCCTATAAACCCGTGAATGAAAACGATAACTTACGATTTGAACCTCCAACGAGTTTTGTAGTTCTTCCACAACTAATCCCATCGTTGGGCGTTGTTTTCGATCTTTTTTCAAGCACTGATAAGCAATTCTGACGAACGTTCCTAAGGAATTTGGCATCACTTGTTTACGTAGACCGGGCATGATGATATCGTCGAATTTTCCCTCTTTGTAATGAAGTTTCACCAATTCAGATAGAAACCCATGGTCGTCGTCTTTTTTTACGATCATGGCTGGCCTTCCGCATAACACTTCAAATAATACAACACCGAAAGAGTACACGTCATATTCTTTTGTAAGTAGACCCGTTTTTAAATATACGGGATCAACATAACCAGGCGTGCCAGCAGCGTTGGTGACGAGAAAAGAAAACTCCTGATTCGTGGGACCTATTTTGGATAATCCGAAATCAGAAATCTTAGCTTTCCAATTCTTGTCTAACAAAATATTGGAGCTCTCTTTATGTCACGGTGTAACACCCTATGCCCCTCACTCACACCATTATGAAGATAATTGAGTCCTCGAGCCGCACCAAGACAGATCTGTAGCCGTTGGACCCACGTGAGATCCGTGGAGGCCAAGTACTTATCTAGGCTTCCACGGACCTCGTGCTTGTAAATAATGATTTTCTCCGACAAGAGAGACGAGGTTTTCGTGTTTGTAACTCGAGAGCATGATGATTTCCATGAGGAATTCATGTTGTCCTTGGCCGCCCTTCATGTCTAACCGTTTTACGGCGACCGCCGTATCTTGGTCGCCGGCGAGGTGGCCTTTGTAGACCCTACCAAATCCGCCATGGCCGATGAAATTGTGGTGGGCGAAATCGTCGGTGGCCAATTTGATGTGTTGAAGTGGGATTTTGAGGTGATCTAGTTCTTGAATGAGTGACATGAGGAAGAAAGAAAGTGGCAAAGCACTTTCATTTGTTATTCGTTGTAAATAATAAATATATATGGATGAATTAATGAGTATGCCAGATTTGACTTCTCCATTAACTTTTGAATAAATATTAAAAAAATTGTGCTTGCAAACAAATGAGTTGAGATTTTTAAAAACTGGTTTTCTTAGCTCCAAGATGAAATTGATATCTGAATCTGGGAGTTGGATTTAGGAAAAACCGCACCGAATCCGCATTTAAATGGATCTGGGCTTTATCAAATGGGCCAGAAAATACGTGGACTTCCAACCCGGTTTAATATGTTTCTTTTGTCATAATAAGCGTATAATATCTGGCAGGAGATTAAATGAGAAGAGTATATATATGACGATAAGAGTTTGGTTTAAATAAGACGGTTAATTTTTATGAGAAAATAATGAAGGAGGGTTTAAATGTGAATCCATTCTAAAACTTTAGGGGTGAGCAAGGAATCCCAGATCCCGATATTGAACCGGTATCATACTGGTACCGTACCGATCCCGGACCGTCCAATGTATTTTAGTACGGTAATCGGTTTCATGTTTTCCCTATAATCAGTATTCGGCAATATCAGTACCGGGTCCCCTATAAATACTGAAAATACCGAATCAATACCAAAAGTCGAAAAGATGCCATTTTTTCACAAATTCCAAACAAATCCATTCCTATTCCTATTTCAAAATTCAAATCCATTCCAAAATATGAAACGGTTCCTTACCATAGTAATGAAATACCAACCCTAAACCTTCAAAAGATTCCAATTTTTGCAATTGATCAACCCTTTCAATGTTTAACTTCAAAAAATCAACCTTTCTATTGAAGATACACAAGTAAATTTGTTTGCTTATGAAGTTGTTTGTTCGTTTGATTATAAAATATACACAAGTAAATTTGTTTGCTTATGAAGTTGTTCGTTTTATATTATAAAATATGGATGAGCAAGTTTGTTTGATTGTTTGATTGTCAAGAGAACCCTGTTTGGGTAAAAAAGTCCAACAGGCTATTGTCGTACGACATAAGGTAAGGGACGATCTTTCTTTAGACGACCTCGACTAAAACAGTCAACTATCCGTCCAACGAATACCATCGTACGACATGATTTCAGTTACTAACCTACAATATACATTATGCCATGTTTTAATGCAGGATTCACAGATATTTATGACTAAAGATTGTAACGGTAGACATCATCAATAACAAAAAACATAACGGACGCCACCATCAATATCAGAAACGGTCCTATACATTCAATGACTTGGAAAACGGAAAGATGAAGTATAAATATGGGATTGAAACTGCACATTTGGACATCTGATGCTCATACCTCAGAAGCTCACAAATTATACTCTCAAGCTTACTCAATCTCTCTTGAAGTTCATAAAGTCTTCCACTGTTTGTCGTACAACGCACGACTGAAGTCTAAATACACACGACGCACGACCGACTTTACTTTATCGTATTGTTCTACATTGTATTACACTTGTAACACTTGTTCTAAAGGACGACGTCCCTGATTGACGTCCATAGTGCACGACGAATCACACTCGTCCGCGGTTTTTACCCATTTTAGGGGTTTTCCGCGTCACCAATTCTCTCGTCTTATTTACTTTATTTTTATTATAGTCGTACGATTATTGTTGTTATTTTCTTTGGTTGGATCAAGCTCCACATTTACCTTAAATTTTCCTTGGGAGATTTTTGGCATAAACAGTTTGGCGCCCACCGTGGGGCCCCATCCAAAGGAAATCTTCAATAATCTCACGACAAACTAACGTTTTCTCTTAGTGTTTTCTTGTCCAGTTGTTCAGGATAATGGCATTCCAAGGAACTCAAGATCATGTCGTAGCTCAAATGAACATGGAGCTAACAGCTGCTCGTGCTCGTATTGACGCCTTAACAACTCAAGCTCGACAAGCAGCTGAAACCATCGAGAATTTGAGAAACCAAAATGGGAATAATATGATGGGGACTACAAATGCTTATGTTGGTACTTGGAATGTGCCTCCTCCATTACCAAACTATCCTCGTCCACCATCAATTAACCCTGCAACTTTTATGATTCCAACTATGCCTATGACCTCTATTCCATTCAATGGATATGCTTCTGATGCCTCACAGCAAAATAGCCTCAATGGGACTGGTTATGTTCCATTGGGCACTCCAAATGGTGTTCCCTTAGATCTTGTTGCACAAAGATTTAAACTTCTGGAAGAGCAAAATGAACGTGTCCTTTCAATGTTGGCCAAATTACCGGGGGCAGCAGTTCAAGTCGATGTCGAGCCTCGTACATGGTTTCAAGCGTCGCCGTTCGTTGATGAGATCGCGTTAGTGGACGTCCCAAAGAAGTATAGCATTCCAACCTTCAGTCCAAAGTACTCAGGCGTCACTGATCCAACGGAACACGTCGCTCAATACAAGCAACTTATGTGGACTGTCTCAATACCGCACCAATTCCAAGAAGTTTGCATGTGCAAAAGTTTTGGGGCGACCTTGACCGGGGCAGCTTTACAATGGTTAATAAATCTTAAACCTAAAACTATTGGGTCTTTTGCAGAACTGGTGAATCAATTCACTCAACAATTCGCTAGCAGCCGAAAAATGGAGAAGCAGACAAGCGACCTCTACTATGTCGTGCAGAAGAGTGGAGAGTCCATCCGGAGCTACTTTAATTGGTTCAATGCGGAGATGATTAGTATCCGTAATTGTGATGTAAAAACAGCAATCGAAGCATACAAACGAGGTCTGGACGATAGTTCCGGGTTATATCTTGATCTTACAAAATATCCTCCGGAAACCTTTGAAGACGTACGAGCACGGACACTTGCCCATATGAGGGTCGAGGATGACCTTGCATTCAGAAATAAACATTCGGGCGACCGAAAAAGCCTAAGTGTTAAAAAGCCAGACTTCAAACCAAAGTCAACCAATCGATCAGAGCCTACTCGGCAGATTTCAAACGTCAGATTTGAAAAGAAAGGATTGACGACTTCTAAATCTGTCCAGTATCCTAAGGTATCATCTTATGGTTTCCCTGGATCAGCTAAAGACGTCGTCATATCCTTGGAGCAACTTCAGCAAAACATACGATGGCCAAATAAAAGTGACAAAGACAGTGACAAGAAGGATAAAAATAAATGGTGCGACTTCCATGATGATTTCGGTCATATAACGGAAGATTGTATCGCCTTAAAGAAAGAGTTGTCCTGGCTCAATTCGAAAGGTTATTTGCAGGAATTAAAGGAAAAGAAAGACGCACGTCCCACATCCCCAGAGCATGCCAAGGTGATTAATTGTATCACTGGAGGTTCTGATATCTGTGGGACCACCTATTCAGCTGCTAAAAGACATGCCAGTCGCATTCCCGATGACCGACCAATTCCAAAGGAGGTACGACTCAAAGAGGACGCAGAATTGGAGGCTATGCCCTTAACGTTCGACCAGGCGGATCTCGATGACGTACATCAGAAGCATCATGACGGACTAATTATTCAATTAAGCATTGGGAATTGTCTGACCAAAAGGATACTCGTCGATGGAGGTAGTTCAGCTAACATTATCTTTTTTGATGCAGTGAAAGCAATGGGCATCGACAAATCCGAGATTACACGACGTTCGACCACACTCGTTGGGTTTAATGGTGGAGCGACAAACACCATGGGTGAAATCATACTCCCAGTATATGCTAAAGGAATCAACAGACAGACGAAATTCAATGTCGTCGATTGTTCATCAGCTTATAACGTTATTCTTGGGCGACCTTGGATTCATGACATGAAGGTTGTGCCTTCGACATATCATCAAACTTTGAAATTTCCCACGCAATGGGGAGTACAGGAAATCAAAGGCGAAAGAAAGGTTGCTAGGGAATGTTACAAAGTTTCCTTGAAGCCCCCGAAGCAGACAGTATATCAATTACAGAACCAGGACGTTCCTGGGACTAACGACGATTATCGTTTGGAAGCTGTCGTCTTAAACCAGGATAAGCCTGACCAGATGGTTTACATAGGTTCTACGCTCGACCCTTCTTTTAAAAAGCAACTAATTTCTTTTTTGCAGGACCACTATGATTGTTTTGCTTGGACACACGAAGACATGGTGGGTATTGATCCGAGTATTATTTCTCATAAACTCAACATTGATCCATCATTTAAACCTGTTCAACAGAAAAGGCGAAAATTTGCTCCTGAGAGGAATAAGGTTATCAACGACGAAGTTGATAATTTACTTAAAACAGGAAAAATACGGGAAGTCAAGTATCCAGATTGGCTCGCTAATGTTGTAGTCGTTCAAAAGAAAAATGGCAAATGGCGAGTCTGCATCGATTTCACAGACCTTAACAAAGCATGTCCGAAAGATCCATTTCCATTACCACATATCGACTCCATGGTCGACGCTACAGCAGGACATGAGCTACTCACATTCATGGATGCATATTCTGGGTATAACCAGATATTGATGCATTCAGACGACCAGGAAAAAACAGTCTTCATGACGGATAAAGGTATTTATTGTTACAAAGTAATGCCTTTTGGTCTTAAAAACCCAGGTTCGACATATCAACGATTGGTGAATATGATGTTCAAAGAACATTTGGGTGATACTATGGAAGTATACATCGATGACATGCTTGTCAAATCAAAACATGCGGACGATCATATCGGACATTTGAAGCAATCATTCGACATCTTGCGTGAATACAAGATGAAGTTGAATCCTACGAAATGTTCCTTTGGGGTTCGAGCTGGAAAATTTCTCGGTTATATGGTTACACGACGAGGAATCGAAGCTAATCCATAACAGATTAAAGCAATTGTTGAGCTAAAATCGCCCAGAAATTTTAAAGAAGTCCAACGTCTTACAGGACGTGTAGCAGCGCTGAACAGGTTTATTTCTCGGTCGTCCGACAGGTGTCATTTATTCTACAATGTCCTTCGAAAAAATAAAGGGTTCGAATGGACGGATAAGCATGAAGAAGCGTTGCAGCAACTCAAAAAATACATGATGTCGCCTCCTTTTCTCTCTAAACCTGAGCAAGGTGAAATCCTTCAACTTTACCTAGCAGTCAGCAATAATTCGGTAAGTGCAGTCCTTATACGAGAAACCGACGGACGACAACTGCCGATTTACTATGTAAGTAAAACTCTATTAGATGCTGAAACCAGGTATTCGTCTATAGAAAAACTTTTACTTTCATTAGTCATGGCTGCTAAAAAGTTATGACATTATTTTGAGTCACATCCTATAATTGTGGTAACTAATTTTCCTTTAAAATCTGTGTTAAGAAAGCCCGAATTAACAGGACGATTAGCTAAGTGGAGTATTTACCTCAGCAATTTTGATCTGGATTTCAAGCCCAAAACAGCGATCAAGTCACAGGTCTTAGCCGATTTCATCTCAGATTTTAGTCCAGAACTAGAAAGCACGATGACGTCCGATAAAATTGTGGCGACTTTGCACGACACTACATGGACGCTCGACGTTGACGGTTCGGCAAATATACGTGGCACAGGCTTGGGTGTCGTCTTACAGTCCCCACAAGAGGGCAAAATAGTATATTCCATACGATGCGATTTCAAAGCAACAAATAATGAAGCAGAGTATGAAGCATTGATTGCAGGAATCAAAATTGCTCGTGAATTGGGGGCAACACGTCTGCACGTCCGAAGTGACTCATCCTTAGTTGTTAACCAAATCAATGGAGAATTCGCAGCAAAAGATTCAAGGATGATTGCCTATTATAAAATAGTAAAAGAAGAAGCAAAGAAGTTCAGTCACTTTGTAATCGAGCAAATACCAAGAGATCAGAACACTCAAGCTGATGCACTGGCCAATTTGGGGTCAGCACTTAGTCGAACGACATTCGACAATATCCCAATAGTTCATCTTGCAACCCCTTCCATCAAGGAGGATGATAATATTTCAGTCGCACCAATTGAAGAAGAAAATTCTTGGTCGGACGACATTCGGAATTACTTAGAGCACGATCAATTGCCCGATGATAAAATGGAAGCAAGAAAAATTAGATTCAAAGCGTCGAGGTACGTTATGATCAGAGGACAATTGTATCGACGATCTTCAACTGGTTTGAATTTGCAGTGTATCACCAGCAAGGCACAAGTACACAAAATTTTACAGGATATGCACGATGGTGAATATGGAAATCACTCCGGAAGCTGCAGTTTAGCTAACCGGATATCGAAACAAGGTTATTATTGGCCGACGATAAGACAAGATGCGATTAGGTATGTACAGTTATGCGACGCATGTCAAAAACACGCAGGTATGTCTCATAAACCTTCTGAACCTTTGCACTCGACTTTGATCCCATGGCCCTTTATGAAATGGGGAATGGATATTGTTGGGAAATTACCACCTGCTCCCGGGCAAAAGGTATTCCTTTTAGTTCTAACTGATTATTTCTATAAATGGGTCGAAGCAGCGGCTTTTTCCCAAGTCCGGGATAAAGAAGTCGTTTCTTTTATCCAAACTAACATCATTTGCAGGTTTGGAATTCCATCTGAAATAACGTGCGACAACGGGACACAATTCATCAGTGACCGAACGCGAAGATTTTGTGAAGAAAGAAATATCAAGTTAGTAACATCGACGCCTCGATATCCACAGTCGAATGGTTTAGCTGAGTCGAGCAATAAAACTATCATTAATTCACTTAAGAAACGACTTAAAGCTGCTAAAGGAAAATGGGTGGAAGAATTGCCTTCTGTTCTATGGGCTAATCGTACGACACCTCGTACGTCCACAGGACAAACTCCCTTTTCCTTAGTCTTTGGATGTGAAGCTGTGTTACCTATCGAAGTACGACTACCAACTTCAAGACATACGTCTGTTGAACATAACTTAGTCGATCTAAGTTATGATCTTGACGCCCTAGAGGAACTTCGGGAAGCTGCTTACATTCGCATGGCATCGCAGAAGCAAGCTGTTGAACGACATTTCAACAAAAATATCCAAATCAAAGTTTTCCAAGAAGGCGACTATGTCTTACGTCGAGTGTTCCAAAACACTCAAGAACTCAACGCAGGTAAACTTTCCACTAAGTGGGAAGGCCCTTATCAAATCTCTGGCGTCGTGGGTAAAGGAGCTTATAAGATCCAAACCCTTGATGGTCGAGATATCCCACGAAGTTGGAATGCAGTTCATTTGAAGAGGTATTTCTTTTAAATTATGAATTCTTTTCCTTGGATTATTTCTTAAAAAGATTACTAACTTAAGCATCGGAGGGTCGTTGGTCAAACCAACGACCACCACGTTAACAATGATCTTCGCAGGGACGCACGACTTAACTAAAATTTTCATGTCAAGTAATACTCATGTGATCGCGTGAAGATGGTTGGTTGTGATTATTGTTAAAGGTTAATCTTTTACATTTGACTCCCAGTATGTATATTCATATATACGAAAACCATTATTACGATTGCACTCGTTCGATTGTAAAGTTCAGTTGATTCCATTATAGCACGTTGATGAGTGATGATTTGGTCGAATGTATATAATGATTTTTGTATCTTCTTAAATTTACTTGACGTGCTTTTGGAAAAACAAAGCAAATGACGAGCATTGATAAACAAAAGAAACTTTTTTCATTACTAAAAAATTACAAGTATAAGAGACGACCACCGACGACCGACTCTTATTTGTAAATCTAAAGAAAAATAAACTAAGGAGGAGGAGCGTCAGACTGTTCCTGCGTGACGTCTGTCCTCACTATTAGCCCCTCTTCTCCTCCTTCGCTCCCTTCCAAATCATCGTCCTCGTCGAGATCCCTCTCAGTCCCCACCTTCTCAAGGTAAGTTTTAAGCTCTTCAGCGGCCGACGCCATGGGATTCTTCCCATTCAGATGACGTCTCATCAAAGCAGCCCTGGCTGTGAGACGAGAAAAAGCTTCAAGCTGTTGATTCTCCTCTTCTAAATCTTTGACATCACCCTCTAGGCTTTCAACTTTCTTGAGGAGGGATCTGACTTCATCAGCAGAGGCAGCAGCAGCAGTAGTGGCCTTTATCTTCTCCACCTCCAGCTTGGACGATGAGGCCTCAAGTTCAAGGACATGATCCCTGAACTTGATCGTCTCACTTTGAGCTTCGACGAGTTTGGTCTTAAGACTCTCGACCTTCTTCTTTTCGACCTCAACCGTCTCTAAGGCGACCTTCTCCCTTTCAAGAGCCTCGTCGGCCCTTTTCTTGATGTCGGGAAAGGACGCCCTAAGACCTTCCGTCTGAGCAAAGAAGCTCAAACAAGCTTGGAAAGCCTGTACGACAGAAAGAAAAAGTTAGTAGAAAGAAAAGTGAAGGGAGTAAAGAACAAGTGAAGACGTACCATGAAAGAAAGACCAACAGCATGCGCCCCTGTATCCTCGACCCGAGACTCCTTGTATCGGTCGTAGAAGGTCGGAAGAAGGAATTTTCCCAAATGAGGAAAAATGACGTCCCTCTCGAGGACGTCATTTGCCATGAAGTCAGATGGGAGAGTGACTTTGAATGTCGTCTCTCCCACCTTCTCCTTGTTCTTCTCTTCCTTTGAAGAAGAAGAAGTGGGCTTATTAACGCCCGACACCCCCGACGGGGGAATGTCCTTCGTCACCTGAGTCGAGCCTCCGAGCTCGACACCAGAAACGGTTCCCTTCGTCGTTGACGCCCCTGGTAGGGACGTCATAGTAACGTCGCCTGTCTTTTTAGGCGAAGAACGAGGTTGCTTGCCTCGAACTCTTCTTGGATCTACCCCTATGGAAGCGGCAGATCTTTTCTTTGATTTTTCCCTTCCTTGACGAGCGAGCTCTAATTGCTCGGTTCGCCTGACAGCAGCTGACTTGGCAGTTGCATCTCCTAAATAAAAAGAGACAGATAAGAGCAAGTTAGAAAATACTTACGATTCGTAGGAAGTAAGTATTGTTGAAAAACTTACCCGTCATCTCTTCTTCTCTTTCTCCTTCTCTCTCTTCTTCTATATCCTCTCCTTCCTTCGAAGGATCCTCAGTAGGTGCAACTTCACTGACTAGGACGACTTCGTCCTCCTCGTCGTTCGACCGAAGGGAGAAGGAACGATCAACAATACTTCTCTCTAAGATTCTTTGAACCTTATTAAGAGAATCCATCTTTGGCTTCACTACACTGAAATCGATC
Source organism: Arctium lappa (assembly GCA_023525745.1). Classification (NCBI taxonomy): domain Eukaryota; kingdom Viridiplantae; phylum Streptophyta; class Magnoliopsida; order Asterales; family Asteraceae; genus Arctium; species Arctium lappa. The sequence goes on from CM042049.1 coordinate 126,067,380, forward strand.
ACTGCAAAAACAAAGAAAAACATTAAGCTAAAACGCACGAATAAAAACGCACGACAAAAACGCACGACAATAAACCTACCCGATTCATTCCAGCCTGATGACAACCATTGGCTGTCTTCATCACTTACGGATGCCACTTGAAGGAAGACATACCGATGTTTCCACCCACGGTCGTTCACCGCAGTATTAAGTATCATTACGTTATCCCCCTTTGAACGAGGGAATAAGCTATAACGGTGATAACCATCTGGTCGCACGCTATAAGCTGTCAAGAGGTCGTTCACATTGAACGGTACCTCCCACTCGGCTGTGAGACGATCAATCACTTGGACAATACGCCAGAATTGAGGCATTAATTGTCCAGGTGTCAAATCGAAGGCATCTAAAAACGCCCTGACTAAAGGGCTAAAAGGCCAAGAGAAACCTATCTTAAAGGGGTACTCGTACAAAACACAGTATCCCCTCAGAACCTCGTCCGGTCTTAAATCTTCCGGCGACACTATATTTATCTCATCTGGAAGTTTAGCCAAAAGCTTGAAAAAGTTTATATGTTCTTCTTCTCTAAACAAACTCACTGGTTCACTCGACATCTGAAAGTCAGGGATGTTAAGAGTCGCGCACCAATAACTCAAAATATCCCAAGCTTTCCTAGGTTTTCTAGCTATAGATTTTCTATGCATAAATCGACACAGGAAAGACTCAGAAATCGTACCTTAAATAACAGTCTAAACCTCGAATTCAGAGTGGAAAAGATTCTGATCGCTCGGAAATCTCGCCGGAAGTGTATATTTTCCAAAGAATTGTAAGCGTGAAGAAGGAAAGGATTAACAACAATCCTTACTTATATTATAAATTTGGAAACTGAATCGACCGAAAAAATAGATCGCCAGTCGTCGTTTGACACGTGTCTCCTGTATCAAAGGAAGTACTCGAGTATGTCCTTTCGAAATACGACACCTGTCTAAAATTAGCTGTCTAACTGTTTACTTATGCAGGTGGTGACGTCATTATCTAGTTAGAAAGGAACTAATTTGATTCTAATCGAAAGAATTTCGTTTTCTTCTATTTTAATCTTAAGTTTAAATTTCAATTGCCGCTTGAATTTTAAATTTGGGGGCAAACTGTTTGGGTAAAAAAGTCCAACAGGCTATTGTCGTACGACATAAGGTAAGGGACGATCTTTCTTTAGACGACCTCGACTAAAACAGTCAACTATCCGTCCAACGAATACCATCGTACGACATGATTTCAGTTACTAACCTACAATATACATTATGTCATGTTTTAATGCAGGATTCACAGATATTTATGACTAAAGATTGTAACGGTAGACATCATCAATAACAAAAAACATAACGGACGCCACCATCAATATCAGAAACGGTCCTATACATTCAATGACTTGGAAAACGGAAAGATGAAGTATAAATATGGGATTGAAACTGCACATTTGGACATCTGATGCTCATACCTCAGAAGCTCACAAATTATACTCTCAAGCTTACTCAATCTCTCTTGAAGTTCATAAAGTCTTCCACTGTTTGTCGTACAACGCACGACTGAAGTCTAAATACACACGACGCACGACCGACTTTACTTTATCGTATTGTTCTACATTGTATTACACTTGTAACACTTGTTCTAAAGGACGACGTCCCTGATTGACGTCCATAGTGCACGACGACTCACACTCGTCCGCGGTTTTTACCCATTTTAGGGGTTTTCCGCGTCACCAATTCTCTCGTCTTATTTACTTTATTTTTATTATAGTCGTACGATTATTGTTGTTATTTTCTTTGGTTGGATCAAGCTCCACATTTACCTTAAATTTTCCTTGGGAGATTTTTGGCATAAACAAACCCTATATCTATCAGTTTCGATGTTCGACAAATTGGCGTCCTAGTACAAAGTTTGATCCTACGCTCATCTTGGTAGTCATAGTAATGTTTGTAATTTTAACTCTATCCTTTGGTACAATTATTGATTCTCTTGACAAGAATAAATGGCTACAATCTCATTAACAGATGTTGTACAATCTCATAGGGATTTTAACTTTATCCTTTGAAGGTTGTAAAGTGCAAAATCGGGACTGCTGGGTACTAGTACCGAAATACCGTTACCGGTACCGGTCTAATCGGTATGGTATTCGGTATCGAGTTTTCCACATTTTCGGTATCGGGAATTTTCGGTACGGTACTAGTCCCACACTCACCCCTATAAAAATCCGAAAAAATCTGTTTGAAAATGCATATGTGAGCCGACGTACATATTATTCATATGGGTTTATATATGTATATTCAAATTGTTTTTTTCAATTATTCACGTATGAACATTCATTTAACATTTCATTCTTACCTTCGATATTTAACCTTATTATTTGAATCTCCCACGTGATGATAAAGTGTAAAAGAAAGATTTATATGTTAATTTCTGGAAAAAATTCATTTGAAGATGAATATTTGAATCCACATTACAGATTATTCATATGAGTTCACATATGTTAATTTAAATGAATTTATTTTTAAGGTTCACATATGAATCTTCCCTTCTTCACATCTTCTAACCATATTTAGTGTTTTATTTGAAATCTCTACAAATACCTTACACACATATCTCACCAAATTTGAACTCATGACCTTCAAAAACGTGGGATTACGAGATACCAATGGATCAATATATAACTTTCAAAATGGATTTTATTTTTGTAACTATATTTTGAACCCCTTAAAACTATCGAAAGTTGTGATATTATTTAAAACAAGTTATTAATTTGGTAAAATAAACATTTGCATCTTATATACCAAGTCAAAAATGTCAAATACAAAATAATGATTACCCTTACAAACACATTTTCTCATTTATTAATACAAATAAATTATTACGACATGATATCAAAATTACAAAAAGCATTTTTAATACACAAATCATTAAATACAAAAGCTCTACCATCCACAATCTTTTAATTAACAAGCACTCACTTTTGAGTGTACCAACTTCCTCAAAGAATGGTGCAACACCTACTTGGATTTGAATTATCATCGTTACAACTTGTAGGCAAACCATAGTATTCTGGTGGATACCCATAAACTGGCACTTCATGATCAGCTGTCCCCGGAAACAATGGTGGTGCCGATGGTTCGATGGTGGTTCGTGGCGGCAGAGGAAAAAACTCTGTTTCAACATCTTCATTATAAACACTACTAGTTCCCGGTATTCGTTGATTGAAATTGAGTCTGAATGAATTGGAATTCAGATCCCCGACCAACTCGATGCTATTCAATCCTTCGGCTTGAGACACTCTGATCAAGGCTTCAGCTAAATCTTGAACATTAATAGCACCTTGAGGAGGTCTGATTCCTTCAGACAAAATGACAATTTTTTTCTTGGTTTTACGTTCGAAAGCATCTTTGATTACTTCAGGGTGTTTAGAAGTCAAGATTGTGAGGATTCCACTATCGGGGTTGAATTCTACCAATTCAACACCGCCAATTTGATGCATTATGATCCCCACCTTTCGTATGCAACCTTCGCAGTTATGGAACTGAAGGATACGTAGAATAATTGTTATCCGACTCATCTCAATATTACGTACGTATATCAAGTATAAGTACGATCGAATGTATTGTAGGCGTACATCCTTAATCGGCCAGCGGGAGAGAGATGACTTCACCAGAGATTGAATTTACAAAAGCATAAGGGACTGATTTTACGTTGGAGTGTGATTGTGTGAATGAATTGATACTTAATTAAGTAAATATATAATCGTAGACCTTTTAGTCTTTTTTTAAATTGTTTAATTACTTGTTCCTTTTTTTGGACAAATGACCAACTAAAAATAATAAAATAAAATAAAAGATTGAATCAATATTTGATGAAAGATCATAGATGAAAATGTCGACTAGAGAGGATGAAGATTGATTTCTTATTGTTTCTTGTAAATTAAGTTGTAGGGGTCAAAGGCCTCCAACAATTTAAAGGCAAAGAGCATATTGCTAAAATAGAAAAAATTGGGTTTTTGTTTTCTGTTTTTCTTCAACAGCATTGTTATCTTGTTTGTTATAATAGATAATCTTAAAAAAAACTCTAAATATAGAGAACTTTCTATAATTCTCTAAATAGGAGACATAAATATTATTTTATTTTATCTCATCAATGAGATTCAATTTTTATTATTTTATATTAAGTTATTTTTTTAAAATGTATTGATATGATAAATTAGAAAATATTTTAATACTACAAGTTGTTTTAATATTTCTAAAATAGCAAATCCGTTGTAGTTGTTTTAATACATTTTAAATATTTTCACTTTTTGTTCTCTATTTTAAAAAAATTATAGGAATATTCATATTAAGGAGTTATCAATTTAAACATCAATTAAACTCTAATGCCCTTAATTTCTAAGCCTTAATCCATTGAAAATCATCTTATTTCTCTTGTTTTGTTTACTATAATGCATATAATTTGATCAGTTGTGAATTTTTTTTTCTTCATGACTTTCTTTTTACATTTTATTGTTTTATATATTTATAATTATTGCTATTTCTGAATTACTACTTTTTTATTTCTTAATTGTTAGTATTTGATTTAGGATTCTTAAGTTTGTTATTTACCTATAGGGTTTGCTATTAGTTTGACTTTTATTTCTGATATCTTGGCCTTTTACTATCTCATTTCTGAATCTAATTTATTAACCTCTTCCCCTCAAATTTCATGCTACCAACTATTAATATGTAATATGTTCATTTGCTTTAGTTAAAACGAAATAGTAAAATATGTACATAGCAGTATAATGTCTCGGTTTATCCGAAAGAGTAAAAAATTAATCGAAAAACCAAAAAAGTTATATTTATTTTATTAAAGTGAATAGTTTAATTAAGCCGAAAACCGAATAACCGAACATCGTCTTGGTTCGGATAAGTTATTCGATTTCGGGAGTTTTTTTCTGACACCCCTAACTCCTTAAGTATGCTCTAACAATAAAAGTTTTTAGATCTGCCACTAAAACAACCAGAAAGAAAATAGAGAGGAGTTAGGTAAACTTCATCATAAAATACAAACTAAAAGGCTTAAATCAATAATAACTTTATATTTGATATCGTTCATAATCTCAAATAAAAGAAAGAAACCATATGTACAATATGACATCCACGGATGACATAATTCGGTTGAAATACGTCATTTATAGACTTTCTCTTTGAGAAAAAAGAATTGTTAACAAAATAAAATAACCAAAACTTCTATTTGTATTTCTTCTTTAATTTTTTTGTGTTTGTATTCGAGAACAAAAATAAATTGATGAAAACAAAAAAAGAATTAACGAGGGACAGAGGAAGAAATGTCTTTAATTAAATATGGACGATATGAAACACGATAAAAACTCATAATTCATAGTGAAAATATAATTAATATCAAGTTGTTTTGGCTACAAGTGACATCATTTTCAAAAATCATTTAATACAAGATTAGATGGGTGCACTTTGCTTTTACCCCGCTTTATAGCTTTCATCTAATAGGCCCCTTTTCATTATTTTCATTCATTCATTGCTCTCAAGTATAATGTTCATCATTATTCAACGGATCTTGCACATTATAATATTTCATTGTTCAGTAAAATGTCAATCGTTTTTTGCATCTGCTTACCTTCATGTATATATATAGCAAAATAACTTCATTCATCAAGGTACAACTTTGTAACTTGCAAACACCACAAGATAGCTTAAACTTCAACGAAACGGCTTTTTGTAGAACAACATGACAAATAATGTGATGAACAAAAAGCAAACTTGATAGAACAAGATATATAAAACCATGTGGTTCACAAATGGATTTAGTAGTTGTATAATGTATACAGGTGTTTGAATAATGATTCAAGTGATCCCACACTTCAGTATCATTTGCACTACAAAATTTATGTTAAAATAAGTAGATTAAATTAAACAATGTAAAGTTTTTTCCATGCAAAAAAATAATTTATTGATTTGAAAAGTTAAACATTTTTTGGACTGAAGTAGAAGTTTTCATATGGTAGCCTTTAAATAGCAACCCAAACCATCCAAATAAAAGCCTGCACGACCATAAAACCCTACAAACGAACCTACATCCCATGATGCAGAAAAAGGAGTCCCTGTTTCCTTACCGAAAGGCCCAAAATCCCTCTTTTTGTTTGTCACAAAACATAATGACGAGATTACCATATAATTTGCATAATGCCCGGTAGTTATTCCAACTGTTCCACGTATTTCAGTTATTTCTTCATCAACATCAAAATTAATCTACAAAAACCAACAATAATCATGTTATTAGAGGATCCATTTTCAACACAACTTTCATACTATAAATATATCCATTATATAATATGGTATATACGTTTTTCAACTTCTTTGTCCTAGACGTCAAAGTTACTTCAACATTCCAGATTGATCAAAAATATAGAGTAAGGGGTGGTTTGTTTGTTTTTTTTAAACTCTTAATGGCTCTTAAGTCTGAATCATCCAGACATTTTTACACACCACCTCTTACTAAACATAACTAAAATAAGACTTTAGGATGTAGACCTCTTAAAAAACAAACGGCACCTAAGATTTCCACCTTTGAAATTGTACCACTGCACCTGCCGCCACTACCACCATGGCACTGAGAATAATTCGAGGAGCCACTAAAATCTTGGGTTGTAAAACCAATCGAATAAATCCAATCCTCATGATCTATCGTTATCTTCCTAAGTTTTTGATTGCTTTCAAGTTGCCACGACCATGGAGATCCACCTGTACTCGATCCCCATAACCCGATATGTTTGATTCTTCGAGGAGGGGGGCCATGGTTTGGATCGGGTTCAAGCTTGGCAAAGGAAGTGATGAGGTTGGTAGTGGTGGTTGCGATTTGCTTAGTGATGTTTTCGATCTGGGCGGCGTTGGAGGTGGAGGCATCGAGGATCTTGGCTAGGCTATCGGCCATGGCGGCCATAGACTCCTCCAAAGATGGTGAATCGTGTTTTGGAGGCATGGGAAAGCACCAATGTTAATAACTCGATTCGAGTTAGGTGGTCTCCCAAGAAATATACGAAAGGCTAGGGTCAATTTTAAGATAATTTCCATTCAAAAGAGCAGTACAATTATACATAATATAGGAAGGAAAATACTTGATAGTTGTACTTGCACTCCATGATAAAGAACATGTCAACATCTTGACCAAGTATCGATTAAAGAAAAATAAATAAATAATAATAAATCCTATTTATTAATACTAAAAAGCCGGAAATGATCAAGTCTTGGAAAGCCGGCATGAGGCCTAGATCCGGGTTCGTATTAATTGATGTGTGTTGACATGTTCCAACTCTTGGACATTTCTAGAACCCGGGTTTGTATCTATTGATGTAATGTCATTGTGTTTGTCATAAGCTAACTAGCTTATTGAAACATTTTACGACGTAACGTTTTAATAAGCTCATAAAATTTATTTATTTTTCACTTATGCCTTTAATCTTTCATTCAATCAACCAAAAACTCTATATTTCTTAAAGATCAAGTGTATTTCATTCATTTTATTGACTTTCTACTAATATAGAATTGTTATTAATTAATATTATTACATTACTATTCTATTCTATTCTATTAAAACATAAAAGTATAGTAAAAAATTATCATTAAATTTAATAATAATTTATATTAAAACAAAATCAATTTGAAGTTTTATTTTTATTTTTATATGGGTTATTTTATTTAAAATCTTATTTGTTTCTGTCCAAATATATAATTTCACAGTATTTTCAAAGCTTACTCAAGAAGTATGATAACATCATTGGCGATGGCGATAGCGGTGGCGATGGTTCATGAGGCCAAGTGGGACATGTACAACAATATCGTCATGTGATAATAACAACATTCACTCTTCATTATTACATTCGAAGGAATGACACGACATATATGATTTACAACATAATTGTTCAACATCGTAAATGAAAACCGATGGAAGAATAAGATGACTAGACAAGTTTTAGTCATGGTAACATGTGAGGCCATGCCATGAGATACATAAATCCTTAATATCATTGCAAATATGATATGAAATAAAACGAATGTCCAGAAAAACACTTCATTAAGTTACAAATCATTTTAATATGTTAAAATATGTGAGTCTATTGTTTTAATTATTTAATGTAATGTTAGAATTGAGTTTATTAGCTAGTTTTAAGTAATACCAGTAAATTTATCTGTCAACAGTTAATTTATAAACTAGTTTCCCTAGTGACAAACTTTTCTTTTTACAGTTGTGTCGTTTTCACTTATTATTCCAACTTCCAAGAAACATAAATTTATCAAAAAAAAATTAACTCAACCAAAGTCGATCATAATTTTATGCACAAAAATTACATGTACATCCAAGCATTTAACTCGAACTTTTGAGTTTTTCCCGCCAAAGTCTTAGCATTGCTGCGTTGGAACATCAAATACGGTTATAGAAATAATGTTAATGTTCAAATCGTCGGATATAAATCTCTTGTTCCAAATTAACATGTCTCATTCATGTCCATCAATCACATGAATACACGTCATCGGAGAGAGAATATAAACTTGAATTAAACTAGAAGCGTACTCGCGCAATGCAACGAGATACATCACGATTTTAATGTTTCATTTTATTTTTTTGTTGATTTACAGTACGATTTTGGATGGTTTTGAGAAAGTGATAATGTTTTTTTTTATAAATGTGTTTAATTTAGGCTTAATAATATAATGTTTTTTATATAAAAAAATTAAGTATTTTGTTAGAATTCAATGATTATCTTATATATTTTAATGACATCTAGAAAAAAATAACCAATTACATATTTAATAATATAACTAAAACAAATTTATAATAATATAATATATTAATTAATAGTGATACATGGAAATGTCTGCATAAAATGAATGTCTTGCACATACCAAATTGGTGGGTTTTAGAAACTTGCAGTAGTAATATGTATTTTGTGCTTTGATACTTGTAAATTAAGATATTTTTAAAATCTTGCATAAAATAATGATATCTTGTGCCTAATAATTTGTATTCAAGAGTTTTTTATCTGTGTTTTATAATATAGTATAGATAAAATCAAAAATATATAAAATCTGATGTGCCTTAATTTCATTGGTCAGACAAAAATTAGACTGGAGATTTTTATTCCAAATCGGTGGCCTTTAGACCATTGTTACGCCACAAAATCCACACCAAAAAGTATTTGGATTTCCCCATTTTGAATTTCAAACATTTGCAACTTGGCAAAACGGGTCATTGGAGTTTTGCTAGATGGACATATTACCCCCTATACCTTACAAGTCTTACACATTTAACCCTGCGTTTGACATTTTCCTTTCGTACAAGTCCAACTTTCTCATTTTCACATGTTTTTGGCATGTTAACTAGATACCCTTATATGATAATTTCTCCCTCATAACAGAGTCCTTGAGCAATTGGCTATTGGTATATCTCTTCTAGAAATGTTAACAATATTTGAAATCAATTTAATATAAATTGAAAAAAAACATGATGGGAAAAATGGGATTGAGAAACATATGTTATATATTTTGTTTTGTTATTGTATTACACAACCCTCGTAATATCATATAATAAAATGGAGTATTATAATTCTACTATGTGCAATTTATAACATAGTTTCTATTGTATTTGCTAACAAGTCTATATTCATATTATAACATGTCTATATGTATGTAATGTGTTATGTGTTGATGTATAATTAAAATAGAATAATAGTTTTGATATTGAATTTTATTTTTGACAATGAAATATGGGAAAGTTAATAATTTAGGGTTTATTCACAGGTAAATTAAAATGATATTTTCACTATAGATATACAAATTTTGTTGATTTGAGAAGTTAATTTGTTGGAATTAAGTAAAAAGTTTCATATGGTAGCCTTCAAAAAGCAACCAAAACCATCCAAGTAAAACCCTGCACGACCATAAAAACCTGCAAACGAACCTACATCCCAAGGTACTGAAAAAGGAGTCCCTGTTACTTTGCCAAAAGGTCCATCTCTCTTTTTGGTCGTCACAAAACATAACGACGAGATTACCGTATAATTTGCATAACGGCCGGTGGTTTTTCCAACTGTTCCATGTATCTCAGTTATTTCTTCATCGGCATCAAAATTAATCTACAAAAGCCAACAAATATGGATCCATTTTCAACACAACTTTCGTAATATAAATAATAATAATAATAATAATATGCATTAATTATGTAATATAATGAATACTTTTTTTCAATTTTCTTGTTCTAAATGTCGAAATTACTTTAACATTTTTCAATGGTTCTACATCGACCAGAAAAATAGAATAATTTACTACCTCTGAAATCATGCCACCGCTAGGGCCGCCACCACCACCATGGCGTTGAGAAGATTCCGACGAACCACTAAAATCTTGGGTTGTAAAACCAATCGAATAAATCCAATCCTCATGATCGATCGTTATCTTCCTAAGTTTTTGATTGCTTTCAAGTTGTAACGACCATGGAGATCCACCTGTGTTCGATCCCCATAACCCGATTCGTGTGATTCTTCGACAACCCTAGCATCGAATAAGCCAAAATTCCAGATCATTAGTTATCATAAGATCAGATATATATATATATATATATAGAGAGAGAGAGAGAGGCACCTTCAAATACAAACTTTTTAATGGTGCAAACCATGCAACCCACTTATCTACCACATATTTTGTTTTTACCTTTTTAATAAAAAAATGGGAAAATAAAATATGTGGTAGATAAGTGGGTTGCATGGGTTTGCATTTGAACACCCCTCTCTCTCTCTCTCTATATATATATATAGGGGTTGTTTAATTTGCAACCCTTAAAAAGGTTGCAAACCTTGCAACCCACATCTTAACCGTCGGATTATGATTGGCGGTTACAATAGATATGGGGTCCAATATTTTTAATTAAAAAAAAGAAAAAGAAAAATAAAATAACTGTCGATCATGAATCCAACGGTTAAGATGTGCGTTGCAAGGGTTGCAACCTTTTAGAGAGTTGCAAAATATCCTCCCTCTATATATATATATATATATATATATATATATATATATATATATATATATAATATAATTTCTCGATATCGATAACTTACGATTTGAAATTCCAACGAGATTTGTAGTTGTTCAACTATTAATGCCATAGTTGGGCGTTGTTTTCGATCTGGTTTCAAACATTGATAAGCAATTGCGGAGAACGTTCGCAATGACTTCGGCTTCATTTGATTTCGTATATTGGGAACGATGATTTCATCTAGTTTTCCCTCTTCGTAACGATGTTGTGCCAAATGCGATAGAAACCGACGCTCATCGTCGTATTTTCCGATCATCGCTAATCTTCCACACAAGACTTCAAATAATACCACACCAAAAGAGTAGACGTCAGATTCTTTCGTAAGCACACCCGTCGTTACATATACCGGATCGACATAACCGAATGTACCAGCAGCATTTGTAACAAGAAAAGTAAACTCCTGATTGGTGGGACCTATTTTCGACAACCCAAAATCAGAAATCTTAGCTTCCCAATTCTCGTCTAGTAAAACATTGGAGCTCTTTATGTCACGGTGTAACACCCTATGCCCTTCCCCTGCATCATTATGAAGGTAATTTAGTCCACGAGCTGCACCGAGACATATTTGAAGACGTTGCACCCATGTGAGATCCGTGGCTAGATACTTATCGAGGCTTCCACGAACCTCGTGCTCATAAATAATGATTTTCTCGTCGTGCTCGTCAGAGAATCCAACGAGCGAGACGAGATTATGGTGTTTGTAACTAGAGAGCATGAAGATCTCCATCAAGAACTCATGCTCGCCTTGTCCGCCCTTCACGTCTAACCGTTTTACCGCGACGGTGGTTCCACGGTCGGTTGAGCGGGTGGCGGAGCTGGAGAGGGGGAGTTGGCCCTTGTACACCCTCCCAAATCCGCCCTGTCCGATGAAGTTGTCGTCGGAGAAGTTGTTGGTGACGGATTTGATGTCTTCAAGTGGGATTTTGAGGTGATCTAGTTCTTGAATTAGAGACATTAGATCGATGAATGCCAAAAGTTTTGAAGGTGGGTGAGGGTGTGGATGGAGATAATAATAATATTCAGCAACAACAACTAGACTGCAACCACTCCCATCGCTTTTTTGTTTAATAAATAATTCTTTTTGTCAAATATTCAACATTTCTCTTTTTTTTTTATGATTTGACTAATTTCATGAAGCCTAAAAATAAGAAACAAAAAAATATATCGATTAGTCTTCAAAAACTCAAAACTAAACTAGAAAAACTTGCAACATCAAGTTGTATGGGCCTCATCGAGCGCAAGCGACATCGTTTTGGGACATAGGAGGTTAAGGTACCGTTTGTTTTTTAAGAGATCTAAAGTCTGAAATCTTATTTTAGTTATGATTAATAAGAGGTTATGTGTAAAAATGTATGAATGATTCAGACTTAAGAGCCATTAAGAGGTTTTTTAAAAAAAAAAAAAAACCTAAGGGCACGTTTGGTTTGCGGGATTGGAATGGAATGGATTGGATTTCAAGAAGGGATTTGGATTTGGAGGGATTTGGATTTGGGGGCATTTGAAATCTCTTCATGTGTTTGGTTTGTAGGATTTGGAATGGATTTCAAATCCATTTCTATACAAGTCTTGCTTAGTTTGTAGGATTTGGATTTGGATTGAGTTTTTTTTAATTTATTATTTGTTTATTTTATAAAGAATTTATTTTTATTGATAAACATCGAATTTGGATTGATACAATTTAAAGTACGGATCACGCTTTAGAATCCATCGGATTTGGATTTCAAATCCAGACCCAATGCCAAGAATTTTCAAATCCATCATATGAGGGATTTTAAAATGGTCAACGGATTTGAAATCCGATCAACGAAATCCTTTCCTGCAAACCAAACGCAAGATTGGAATGGATTTGAAATCCAAATCCCTCTAAATCCATTCCAATCCCGCAAACCAAACACACTGCGTTTGGTTTGCGGGATTGGAATGGAATGGATTGGATTTTAAGGACGGATTTGGATTTGGAGGGATTTGGATTTGGGGGATTTGAAATCCCTTCATGTGTTTGGTTTGTAGGATTTGGAATGGATTTCAAATACATTCCTTTACAAGTCTTGTTTGGTTTGTACGATTTGGATTTGGATTGAGTTTTTTTTAATTATTTTTTTGTTTTATAAAGAATTTATTTTTATTGTTAAACGTCGGATTTGGATCGATACAATTTGACGTCTGGATCAATGTTTTAAAACCCGGGTCGACCCGGTTAAACCGGGAACGGGTGAAGAGACCGGGTTTATGCAATTTTATGACCCGGATTGAACCGGCCGGTTCTATTAAAAAACCGGTTGAACCGGTCATAACGTACCGGTATCGAACCGGTTGACCCGGTAACAAAAGTTAAAAACGAATAGTCCAATAGGTAATACGTATTAGCGTTAAAAACCAACACTCCAATGTCTCAAGATCCATGATTAGGTTTGATCGTTATATTTCGTTTGGATATATTTGAATTGATGAAAAATTACGCTTATGTGTGTTTATTTAATGTTTTTGGATTGATGTAAAACTTGTTGTTATGTGTTTTTTTAATGTTTTAACTTGTGGACATCAATATTTTGGTTATATATATATATATGCATGAAAATGAAAAATACAAATAAATTCTTGAAACCGGGTTGAACCGGTGGTTGAACCGTGACCCGGTTATCACACTGGGTCAATCAAAAAATCGATTTTTAAAACATTGGTCTGGATCACGCTTTAGAATCCATGGGATTTGGATTTGAAATCCTGGCCCAATACAAGGGATTTCCAAATCCATCGTACGTTGGATTTTAAATTGGTCAATGGATTTAAAATCCAGTCAACACAATCCATTCCCACAATCCAAACACAGGATTTGAATGGATTTGGAATCCAAATCCTTCCAAATCCATTCCCTTCCCGCAAACCAAACGGGACTTAAGTGTACCAAATGTTCTCTAAAAAATTTTGCAGACCGGGAGCCTGATATCTTGGATCACCAATTAATTCAAGAAATTAACTCCATGATATATTAATATTATATGTTATACTTTTTTATTTATTTTCAGATAATCATACGTGTCTGAGTTGAAATCTGTATTATATAAATGATAAGGTACATTAAAAAAACAACTTTATTTTGACATCGAATCTGGTATATAAAAAAGATTGATGTTTTAAATGAAATAAAAGTTGTTTCCGTTATAAAACAAAGTTAAAAGATCCAGGATATATCCAGATATGAACACAACAATGCAACATGATAAAGTTGAGCAGTAGAATGAGAAGAAAAAAGGAGATGTTATAGCAATAGTAGTAGAAACAAAGTTTATAGTCATTCAAGCCCTCCATATAAAACATTGTGTTTTTGGCCTTAAATCCAAACATCGTCTAATACGGGTTGTAACGGCTACGTCCTCGACCTCCACTATCGTTACCACGCCTGTGCCCCCCACCACTTGAACTGCTTCCGCCACCACTACGACCACCACCGCCTCTTTGATGTTGTGGCGGGGGTGGTGGGGTGTGTGGCTGCACACCTGGTTGTTGCCTGTTGTTACAAAAACACATTAGTTCTCACAACTCATAAACAGTCTCAAGATACAAATCACCATATTTCCAAAAAACAATCCTTACAGGACGTATCCAATCCTTCCGTCGGGCAAAAGCATCGGCATCATAGCCATTCCAGCCGTTGAAGGTCCCCTCCCATAGATAAGAGGCTGCACAATAACAAATTTAGCGTACATAAATCAACAATCGCGTATGTCTTATCAATCGACATGATCAAGATAAAACAAAAGGATAGTAGAAATGTGCACCTGTCCATAGCCTGCACCACCATAGCCTGCGCCCAAAGCACCATATGCACCCCCCATCAAACCATAACCAACACGAGGAGGGTGGCTTGGAAGTAAAGCAGCCTTCTGTGAGTTTGAAGATCCTCCAGATGATTTCTGGTCTGCTTGTGGCTTAGCAAGAGAGCACTCCAATACTTGACCTATACAAAATTGTCAAATTACTTTTTTATTTTCTTTTGAATAAACAGGACGAGTCTTTGATTAGACGGTCGCATAGCATAATAGGTACGAGAGCCCGCATTATTACCATCTAACTCATACTTCTCAGTGTTCTTCAGAGCCTTCATAACGCTTGATCTATCTGCAAAATGAACAAAACCAAACCTACTCCTCTCATGACCTGCTTTTGCAGGAGGGAGAACTACTTTCATAATTTTCCCGTGGTGCTCAAATATCTTTTCTAACTGCTCTTGAGTCACATTTTTTGGCAAATTCTTCACATATACTGCCTTTACCTGCATAAGAAAGAACGTGAAAGATGCCTTGAGTTAACTTTAACAAAAGTTAGAAATTTCTTAACACTTCAGTTTTGCAGGTAAACGAAAATGAAAACAGGATCTAACTGCTAAAATGAAAACGCAAGTGTAAACAGAACATGTAGATCCATATTAGAAGAGTAGTCAGACCAAAACTCAACATAGTCAAATTACTGACCATTACTGAATTATATTTAAGCATACATCACATTAAATGGAAAAAGAATTTGGAAACAAGCGTTGCATTGTAACTTGATGATAAAGCACCTGGGAAGAAGCTGAAGACTCGGCATTTTTTGGGTCAGCCCAACTCACAGTTGGGGCATTATCGTCAAGCTTAAATTTTGGGTTCAACATCTTTTGTCTTGAATACTCTGCACAGGCATGGTTATAATACTCGATGAAAGCAAATCCACGATTCCGCCTAGAGTTTTGTGGATCCTGTAACAGAATAGGCAAAGAAATTAGTTGCTTGATGTTTCATTACCAAACATAGAACCCAACCAATTAGTATCTAAACCTTTAGTAGCTCTACAGAATTAATGCCTGGTCCAACCCTGCCGACCACTTTCTCCATGTCTTCCTGTGTCCAATTTTTAGGAACATTACCAATAAATAATTTATGTTTTGCTTGGGATGTTGAACATTTGATCCTTCTACCCTGAGATAACAAAAAAACCAACAATAATAATGTCAAGAAGCTGAGAAATGCAAAAGCTTCTATTTCAGTGATCATTTAATGCATCAAATTCACCATTCAGCAACAGCAGCTTCATATTGTTTGTATGAAATTTAGAATTTATTATTGCATACCTTCAACTCGCTGTTATTAAGCTCCTTGATGGCAGTAGAAGCCAATTCTTTAGTCCTGAAGGTCACAAAAGCATAGCCTTTATTCTCAGATGTTTCTTTCCCTCTCATTATCCGGACCTGTTATCGGCTAAAAACATCAGATATATATCCAGTAAAATACTCCTTTAAATGGGGGGGGAGAGAGAGAGAGAGAGAGAGAGAGAGAGAGAGAAGTTTACCTCCGTGACTTCTCCAATAGATTCACAAAACTCTCTCAGGTCCTCTTCAGAAGCATCTAGAGGAATTCCACCAAGATATACCTCTGAACCATAAGGAGGAAGGGCAAGAAGTTCAGCATGTTTTTTCTTCAAATCCTCTTCATCCTCAGCAGTTTCCATTTCTTCGTCTTGTCCTTTTTGTGCATCAGTTCCATCTTCAGCATCTGCTTCCTCCTCCTCCTCTTCTTCTTCCTCTTCCTCAACTTCTTCTTCTTCTTCCACCTCTTCCTCTTCTTCTTCCTCCACTTCCTCCTCTACTTCTTCATATTCAACCTCCTCCTCAACTGTCTCCTCAATGTCTCCATCAAAGTCAACCTGCTCTTCTGGTTCAGATGGCTTCTCTATCTTTGACGGCTTTGGAGATTCATCAGACTTGGCAACTGTTGCACTTGCCCTTGCACGTGTCCTTGGCATCTTATATATCTAGGAATAAAAGCTTGAACAGCAACTGGGATAGATACAAAGAAGCGAGAAGCTTTTACAGAAGAAAGAAGAGAACAATGGGCAGATTGAAACAAAACGAAAGGGAAAAAGGAGTGGCAAAGTGAGAACAGTGATAGAATCTGTGCCATTAGATATGGCTCAAGGAGTTCAAATGGCAAAATTATGTTCAATAAAGGGATGATAAATATAGTACACACTAGCAAAGACAGGAAAGAGAGAATTGTGAATGACATTCAAGATTCAAGGGGAAGGTGGTGCTCGTCAGTTGCAAAATCAGTGAATCAATGAATTCTCAAAAATCTAGATTCCAAATGATGTCTGGAAATTTGTATCTAGCTTTTAGATTTACAATCTATCATGAACAGTGCAATTAACAACAAATCCAAGAGAAGGTGGAAGAGCAAATAATAAGGTTGAGAAATCAAAAATACAAGACAATATGTTCATGCATCAGTCCGAGCAACAGCAATTAAAAGACTGGAAATTATGTCCAGTCAAAGGAGAGCTAAGTGGGGTTGTCATCAAAAAAGTTCTAGCTAAGTGCCAGCAAAATTTATCAAGGTCGAGATTAATTTTCCTGTTCCGTAATCTTCCTGCAGCAAGTTAATGCACAGGAACTGAGAATATACTCACCAATGAGCAATTCAAAAATGCACAAAAGCAGTGCTTAATATCATATAAGCCGACTAGTACTTCAAACAACACATAACAATGTGAAGGAGAATCAAATCAATGTATTTGTCCCCTCCATATAACTTTTCAAACATTTTTACATGGCTGAACATTAGATAGAGAAAGGACATATGTCCTATACATCGTAGTAGGTCTTGCACTAGCAAAGTTTACCTATAGACTATTGTGAGGTGCATACTTCCAACTGGATTTTATTCCGAAAATGCGATCTTAGAGCTTGCTTATACCATCAGTGGACACTTTGCATTCTGGTCCTTGTCATTTTTTATTACTCTTTTTGCTCACTTTTTCCAACAGTTATAGGACCAACTAATTCATTCGGACGAGGCATCTTACGATGTCATGATGCTCCCACTACTATGGTCACTCCTTTAATACTTCAGGAAGAAGCAGCTGTTGCTCACCTGACAGAATTGTACAACGGCACAATCCACCCAACATGATCACCGATCTTCACACAAGTGCTCAATGCCAGACAATAATCCCATGTTACTTGTGCAATAAACTAAAATCAAATATTATGTGTTGCACTGCGGGAACAGAAACATGCAAATTAAGATATTTACACTTGGGCACATTTGCTAAAATCTAAAAAGTATAAAAAATGACCATAATAAGAGAGACAATTCAATCATGCTACCCCAACAAATGATATTCTAGGAATTATCACTCATCATTTCATCCTGTCAGTCATTGCAGACTTTTAAACCTTGCTGCTATCCTTTGATGAATAAAAAATATATAAAGCGGTGCTCATTGTAGCTACTATCTACAAATTACATAAAGAACATCATAATCCTCCTTGTGCTAATTAATTATCCTTCAGGTTTTAAACACCTAATTCTGTCATTATAGTGACCATAAGGGCAAACACTAGATAGCGCCCCAAATTCCTCAGTTGAAAGCCTACCATAATATCCATTAAGTAAACATCTACAAATAAGACGACCAGAAATTATGTCTAGTCAAAAGATAGCTAAATGGGTTTGTCATTAAAAAAATCTAGCAAAGTGCCAGGAAAATTTATCAAGATCAAGACTAATTTCCTGTTCTATAATCTTCTTGCAGCAAGTTAATGCACGTGAACTGGAAGTATTAGACCACCAATAAGCAATTCAAAAAGGCACAAAAACTGCGCTTAATATCTTATACGCCAACTAGTACTTCAACCAACACATAACAAAGTGTAGGAAAAGCAGATTAATACATTTGTGCCCTCCATGGATGATGGAACTATTCATACATTTTTTACACGGATTTAAAATAGATAGAGAAAGGGCAGATGTCCTATGCAGTAAACTAAAGTAAGAAGCATACTTCCCCATTAGCACTAGTGCTTAACACTTGTCAATAATCCCTGTCACTTGTGCAATGACCTTAAGCAACTCATTTTACCTACTTATTTGTCATAAAACAAAAAAAATACTTGAAAGTTGACTGATTACTATTATAGTTTTAGCTGATTACTGAAACTGAATATATCATGCTGCACTGCCAGAGAAGAAACAAGCAAAGCACGAAATATACACCTGAGTAATTTTGCTAAAGTCTAGGAAGTGTATACTGAACTAGAAAAGAAAGGCAATTCAATCATGCTACAGCAACAAATGACGCTCTATAAATTATCACCCATCATTTCATTTTGTCAGTCAATGCAAATCTTTAAAACTTGCGGCTATCCTTTGTTGCATAAAAAAGGTGGCACTCATTGTAATTAATGCCTACATTTACATTAAAAAAAACAGCATAACCCTTGTGCTAATTAAATATCCTTCAGGTTTTAAACACCTAATTCAGTCTCAATCGCCACCACAAGGGCAACACACCAAATGGTCCCCCAACTTCCTCAGCTGAAAGCCTTCCCAATTTCCATTTTAACATCCTGTCAGTCATTGGAGATCTTTACACCTTGCTTCTACTCTTTGTTGCTTAGAAAGATATAAAGTGGGGATCATTGTAATTAAGTCAAAAATTACATAAAAGCATCATAATCCTCCTTTCCTTGTGCTAATTATATATCCTTCAGGTTTAAACACTTAATTCTACCTCCATCACCACCATAAGGGTAAAACACCAGATGTCCCCTCAATTTCCTCGGCTAAAAGCCTACCACGATATCCATTCTCAGCTAAAATAACAGCAAATAAAAGACTACAATTTATGCAAGTCAAACGAGAGATAAATAGATTTGTCATCAAGTAAATTCTAGCTAAGTGCCAGCAAATACAGAAGATATAAAAGCGAATGAAAAAGTCAATTGCACTGCTAATCTTTATCAAACTGTTTGTGTTTTGGTAGAAATGATTACAGTTACGTCACTACATAAAGCTTAAAGAATTATCTGAAGGCAAATCTCTCAGCCGACTTTAGACTAATAAGAACGCAAGATTACTACCAAGAAAAGTTATGAACGACGGTGAATAAACTACCAACAACAAAAACAAACAAAAATCTAAACAGAACGCACAATAATGAAGAAGATAGCCCTAATTTCGAACGGATAACAGCAGCGAATAAGAGGCACAAATTGTACATAAAATTAAAAAAATAAAAAACAAAGAACCAGATCTGATCTTATGGCGTTACCTCCGATTGTCTGAAATCAGAGCAGAGAGAGACGGAGGGAGCGGCGGCGATTTGGTCTGCAGAGAGAAGTCGGGAGAGAGATAGCAGCGGCGCAAATTGTTATCACAAGGGTAGGTTTGCAAATGTCAGGGCTGACTGCATAAAGCCTCAACAGCCTAAAAATGAAACAATAAACAAACCTTTATGTATTAGACCGTAACCGAACAACCCTTTAAACCGGGTTTATCAGCTTCAGAACCTCTTCTGGACCGGATCATATTGGGTTGGGCCACGGCCTATTTTTGTTCGGTCTGCAATCTGCATACTCCGCTATTTTGATCTATCACGTTTGGATATTCATATTATTACCAATCCTGATATTTTGAATTGTTCATTTGTAACTATAAAAATATAGACATATACCCGTATATGATATGGCGTGAAAAATCGTGCAATTGAATAAACAATTGACAAAGGTATGTATCCACTTGCGAAACATCTCGAAATCAAAATGACAACAACGTTTTCATTTTAAGTTTGTATTTTTCGTTCTTATCGATATTTTAGTCTATGAAAACACGGTGCTTGACAGGGACGGAGCCAGGATTTGGGTATAGGGGGGGCATATATATATATATATATATATATAGACGGAGGTTTAAGGGAAAACCTAAAAAAAATAGAAAATTGAAGATCACTCTGATAGTCTTTCATCTGGACAGTATGCACCTGTGCATACAGGTAAATTATGTTGTTTTTTTGGTTTTATGCACAAGTGCATTGCATATGCACGTGTGTTTGTTACAAATTACTTGTATGCACAAGTGCATACCATCCAGATGAAGGGCTACCAGGGTGTTTTTCAGTTTACTGTTTTTTTGAGTTTTTCGCCTGAACCTGACCCTGACCCTATATATAAAGGTTCAAATGAGAACACTAACTATTTAAGAAAACACGAAGGAAACAAATCATGTGCAAAATTATATATGATTCGGCATTAATGGCCAAAAAAATGGGCGCGCACGACTTTGGTCGCTCGCAATCATATATGATTTTGTATATAAATCGTTGTTTTTGTGTTTTCTTAAATAGATAACGTTTTCGTATCTATAAAAGATGTTTTACCAAAAATATATTTTGATGACTGAAAATGTTACCCGATAAGGCAACTAAGTAGTGCTCTTGCCGGTAAACATTTACTAAGCGTTTGGTAAACCGCATAATCCTTAAATCGAAAGCACAAAAATCTTAAGAGAGAAGCTGGAAGCATTAGAAGTCAAAGGGAGCCAAATCCAATTTTGATATTTAAACCATTAGTTTCTACCATTTTATAAAAATAGTAATTATTATATTTATAATTTATATAAAAAAAATTAAAATTTTAGGGGGAGTCACTGCACCTCCTGGTGCCTTGGTGGCTTCGCCCCTGGTGCTTGAGTCGTTTGGTGCACTTATATGTGAATCATAGACTAAAGTATTGACAAGGACGAAGAAATACAAACTTAAAATGAAACGTTGTTGTCATTTTGATTTCGAGATGTTTCGCGAGCGGATACATACCTTTGTCAATTGTTTCTTCAATTTCACGATTTTTTGCGCCACAACGTGCGCGGGTATATGCCTAGTTTATAATAATAACGAAATATATTTTAGTTGATCTGCGATTATATATTTTTAATGTGCTAAAGGTGAAAAAAATATAACGCATGGATAGAGAACAAATTAATTCATAAATATTCATGATATTTAATAGTACGATTACATTAAAAAATATTCAATATTTGGCTCGTTTTGAAAGTATTGACGAGACGATTATAATGATATAATTTGTAAAAAATAAACATATTTTTTCATTGCATTTTATTCATATACTATTATTTGTGTTAATATAACAAAGGTGTAAAATGAAAAAGTAAGGGATATAAAGTAAATTAAATAACTAATTGTAAAGATGTTAAATTTACATTGAATTTTGAAAAAAACCGTTTTACAATTTTAATATAATAGTATATATATATAACGTTACACATTTATGCTACCCATAAAAATATTCAATAATTAGTTTATATTAAAATTACTGACGAAAAAAATTATAATATTAGAA
Source organism: Arctium lappa (assembly GCA_023525745.1). Classification (NCBI taxonomy): domain Eukaryota; kingdom Viridiplantae; phylum Streptophyta; class Magnoliopsida; order Asterales; family Asteraceae; genus Arctium; species Arctium lappa. The sequence goes on from CM042049.1 coordinate 126,089,656, forward strand.
TTTATATTACTAATGAAACATATTTTTAATATATTTTAGTTGATCTACAATTATGTATTTTTAATATGTTAACGGTGACAAAAATAAAACGTAAGGATAGAAAACAAACTAATTCATAGATATTCATAGTTTTTAATAGTACGGTTAAATTAAAAAAATATTCAATATTGGGTTCGTTTTGAATGTATTGACGAGACGATTATAATGGTATAATTTGTAAAAAAAAATGTGTTTTTGCATTGGATTTTTGTTCATATATGATTATTTGTGTTAATATGATAAATGTGTAAAATGAAAAATAAAAAAACAAGGGATATAAAGTAATTAAATAATTAATTGTAAGGGTGGTAAATATTATTGTACAAAAGATTGTATAATAACCGTTTTAGAATTTTTAGGATATAAATTAATTAAATAAGTAATTGTAAGGGTGGTAAATGTTATTGTACAAAAGATTGTACAATAATCGTTTTAAAAATTTTATATAATTTAATTTAATTCGTAGATATTCATGATATTTAATAGTACGGTTAAATTAAAAAATATTCAATATTGGACTCGTTTTGAAGGTATTGATGAGACGATTATAATGATATAATTTGTAAAAAAAGAAACGTATTTTTTCATTGTATTTTGTTCATATACGGTTATTTGTGTTAATATGATAATGGTGTAAAATGAAAAATGAAAAAGTAAGGGATATAAAGTAATTAAATAATTAATTGTAAGGGTGGTAAATGTTATTGTACAAAATATTGTACAATAACCGTTTTAGAATTTTTAGGGATATAAAGTAAATTAAATAAGTAATTGTAAGACTGGTAAATGTAACATTTAAGGATAGTAAATGTTATTGTACAAAAGATTGTATGATAACCGTTTTAGAATTTTTATATAAAACAATTTAATTCGTAGATATTTATGATATTTAATAGTACGGTTAAATTAAAAAATATTCAATATTGGGCTCGTTTTGAAGGTATTGACGAGACGATTATAATGATATAATTTGTAAAAAAAAACGTATTTTTCATTGCATTTTTGTTCATATACGATTATTTGTGTTCACATGATAAGGGTGTAAAATGAAAAATGAAAAAACAATGGATATAAAGTAAATTAAACAATTAATTGTAAGGGTGATAAATGTAACATTTAATTTTAATGGCTTTACAAAAACCGTTTTTAAGAACTGACTTTTCAAGAACGTTTTAGAATTTTAATTATTTAGTATAGATAATTTCAAATTTTATATTAAATATAATAACAATAATAAATTTGTAATAATTAGATTTAATCAAATAACTAAATTCAGCAACTTTTGATTATCCTATTAAAAAAGATTAACTTCAGTGATGAAAGTAAACCAACATCGATAACAAGATAGTACGGTTTGTTTCAATATGATATACTTAGAGGAAAGAGTAAGGATTTTAGTCTGAGTTATAAATGCGGTTTTCTTGTAGATATTTTGTTGTTAAGTCAACCATTTAACGGGTCGTTTATATATTGTATTTGATTTGTTTGTCACAAAAGTACATTTTCCTTGCTTCCAACAATCCATATCACAATTACAACCATGGATCATTCAAAAATTGCTTATTCACATGGAATAAAGTCAAAGTTCCATCTCCATGAAATAAAATTTACCATCTATTTATAAAATAATATAACATTATTCAAGCAACCTCTTTTCACAACTCGGTGAATTAACATGGATTGAGTTATTACTGTTGGAAAGTTTTAGTAAAAATATGTTTTTTACTAACTTTGAACACATTTAAATACATGTATATGTGTTGTTTATAATTAACACTTAGTGGGTTTGTGTTCTCCTATATGAAAGTTTCGAAACGATATATTGTGTGTCCAAAACGGAATATATGTGAACGAGATATCGATGCTCAAAGTTGATGTTTGAAATGAAATCAGTAAAAATAAAGTGGGTGTGGAAAGTGTCCCACATAGGAAGGAAGAGTAAAAACTATAATGGTTTATAATCATGGATGTGGAAGGGACTTACAAACTCTTTTGATTGGTTTTACTCCAACTCCTACCCGCGCGCAGGGGGGTGCCGATTGAGACTTTCGTAGGCTAAATCGGCGAACTTGTGCGTAGGCGCAACCTGCAGCTCCGAAATCTTGTGCTCGCACGACTTGGTTTTTGCGAATTTTTTGTTTTGACCTAGTGGCTTGCGCGGATGAACCCGCGCGACCACTAGCCCCGAGCTCTAGAATGTGTTTCGAAACAGCGGTCAACCGCACTGAGCACTGTTTCTTTAATTATGGGTTAATTTCGTATTGATGATGTCGGTTTCGGTTTTCAATATAAAAGGGAAGTACGGTTCAAATTCAGAGAGATTGAATAAAAACACAGTGGAAAACTCTCACATATTTCTCTCTAAAATTCTCTAGTGCATACGATAATCCGGTGGATTTCAAGGCAAGTGGTTATCTCCGGCAGTAATACTGTTTTGGCTGTTGTACTCTGGGAACAGACGGCGAATCTGTTTAAGGGAACCGTGTGTAACACGAGCCTCAGCTTCTGTTCTAAATCTTCTTCTATTTTCTCAATCGATTTTTTAAAATCATTAGTTGATTATTTTCCCGAGTTTTTAATCATTCGTTGATTAATTTTATATTATTATATGTATTATTAAAATACATAGAGAAAACTAACAATTACCTTCACTAGAAATTTCTTTAAATCTCAAGGTGTTTTAGCCTCCACCTATCTACCTTCACTCGGCTTGTGGCCTTCTTTAAATAGTTCCTGTTAGAAGATGAATATGGTTGAAGGAGACGATGAATATGCTGAAGGATTGAAACCTCGATATATTGATTGAGAGAAAGCGTACAATACGAAAGGAAAAATAATGAGTAATCTAACCTAGACTACAAGATACAACATATATATATATATATATATATATATATATATATATATATATATATATATACTAGAAGCGTACTCGCGCAATGCAGCGAGATACATCACGATTTTAATGTTTATTTTTATTTTTTGTTTTTTATTGATTTACAGTACGATTTTTGATTGTTTTTATTGAGTGATAATGGTTTTTTTATATATAAATTTGTTTAATTTAGGTTTAACAATATAATGTTTTTTATATAAAAAAAATTAAGTAGTTTGTTAAAACTCATTAATTATCTTATATATTTTAAAAAATTTATATTTAAATTGAGATGTTTATCCTGTTTTGATTATGTTTATCAGAATTCAAATTTCATAATTTTAGAATTTGGGGATTAGAGATAAAGATTTTGGGAGATAAGAATGAAATTTATTAATTAGGGTTAAAAGCATTTAAAAGTAGTACATATTGGTTCATTAACTGTTTTTAAGAGATTTTAAGTAGATTAACATTAAATAATAGTACATAATGATTAATACATCACGATTTTAATGTTTATTTTTATTTTTTGTAGCATTAAATAATAGTACGATTTTGGATGGTTTTTATTGAGTGATAATGGTTTTTTATATATAAATTTGTTTAATTTAGGTTTAACAATATAATGTTTTTTATATAAAAAAAATTAAGTAGTTTGTTAAAATTCATTAATTATTTTATATATTTTAAATTTTTATATTTAAATTGAGATGTTTATCCTGTTTTGATTATGTTTATCAGAATTCAAATTTCATAATTTTAGGGTTTGAGGATTAGAGATAAAGATTTTGGGGATAAGGATGAAATATATTAATTAGGGTTAAAAGCTTTACAGGTAGTACATTAGGCTTTAGTAGTTATTTTTAAGAGATTTTAAGTAGATAGCTTTAAATGATAGTACATAAAACTTAATGAGTTGTAATTAAAAGTTTTTTATGCCATCTTTATAATATAGTATAGATATACACTTGGGCTAAAATGGGCTTGGGCCCTATACTAACATGGGTCTGTGCCCTCTATATACATTAACATCCCCCTCAAACTCAATCGGGAGAAGAATGAGCCAGATGGAGTTTGGAAACTAGATCACGAAACCGTCCTGGTAAATGAGCTTTAGTGAAAATATCAGTCGGTTGATCAAGAGTCGAAATAGGAAGAAGCTGAATAGTCTTACGGGTAACATGTTGACGAACAAAGTGACAATCAATTTCAATATGATTCGTTCGCTCGTGGAAAACATCATTGTGAGCAATCTGAATGGCACTGTTGTTGTCACACCACAATGGAGTTGGAGACTGTTGAGGAGCCCCCATGTCAGAGAGTAGCCAGCGTAACCACACAAGTTCTTGAGTCGTGTCAGCTAGTGCTCGATATTCAGCTTCAGTACTGGATCGAGCTGTGAGAGATTGTTTCTTGCTTCGCCAGGATATAAGAGAGTCGCCAAGAAAGAAACAGTAGCCAGTAGTAGAGCGACGATCAGTCATGTCACTGTCCCAATCAGCATCAGAAAAACCTCGTAAAGTCAAAGATGAGGTGGATGAAAAATGAAGACCATGAAACATAGTCCCTTTTAAATATCGAAGAATGCGCAGGACAGCAGCGTAGTGATCAGAACAGGGTGCAGACATGAACTGACTGACAGTATGAACAACATATGCAATATCAGGTCGAGTCACTGTTAGATAGACAAGTGACCCCACTAACTGGCGATATAAAGTAGGATCACATAGAGGAGGTCCAACATTTGGAGCCAAATGAAGGTTGTGCTCAAGAGGAGTGGATGTTGTTTTGTTGTCAGTAATCTCAGCTTTTGACAAAAGATCTGAGGTGTATTTGGCTTGACACAGATAAAGTCCCAATGGATCAGAGAGCACCTCAAGACCAAGAAAATAGTGTAAAGAACCAAGATCCTTCATCTCAAAACAGGAGCTGAGAGATGACTTCAGATTGGTTATGCTTGCAGAGTCACTGTCAGTAATAATCATATCATCCACATACAGGAGAAGTAAGATTGTGCCAACCTCAGTGGTCCGAGTAAATAGTCCTGAATCATAGTTGTTGGGTGAGAAGCCCAAAGAGGTGATTGTTGAACTGAATTTCTCAAACCAAGCTCGCGGAGCTTGCTTGAGGCCATAAAGAGCCTTCCGAAGACGGCAAACATGACCTTGTGGAAGTCAAACTCCTGGAGGAGGTGTCATGTAGACCTCCTCAGATAAGTCACCGTTCAAAAAGGCATTCTTAACATCCATCTAAAAAAGAGGCCATTGTTTGGTAGTTGCAATGGCAAGAAGACTGCGAACAGAAGTGACTCGAGCAACTGGTGCAAAAGTCTCCTCATAATCAATACCGTACTCTTGATTGAAGCCCTTGGACACAAAACGAGCTTTGTATCGATCAATAGTGCCATCAGATTTGGTTTTGATTTTGAACACCCATTTGGAGCCAATGGGTGACTTGCCTAGTGGAAGAGGGACAGATTCCCATGTCTGAGCTTTGTCAAGTGCCTGAAGTTCCTCATCCATAGCTTTATGCCAATCAGAGTTAGAGGAGGCTTCCTTGTAGGAAGTAGGTTCGTGATTTGACAGCAGAGTAGCATAAACATGATAATCACGAAGATAAGAAGGAACTTGTCTTACCCGTTCTGATCGTCTAACATTCTGAGATTGAGAAGTTCCAGGAGCCAAAGAGTCAGCAGGTACCTCAGATGTTGGTTGTGCGGATGGAGTAGATGATTGATGTTGATCAGGAAAACTAGAAGAGGCAAACTCATAAGGAGTTGGAACAACAGGTGGAGGTGGTATAATGTCAGATTGGAGTGAGTCCAATGAGACAGAAGCATCAGTGAAAACGGAGTGGTGAGGTTAGGAGACTCGCGAAACTTGGATATAGAAGAGAAAGGAACATGTTCCCAAAAGGTAACATGACGAGATATACGAAGACGCTGGGAGATAGGATCCCAGCAGCTATAACCCTTGTGCTCAATACCATATCCAAGGAAGCAGCACAGTCTGGAGCGAGGTTCAAGTTTGTCATGTTCATGAGATTGTAGTTGAACAAAACAAGCACTACCCCAAACTTTTAGAAGTTCATAGGCAGGAGTGACCTCATAAAGAGCCTCATAAGGAGACTTATTATTAAGGATGGGAGTAGGGTGACGATTGATAGTATAAACCGCAGTGAAGGCAGCTTCACCCCAAAAACGTTCTGGACATTTAGCGGAGATGAGAAGAGTGCGAACCGTATCAAGAATATGTGTTTGCGTTCGGCGCGACCATTTTGAGGAGAAGTGCCGGGACAGGAGTACTGAGAGAGAGTCCCTTGATGTAACACCCGTAAATTTGGGAATTTCCCGAGGTGCTATTTTGGGAGTCGGTTGACTCGTGGGACGTAAAGGTATCGAAATTCAGGCAAGTTTTACTTTGGAATCATCGGGAATCAAATCTGGTTCGAATGACATGAGAAAACCGAAGTTTTGGGACTACCGCGACTTTGGCTCACGGAACAAGTCGCGTAGCTCACTGGATGTGAGTATCCGGGGAAACGGGCGGCTTATGCCGCGACTTAAGGTCGCGGCATAACCCGCGGAGCGCCCTGTTGAGCTACAAACCCGATTTTCAGCCATTTAACCTCATTTCTCTCAACTCAAACCCTAAATCTTCTTCCCTCTTCTCTCCCAAACCTCAAATGTCGAACCTCTACCTATTTGGAGGGTTTCCTCCTCAACCCTCATACTTCATCATCACTTAGCTAGTTGAGATCTTGAACCACAAAACCTTCATCTTCATCTTCCTCACCAAGTTCTTAAGGATTTCATCTAACCCTTTCACCATTTGAAGATTTGATGTTTATGGTTCGTTTTGGTGTTCTACAAGGGTTTTGGTTGGATGGATTCAAGTTGAGGTTTGAGGTAATCATCCATTTTCTTCATTTGTGGAAATTAAGGTTTTGACATAAGTTGAGATCTTTATATAAATCGTTTGGGGAATGTTTCTATATGATTGTTTATGGTTGGAAATGTATGGATCTAGGTTTCAGGAGTTTCTGGCTTGAGGATTCATGAGTTCTTCAAAGGAGCTCAAGTGGGGTGAAATCTAGATTTAGCCTAAATCTAGCAAGGTGAGTTCAAGTTGATTTGTGAAAACGGTGTACATGCCAAAATGTTTATTTTAAAGTGTTTTACATGAAATGGTTAACTGCTGATAAGTTGAGTATTTGGTTATATCCGTCTTTAGAAACTCATGAATCATGCATTTTTGGTGATTTCGGGCTTGTTGACAAATAAAGCATTTTGATACGTTTCTTTGACGTACATTATATAAATGGAGTCCATTTGATGTAAATGTCATTTACATGATTTTGTACTTACGTCTATTTGGAAAATGTGCATGACTGTGTCGCGAGGTATTTTAGGAAATAAGAGTAAAGAGTTTATTTGGGAAATGGTTCGCCGCAATCAATGTTGAGTTTGTGTTATTTTTACACTTTTGGGACCGTTGTGTCTTTGTCAGTCGGCTAAACGTGTTTTTATGTACAAAGGCTTTCGTTGGAAATTTATGTAAGGCGTTGGGCCTTTGGCGGGGGGTTTTGATTTAAACGAGTCGTGTGGACGTTTGTCCGGAGTTATAACCAGCGGGGTTTTTTTATTTAAACGAGTCGTGTGGACGTTTGTCCGGAGTTATAACCAGCGGGGGTTTTTGATTTAAACGAGTCGTGTGGACGTTTGTCCGGAGTTATAACCAGCGGGGGTTTTGATTTAAACGAGTCGTGTGGACGTTTGTCCGGAGTTATAACCAGCGGGGGTTTTGACTGAGATGACGATTAATTTCGTATCGTTGGTAAGTTACATGTTTTAGGTGTATGGTCATCCAATTGGAGTCATGTAACGTTAGACAGTGTTGTAATGGATCCATAGGCACGTAAGTTCTGTCGGTCTTGTAAGACCGGAGGTTTTGGGTTACTTTTAGTGACCACTCGGGTTTGCTAGCGAGTAGGCAATAAGCGGCACGAGCCGTTGAGGTGTAACTCGTCTAGGTTGGATAGGCACCCGCGCCCGTAAGTCCTTGGGGTGGAACTCGACGGAGTAGGGCTAGAGGCAGCAATACGGATTGAGGTTGTGATGTCTGGTATGGCATGGGAACTAAGTCCGGGGTTCGTGGTGAAATCCAACAACATCAAGGGCGTCCCCATTCACGTGTTCTCGCCACCCAAGATGGAAACGTTTAGAGGACATGTAATGAAGTCGCGTGAATGGCCTACTTATGTGTTCTCTATTCTCGGTGTTTACGGATCTCCTAATCGTTGATTCGTGTTATTTTATTTGGGTAATGTGGTATTTTTACCAAAAGGAGTTTTTAAGTGGTTGACGGCAAATGATGATTTTAATATTGGGTTCTTCCCACGTAAACTAAGGTTCGCATGGACCGCGTCATTTCCATGTGTCGGTATTCATTCTCGCCCATTTTATGGTCGTGTTAGTTTTGGGTTTAAAGTCGTGTTCCGGACGATGTTTAATTATATAGATATTCATCTATGATTTATGGGTTGTGTGTCACGTTTCACCCGTGTTGGGTATTTCAAGTTATAAAGTGTTAACCGTGTTTTATAAAATTGGGAGTCCGCTCTCTATTTTACTTTTTAGCAAGTTCCGGTTTACTTTACATAATTGCGTCTCATATTGAGATCCTCGTCTTTAAAGTAGTTTGGTTTGGTTAACAGTTAACTCGGTGCCTCTTTCGTACAAAGTGCATCGTTATTGGTAAACGAGTCGTTTTCATAAGTGAAACATATCATTTTGAAATATTATGATTTTATTCGCACCATTCCTTTCTAAATGATTTAATTATATATGTTGAAAACTCTTGAACTCACTAGGCGTTAAGCCTAACCCTTTTATTTGTCGGCATGTGCATCAGGTTCCAGTTGGGAGCTGAGTTCTAGCAGTTCTATGAAGCATAGAGCCTTAGCTAGACACTAAAGTAAGTAATTGGGGAAGTCTTCCGCAAGTTGGAAATAGCGACTATTGTTGGGTTTTGGTAGCACCCGTCCTTTTATAGTTTGTATGTAAAGATTGAATGTCAGTGTATTGAAGTTGAATCTAATTTGTGGTTGTAGATGATTCAATTATTGATGTATTTAGAAAATTTTAAATAAGTTGCTATTTCCAGATTTGTGGGTGTTACACCTGAGATTGAAGAAAGGAGAGAAGAGATGACTCTTTGTATTCCATAGCATTGTCAGCTCTAAGAATCTTTATAGATTTTGAGAACTGGGTGTGAATCATCCGAGCAAACATAATATAGATTTGAGGTAATTTCGAACGATGTTTCATGAGATATATCCATGTGAAACGAGTATGATCATCAATAAAAATAACAAAGTATCGAGCACCTCCCATGGATGGGTGTGGTGCTGGTCCCCATACATCAGAATGAATAAGATCAAAAGAAAAAATAGAATTAAATTCATTTATTTCAAAAGGTAAAGCATGATGTTTGCCAAGTTTGCAAGATAAACAAGAGATATTGTCAGTTGATACACAATTTCTTAACACCCCTAAATGAGCTAATGATTTAAGTCTGACGAGAGATAAGTGACCCAGTCGGGCATGCCACAACTCAAAGAAAGAAGTGCTGGAAACCGAGGCAACAAGACTTGAAGAGGGTGAAGGAAGACGCAAGTAGACCACTTCAATCATCCGTCCAACTTTACGGCCGAGTCCAAGGATCTGCTTGGTCTTAGGATCCTGTACAACACAACCAGAAGAATGAAATAAAATGATCAAATTAGATTCAAGAAGCTGTGCAATCGAAACTAATCTCAGAGATAGCTTTGGAACATTTAGAACATATGGTAATTGTATTTGAGGAGTGGAAACATTTCCACTAAAGGATACCGGTAGACCAGTGTTGTCAGCAGTTCTTACTGACGTAAATTGCTGAGGTGATTTCTTAGAAACGAAACCATCAGTGCAAGGTGTCATATGATTGCAACACCCAAAGTCAAAAAGCCATACGTTACCTGATGCATCTGAGTGTGGATAATCCATACCCATAGCACCAGACATGATCTGTTTCATAAGTTACTGATTGCGACGCATCAGTTCCATTAGGTCAGGTGAGGAGGCTGCAGAAGCCTCAGAATCAGCAATGGCAGGCCCAACAACATCATGAGTCCAGTTCTAAGAACTAGTGTGCTTTGAGTTCTTCGGACAGTCAGTCTCATAATGACGCGGATGAGTGATGCCACACTTACGGCACTTACGGATAGAACAATCAAGAAGAAGATGAGCAGGAGAATGACAGAAGGCACACTCGGATGTGTTCGTCTTTCCCACATATTTGGAATGATTGTTATTGGTCCATTTGCCTCTGGACTTGGGATGAGACGTGTAGAGAACGCTATCAGTAGCGGGCATCGGTGAGCGCATGTGAAGACGAGTTTCTTCACTTAGCAATTCTGATATTGCTTCTCCAATAGTAGGTAAAGACTGCCTATGAAGAAGTGAAGCACGAACATTCTCAAACTTATCTGTAAGGCCCATCAGAATGGTGATCAAGTGCAGCTGGTTGAAGTAGGCGGTGAATTGTTGAGTTGTTTCATCAAAAATCTGTGGTGCTCCAAGACTTATATGATATCTGAGAGACTGCATTTCAGAGATATAAGAGTTTATGGATTGATCAGGAAGTTGACGCTTGCTCTGAAAAGTGGTCCACAGTTGATACTGGTGAGATAGGCCCGATGACGTATATCGCTTGGCGAGAAAATCCCAGAGACTTTTGGCTGTAATATAACCAAGGAACTGTTGGTTAATCTCAGGAGTAGTGGAGGCATTAATGAAGCCCAAGATGCGAGCATTATTGATGTCCCACTCGTTCATGCGTTTTGCAAAGTCAACAGCGTTCTCATCTGCTTCTTGAACTGGAACTTTGGATGCACCAGTAACATAGGTGTGAAGGCCATGGGACTTCAACATGATTGTCATATGGTGATGCCAAAGAACGTAGTTGCTACCATTGAAAACAACGGAGATGGGATTTGAGTGACTGAAATTGGTAGCCATGAATTGAGGAAAAGATACTGAGAAACAGTATTAATGACCGATATTAACGACCGGTAGAGTTCGACCGATAGTAGATTCGACCGGTAGGGTGTTCGACCGAAAACGTGTTCGACCGGTAGGGTGTTCGACCGGTAGAATGCTTTGACTGATAGGAGTTCGACCGGTAAAAGAGTTCGACCGATAAAAGGAGTTCGACCGAATAAAAGGGGTTCGACCGAATAGACGTTCGACCGATAGGCACACAGCGACGTCGACAATGCAAATCACACAGATCGATCAATGTTGACAAACAATTCAAAAAGGCGATGGCAAGCGATCGATTCAAACCAAGATTGATTCGGATGAACAGTGATGAACAGTGATGGTGAACAATAAAATCGAGAAAAAAAACCTATAGCTCTGATACCATGTTAGAAGATGAATATGGTTGAAGGAGACGATGAATATGCTGAAGGTTTGAAACCTCAATATATTGATTGAGAGAAAACGTACAATACGAAAGGAAAAATAATGAGTAATCTAACCTAGACTACAAGATACAACATATATATATATATATATATATATATATATATATATACTTGAGCTAAAATGGGCTTGGGCCCTATACTAACATGGGCCTGGGCCCTCTATATACATTAATTGTTCCTATCATCTTCCATCTCAAATTGGATCAAGAATTTCAGGCGTTTCAGGTATCCACTGAAGAGTTTGTGGTCAGGATTTAAGTGAATATGAGATGGAATTTGGCTCATGGTTGATATGTCTTTGATAGGGAGAGTGCCATTTGGATTGCAGATACGCGAGGGATCTCCAAGGAGGGAATGGCATGGAGTTCTGTTTGAAGGAAGATTTGGCAACTTCCTCCATTGCTTGAAGCAACTGTTTTAGTTTCATCAGTGATCCCACATACACACTAGGAAGCAATTGCAGACCTGTTGACTATTTTAGGAAGGAAACCTAATACAAGTAGTGTTACATGAACTACATCTGATAAAGTCAAGGTCCATTATGTTGATGGATAGGATGAGAGAATTTACCACTGACCAATGATTTAAAACCCGGGTTGACCCGGTGAAGAGAGCGGGTCAATTACGACCGTTTTTTTTGGGAAATTACGACCAGATTGAACCGCCGGTTTTTTGATTGAACCGGTCTAATTGAACCGGTAAAAATCCAGGTTGACCCGGTTAAAAAAATCATTTTCTTATATTTGTGTTTTTTATGTTTTTGGATTGATGTAAAACTTGTTGTTATGTGTTTTTTTAATGTTTTTGGATTGATGTAAAACTTTTTGTTATGTGTATTTTTAATGTTTTAACTTGTGGACATCAAACTCTTGGTTTTATATATATACATATATATATATATATGCAATAAAATGAAAAATACATAAAATTTATTGAAACCGGGTCAACCACTCGGTTAAACCGTGACCCGGTCACCACACTGGATCAACCAAAAAACCAGTTTTTAAAACATTGTCACCGACAGCATGTCAATCCCATGTTGATCAAGCCAAACTTTGTAGCATTGCATCAATGTAGATTAACAATGAAGCATAAGCATTTCAACTAGTCAAGAATATAAACTCTACATCTCATTAATAATGGTTGGGAAAGATTCCAACCAAAATTACTTCTTTACCCATTAATAATTGTTGCAAATTATCAATATGGTCCACAAAGTACCTATATTTTTGTCACCATCGAGGGGTATTCTAAACATCTAACCAATAAACGAATGTTGCATTTATTTTGGATAAAGTCAACAGCGTAATTGACAATTATTTCTAATGTAGGCATGATACCATATTGTTTTGAATCTAAAATTAACTATGCGTACCCCAAATTGGACAACTCAACATACCCATTTGAAACGAGGCCTAAATAGTCATGGCTTGTTCTAATTGAACATTAGAAAGTTTCCATTCTCCACATTAAGTATCTAAAAGAATACTCAATTTCTTCAAATCTGGAGAACTCAACATGCTTATATCAAAGTTACGCTGAAAGATTCATGGTATGCTCTAATTAATCATAAGAATATTGCCCTTTCAGAATGAACCATAGGTAAAAAGTTTTGTCGCTTGCACCCATGGTAATACAAGGGTCATCCCACAAAATTGACATTAACTTGCTAGAAATTATGGGGTCAGAAGAACATTTTAATCAATTATAACACTTGGAACACAACTTGTCAGAATATTACATAATACCACTAATTAATTAATTGAAAAATGGATTATTGGATGTAGAGAGAGAGAGATTCTGAGATCTTGTCGGCGAGGTGAGCAAGTTTGCAAAACCGGAATTGTTGTCACTACTACACCATGAATCGCCACCACAACGGCTTCCATTCTCCAAAAAATCGCTTACCATTGCTGCCAAATCATACTCACTCTCATGGCTAAACGACGCACCTGACACTTGGCCCGCTACATCAACACCATTGCTAGAGTCACTACCTCCTATCGTTAACCATGGTCCCCAGTTGTCGCGTAGACTCTGCAATCTATGCTCCACCACGACCACCATAATAACTTGCCACGAAAATCAAAATCAATTACTTAAAAAGCCCATTGCTTTCCGAATAATAAAAATACCCAGTTACAGTTTGTATTTATCTAACAATTTTCTATCTTTTGTCAAAACGAAAGAATCAACACCTAAAAAAAAACCTAAATTGCAAAAATGCCAATGGATTGCGAAATATAAAACACAAAAACCAAAGACTAAAATTCCCTGAAGAACGAAGAAAAGGATATCCCAGTCGAATTATATTATTGACTTTTAAAAATAATAAATTTTGATCTATTTTGTTTTGTTTGTTCGTTTTGTTTTCTTATTGATAAGGATAACATTCAAAGAATCAAAATCTAAAAGACTACATGGGATTCAAAAGCTCTATAACGATCCACATGGTGAGAGGAATAAAGTCGAGAGAATTTGGCAGAGGTACACAATCAACCCGTAGAGGATGAAGACAATAAAAAATGGGAAAATTCATAAATACATAAATTCGGTGGAAGGTGAATTGACAAAAAGGGGTTTATCGGAGGATTTTTAGTGAAATGGATCGACCTAGTAAAGTGGACGATATGGCCAATGGCCCAAGAACGTATTTAGACCGAAACTGAAAGCATATTCGCTTCTGGGTACTTTCATCCTAAGAGTTTTTTCGGGTGTTTTTATATGTAATCTTAAATAAGATTTAATAAATTATTACCTATTAAAATCTATATTCTTCAAAGTTCTTTGTATTTATTAAAACGTTATTTAAAGTTATATACCTAAATATTTATTTACAATTTTATCCAAAACAATTGTGGGTTAAATAGCATAATTAAAATTGACGTCATAAAGTTTTTAAATTATTTATACAAGTAGGTATCTATTAGTATCTAATTATATGTCTTTAGTTGAATTACTTGTATTCCATTTTTTATCCTAAAATAACTAATTTTGTACAAAATTAGTCCGTCCCTTTATCAAAGAAGCTATATACTAATCTTTTTTATACCTACAAACGACAGTACATGTAGGATGAATGAAGGCTCCCTTCGTTTTAGGTTGGGGTTAGGTTTATATCGTTTTTTTAAACCTAATACATATATAGTGGACGATTTATAAATATATTTGTTTTATTTCAAATTATGTGGACTTATAAAATTTGAAGGATTATATTTGTAGATCGAAACTTAAACTTTCGTTAGTGTATATAGAGTAAACATTCTACATTGATTATATAATTTGGTTGACGAAAATATAAATAAGCTAGGGTAAAGAATAGAAAACAAATGAGAAATGACATAAAAAATATTATATTTAAAAATTAAATATATTGCATTATTTTTATCCACTTCAAATCAAATTAATTAACATAAATATCAATTCAGGGTATGGACAAAAAAAGTAGTTGATAGAGAAAATGTTAACATTCCCCTAAAAAAAAGTAGTATAATTAATATATCTATACTATATTATAAAAACGGTATAAAAACTCTTAATTACAACATTTTAAGCACAAATTATAACTAATTAAAGTCAATTACTTAATTTACAACTTCTTAATGCTTTGGTACAACCTTTACAAGCACAATATCTCACATAATCATCTATTTGTGGAATGGATACTCATTTATTAATATAACTATTTGTTTTTTTGGTGGAGAATTTTATAAAATAGATTTTATATTAGCATAATCTATTTTAAATGTAGATTTTACATTTAAATCTATATTAATGAGATGTAATATAAAATCTTTTTTCTTCCGTATTTTTTTATATTACATCTCATAATGATTTTTTCATATTTTATTTTATAAAATCTTTTTCCATATTTTATTTTATAAAATCTTTTTACATAATGAGATGTAATATAAACTCTTTTTTCTTCCGTATTTTTTTTGCTAATATAAAATCTATTTTATTTTATAAAATCTACACGTATTTTATATTAGCATAATATAAAATCTACACGTATTTTTTTTGATAATATAAAATCTACACGTATTTTTTTTCACGAGCATTAAAAGAAGAAAAAAGAAAATTGATATGAATAAAAAATAAAAAATAACGAGATACGCTAATAAATTATCGTATTCTTTAAAATAAAAATATTCCGCAATACTTTCCAAATTAACCAAGTGTAAAAAAATATAATAGAAAGGATGTAGATATAAAAATATTCTTCCATATTTTTAATATATTTACATTTAAATGTAAAATCGAAAATGAAAATAAAATATTTTAAAATATTCTCTACATTCACTATAAATATATATAACTTCTCTATGTATCATCCGAGTACAAGAAAAAGACGAACAATCGGGTGTCAATGGCGGAATCTGCAACTGAACAAAAAGTATTCCACTATATTTTTGTTTCTTTGAAAAACTACTTTTTTATATTTTATTTTATTTACTGATGATTTGTTTATATTTTTCAAAACCCACAATCATAGCGCAAACTCATAACAACAAACGATTAAAAATATATGCAAGTTAACCACTTATGAAAATACATTCGTTTTTCACATTGTATTTCATTAACTGTTAACAGAGAAATTACGTTTCATTTTAACTTGGTTCAATATTTCAACAAAAAATTTATCCTCCCGTGCAATGCACGGGCCCAACACTAGTATATATATGATAACGATATATCCGAATATATAATTTATTTGCAACATGATTTTATAGCACCATAGAATAACTTGAATGTAAACAACAAGTCAAGCTAGGGACTAGAAGTGCAAATCATTGAAGGATAGAAGCTCGTTGACTAGATGGTTATGTTGGAAAATGAGTTAGAAAATATGGGTTGGAACTATTTTGAACGTAAATATCGATTGGATAAATGTCCTATTTTTGTGGAACTATATATTGGATCTCGTTCACCTCCGTAAGGGTTATGTAACGAGATAAAGTTCATCCAAAATAAAGCTTGTATAAATGAGAAATTGAATCTCAAAATAGCTAAAGCTTATTGGTGTTGTTGGAAAAAAGGGGTGTCCCACATTGGTAGGAACATGGAAAAGAAACAAGCTTATATATGATTTTGTAAATGAAGAGATTAAGATATATTGAAGTATAGTTTTCCTCATGTGCACACATAGGGGGGGGTGAATTTTAGAAGGGATAACGGGTCCCGTACCTCCGGACCCCGCCACTACCACATTTTCCGCAACCGTCTCATGCCTGCGGTGGTTAGCATCTCGGTCATCCAATAGTTTCAAAAATACCTCTTGTTGTTGAGCCATTGTTGCATTCATTCCACCCAAAACGTTTATAAAAGGTGGGGGCAAGTCCACATTTGTCACTCTAGGTTGATCGGTCGTAGATGTCGTCGTATCCTGCCCTTCCGGCCGGTTATGCGTATTTACCATAGTCTGCCACACACGCGAGAATATAGGTGAGATGAGGCTATACAGTTTATAAACAAGGAAACATACTACCACATATTCATTAATTATCATAACAATGGAAAACAAACATAATCACGTAAAACATCCTCATAATAACGTTAGCTAGGCGAAATTATGAACATGCGATACATAAGAACTTTCATTCCCGTTACCATAACTCTCAATTTGTGTAGTTTTTGTCGACTCTAAGACCATCTTATCTTAGGAGTTCTACCCAATCTCACACAATCATAGCCTAACTTTACAGCTTAAATCTAGGTATCTTACATCCATACCTAGTTCACTTAAACTAATGCTTTGATACTAACTTGTAACACCCTAAATTTTAGAGAAATAAAAATTCGAAAAATTTGCAATATGACGGCTATAAATTGATAAACCTGAGTATAAAAACCTGTTATAAACAATCCCAAAGTATCATCCCGATAAAACGGGGAAATAAAGTATGACCTTTACAATTGATTAAATGAAGAATATACTTAACAACCTAATAATATAACTTAAATAAGAAAGATTATTATCGGGTGTTGTTATTCTTCCAAAAGTGTATCCGCTATCAAAACACCGGTCTATACATCTCCCAAAAAGACCGCTCTTGACCCCAAGGCCATCTACTCAATCCCGACGAATCCCACCGGAAACCTGACCTGTTATACATGTCATTTTAAGAAAAAGTGTTAGGCTAAAGCCTAGTGAGATCAAACATTTGCAGTTGAAATAATCGGACGTAAGAGTAAGTAAAGAAATCCAGTTGCGACAATGATAATAATAATAATGTTTTCGAATGTAGCAAGTACCTCTTGGGTTAACGGGGGAGACCCGCTTACTAACACAAATGACAGAACACAAAAGTAAGCCGTTTGATAAGTCAGTAAAGCCAATACACAATTAAAGTACACGCAAGGGATGTCAGGCTCAGTGGCTTTAAACTTACACCCACGGAAACTCAAGTTCAACCCCGAAGGGTCTTTACGTCGAGATCCTCATCCAATATCGTAATACTTAAGCACGTAGGACTTACAACCCAATCTGATGCCTAAACGTGCCTCGACGTGGGAAACTAATCGTCCCAATGCCGGAACAATAATATAACAAAATACAGGGTCATGACTCCCAAATGCAAGCAGTTAAGCCACATAATGCCCACAAGGCCCAAAGAGTATTCCAATAATTGATAATATGCATAAATGACACGAGAGGTGGTTTCCACCAAGACAATTTCCATCATTTACCAAAAGATCACTAGCCGAAATATAAATGACCCCTTTTTATGTCTCAAATCCCAAAACATGTTGTAGTCCAATATACAAACTTATCAGCAGTTAACCACAAGTTCAATATTCCCAAAATCCATAAATTTTACATGATAGATACCATCCATTTAAATGTATTTCCCAAGTATACATAAGTTGAAAGAACATTATTGAGATTCATAAATCTCCATTTCCCAACATTATCATAAACCCTAAAATCTCCAAAAATTAAGTTTAGCATAAAGTTCCATAAATCAAATATATATATATATATATATATATATATATATATATATATATATATAAAGGGTGCCTCAAAATAAAATAAAATAAAATTGGTCTGCTCGCGGCCACTCCTTTATTTACTCGCGGGCGCGAGCACTGTTCATTTTGGAGACAGAAGGGTCGCTCGCGGACACTCCCTTATTTGTGCGCGGGCGCGAGCACTGTTCACTTTTCTCAAAAGTTGCCTTTTCATCAGATTTTCTTTTTCCCTATTTTAAAGGATTGTGTCCCCTTTGAAATCTCTTTTCTTGGGCCACAAAATCTGATCAAGTTGCTTGCAAGACTCAACTTTTCATTTTTTTATCTTCCCCAAGATTGGGTTATACAAGATTACACTCAAATTATCTCACTTGAGTGTTTTCCAAAAATGGGTTGAGCTTCAAGCATAAAAACCCAGCTGAGAATATGTTTAGACATCATCCCATTTTATCATTTCTATCTCCAAATACACACACTCACTATAGTTGTGATTCTTCTCCTTCAAGAGCATTGTAATCTTCATCTTTCACTAGTGGATTTCTCTCGGTGGTCTCCTCCACCCGTGGTTTTCTCCCGATTTGGGTTTCCACGTAAATCTTGGTGTTGTCTTCTAACTCTATCTCTTTACTTTGTGTTGGATGCATATTTAGAATCATCATATTTGTATGTTTTGAGAATTCTGTCTTGTACACTAAGAACACCCTTGAGTGTTCAAGCTAGAGATTCATTGGGATCACTAACTTATCCCTTGTTTGACTTTGGTTAAACTCTCTAATTTGGGATTAAGTTAGCATTATCTCCTTTCCATTTTACAACAATTGGTATCAGAGCATCTTTGGTTATTTTGGTGTAGAAGACTTTGTTTAGGTTCTCATTATTTGTGGTGATTATGGCATCTATGAGATATGATATTCCTTTGTTAGATAGAAACACTAGATTTTCTTTGTGGCAAGTGAAGATGAAAGATATTCTCATTCAAATGGATTTGCATCAAACCTTGAATGGTTTTGAGCAAATGCCTTCTACTTGGACTCTACCCGAAGTTGAAAGATTTAAAGGCATCTTCTCAAATTCATTTACATCTATCTAATGATATTTTGCAAGATGTTTTGAAAGAAAAAACAACCACGGCTCTTTGGGCTAAGTTGGAGCAATTGTTGTTGACAAAGAGCCTTCCTAACAAGTTGCACTTGAAGCAACGTTTGTTCACTCACAAGCTTAATGAAGGCGGTTCCGTAACCGAGCATGTCTCTAAGTTTAAGGAAATTATTTGTGACTTAGAGAACATGGATGTTAAGTATGACGAGGAGGATTTAGGCTTGTTCTTATTATGCTCTTTGCCTAACTCTTATGCCAATTTCAGGGAGACTATTCTCTATAGCCGTGATTTTCTTGCATTAGATGATGTTCTTAATTCTTTGAGTTCCAAGGAAAAGATGAATGAGATAACGGTGGTTGGAGATTCTAAGGCCGAAGGTCTTAGTGTTCGTGAGAGATCTTTTGATAGAAGTTTCAAGAGGCCGACGCGTCACCGGTCAAAATCAAAAGCCAAAGATAAAGGCAAGTTTTGCAACTATTGCAAGAAGAAGGGTCATGTGATCGATGATTGTTTCAAGCTTCAAAACAAGAACAAAGCTAATGTTAAAGGAAAACCAAATGATTCCGGTGAAACCGAAGTGGTCGAAGAGCTTGCGGGTGACCTCATGGTGATCTTGGATGAGGACAATATGTCTTCATCCGATTGGATTCTTGATTTCGGTTGCACTTATCATATGTGCCCTAACCGTGATTGGTTCTCCTCATACGAGCCTTGTACGGGGTCGGTTCGAGTTGGTAATGGAGCCGTATGCAAGGTTGTGGGACAAGGCAACATTCGGATCAAAATGTTTGATGGCGTCATTCGTACTTTGGGAAATGTCAAGCATGTTCCTAATTTGAAGAGAAACTTGATATCTCTTAGCTCTCTTGATCAAAAGGGCTATCGTTTTTCCGGTGAAGGTGGAGTTCTCAAAGTTACAAGAGGTTCTCTTGTGTTCATGAGAGGCAAACGAAAGGATGCCGATCTTTATGTTTTGGAGGGCACTACCATTCTTGGCGATTCTGAGGTAGCATCATCATCATCATCCCTTTCCGACAATTCGAGGTTGTGGCACATGAGGTTGGGCCATATGAGCTAAAATGGTATGGCGGAGTTGAGCAAAAGAAACTTGTTATGCGGTCAAAGTATCGATAAACTTCCCTTTTGTGAACATTGTGTTTTCGGGAAGCAAAAGAAAGTTTCATTTCGAAGTGCCACTCATTCAACCAAGGGTATTCTCGACTATGTGCATTCGTATCTTTGGGGACCGGCAAAGGTACAATCGCACGGTGGTGCTTTGTACATGTTGACTATTATTGACGATTTCTCACACAAAGTTTGGGCGTTTTTCTTGAAGAATAAGAGCGATGTGTTTGCTTCTTTCCGTGATTGGAAAGTTATGATTGAAAAGCAAACCGACAAGCAAGTCAAGTACCTCTGTACCGATAATGGGTAGGAGTTTTTCTCGGAGGAGTTTAATGCCTATTGTCGAGCTCATGGCATTACTAGACACCATACGGTGGTTCATACTCCTCAACAAAATGGTGTGGCCGAACGCATGAATCGTACAATTATGGAGAAGGTTCGTTGCATGTTGTCTAATTTCGGAATGACAAAGACTTTTTGGGCCGAAGCCGCTTCATATGCTTGCTACATCATTAATCGCTCTCCCTCTTTTGCCATTGACAAGAAGACACCTATTGAGGTGTGGTCCGGCAAACCCACGGATTATTCTCTATTGAAGATATTTGGTTGTCCCGCTTATGCCAAAGTTGATAACGGAAAGCTTGACCCACGTGCCGTGAAGTGCATGTTTCTTGGGTTTCAAGCCGGAGTCAAAGGTTTTCGTTTATGGTGTCCGGAGACCCGGAAGACCATGATTAGTAGAGATGTAACATTTGATGAAGAATCAATGCTCGACAAGCCATTCGATCCTATTTCTCAAGAGAAGGGTATTTCGAAAGAAAAACAAACTAGGCGATCTCGAGTGGAGGTGGAGATTCCAATTCGCACCAATGGTGCATCTACTCCATCTCATCCACATGTTCCCGATCAACCGTCAATCTCAATTTCTTATGGTGACAATGAAGGTGATTCCCAATCCAATGCACCATCATTGGAACCACCGGAATGCATTGCTAGAGACCGAAGTCGAAGAGCTATTGTACCTCATAGAAGGTATGCGGAAGCGGATTTTATGGCGTATGCTTTTAGTGTCGCCTCGGAGATCGATTCGGTTGAGGAACCTTCTACTTATGATGAAGCTATTGTTTCTCCGAATTCGGAGAAATGGATTGTGGCTATGAATGACGAGATGGAGTCTCTACAAAAGAATGGTACTTGGGAGCTTGTTCCTCGTCCCGTTGGAAAGAAACCCGTTCGTTGTAAATGGGTATATAAGAGGAAGGATGGGATACCGGATGTTGAAGACTCTCGTTTCAAGGCAAGACTTGTAGCCAAGGGATTTAGTCAAATCCCGGGTATAGATTTCACGGACGTTTTCTCTCTCGTTGTTAATCATACTTCTATTCGTGCCTTGTTAGGCATTGTTGCTTTGGAAGATTTGGAGATTGAGCAATTAGACGTCAAAACAACGTTTTTACATGGAGAGTTGGAATAAGACATCTTTATGGACCAACCCGAAGGGTTTGTCACCGTTTGAAAGGAAGACATGGTGTGCCACTTGAAGAAGTCACTATATGGTCTAAAGCAATCACCGAGGCAATGGTATAAAAAATTTGATTCTTTTATGATCTCACATGGTTTTTCTCGTTGTTTGTATGACAGTTGCGTCTACATAAGGAGAGGTGAAGATCAATCGATTGTGTACCTTTTATTGTATGTCGATGATATGCTTATTGCGGCCAAGAGCAAAGAAGAAATTCAAGTTGTTAAAGATCAATTGAATGAAGAGTTTGAAATGAAGGATTTGGGGCATGCACGGAATATTCTCGGAATGGAGATCACTAGAGATCGAAAGGCGGGCACTTTGTTTCTAAGTCAAAGAGGCTACATTGAGAAGGTGTTGAAGAGATTCAACATGATTGGTGCCAAAGCGGTCTCTACTCCGTTAGCTCTGCACTTCAAGCTATCTTCAAGATTATGTCCCGTTTCAAGTTTCGAGAAGGCGTATATGTCACGTGTTCCTTATTCAAGTGTTGTGGGATCATTGATGTATGCAATGATATGTACACGCCCCGATTTGGCCTATGCCGTAAGCATGGTAAGTCGTTTTATGGCCAACCCGAGAAAGGAGCATTGGAAGGCGGTGCAATGGATCTTTAGATACCTATCCGGTACTAGAGATACTTCTTTGCATTATGGAACATCTAGAGATGGTGTCGTTGGGTACGTTGACTCGGACTATGGGAAAGACTTGGATGGACGTCGTTCTCTTACGGGCTATGTGTTTACTATTGGCTCATGTGCGCTTAGTTGGAAGGCCATTTTGCAACCTACGGTTGCTTTATCTACTACCAAAGCGGAGTATATGGCTATAACAGAAGCGTTTAAAGAAGCGATGTGGCTCAAAGGCTTATTTGGTGAGTTTAGCAATGATTTGGTTGTGGACTCGGTCTATTGCGATAATCAAAGTGCTATTTTCTTAGCGAAAGACCAAATGTTCCAAGAGCGCACAAAGCACATTGATGTGCGTTATCATTTTGTGTGTGAAGTCATTGCTAAAGGCGATTTCAAGGTGAATAAAATTAGCACTCATGACAATCCGGCGGATATGATGACGAAGGTTCTTCCTACGGCTAAGTTCGATTTATTCTCGAGCTTGGTCGGTGTTCGTGGTTTAAAGTAGCCCGTAAGGGGCTATGGTGGAGGAGATTAGTTTTCTGATAATCATTTTTCGGAGAAGTCAATACGTTTGCTAGTGATGATGGTTTATGCTTTGTGGAGCTTTGTTCTTGGATGATTTTGATTGGGTTATGTTTTTCGGAAGTGAAATTTTGAGTCAAGGTGGAGATTGTTAAAGGGTGCCTCAAAATAAAAAAAAAATTGGTCTGCTCGCGGCCACTCCTTTATTTGCTCGCGGGCGCGAGCACTGTTCATTTTGGAGACAGAAGGGTCGCTCGCGACCACTCCCTTATTTGTGCGCGGGCGCGAGCACTGTTCACTTTTCTCAAAAGTTGCCTTTTCATCAGATTTTCTTTTTCCCTATTTTAAGGGATTGTGTCCCCTTTGAAATCTCTTTTCTTGGGCCACAAAATCTGATCAAGTTGCTTGCAAGACTCAACTTTTCATTTTTTAATCTTCCCCAAGATTGGGTTATACAAGATCACACTCAAATTATCTCACTTGAGTGTTTTCCAAAAATGGGTTGAGCTTCAAGCATAAAAACCCAGCTGAGAATATGTTTAGACATCATCCCATTTTATCATTTCTATCTCCAAATACACACACTCATTATAGTTGTGATTCTTCTCCTTCAAGAGCATTGTAATCTTCATCTTTCACTAGTGGATTTCTCTCGGTGGTCTCCTCCACCCGTGGTTTTCTCCCGATTTGGGTTTCCACGTAAATCTTGGTGTTGTCTTCTAACTATATCTCTTTACTTTGTGTTGGATGCATATTTAGAATCATCATATTTGTATGTTTTGAGAATTTTGTCTTGTACACTAGGAACACCCTTTAGTGTTCAAGCTAGAGATTCATTGGGATCACTAACTTATCCCTTGTTTGATTTTGGTTAAAATCTCTAATTTGGGATTAAGTTAGCATTATCTCCTTTCCGTTTTACAACATATATATACACAAGGAGATGTTTAGGTATTCAAAATCCACATTTGACATGTATAAAGTTTTGTAAAGAGTGTATGAACTCACCTTGGTAGTTTTCCCAAAAGAAAACTAAACCCTATAAATGGAGGAGATGAAGACTTGAGCCTAGTTAACTTGAACACTTCCACTCCAACTTCACAATACCTAGATTAGATCCATAAATGCTCAAAGATAGAGGTAGATGGAAGCATTAATGATGGAGGGAGACTAGGAGGTTGCACTTACCCAGAATCAGGAGGAAAATTGCCCTAGCACACCACCAAATCAGATAAAATGACTCAAAATCGCGAGGAAAATCGCCCAGCCGCGATAGTGACACGGCGAGAGTGACACTTGTCACTCTCGCGGGCATAGTCACACGAGCTTCCCCACCCGCGGTACAAACGGGGCGATAGTGCCCCGCGATTGTGACCAGGGCACTCTCGCCTGGCACAATCGCGCGAGGTGTACCGAGAGTCTACGACCGTCGATGTAACACCCTAAAATCTGGAAATAGCAACTTATTTAAAATTTTCTAAATACATCAATAATTGAATCATCTACAACCACAAATTAGATTCAACTTCAATACAAAAACATTCAATCGCTACATACAAACTAAAAAAGGACGGGTGCTACTAGAACCCAATAATAGTCACTATCTCCAACTTGCGGAAGACTTCACCAATTACTTACTTTAGTGTCTAGCTAAGGCTCTACGCTTCATAGAACTGCTAGAAACCAACTCCCAACTGAACCTGATGCACATGCCGACAAATAAAAAGGGTTAGGCTTAACACCTAGTGAGCTCAAAAGTTTTAACATGAATGAATAAATCTTTAAAAGCAAGGAAACCAGTTTAAAGCGAGATCATTCGAAATAATATACTTTTAAACGGAAACGACACATTTTCCCACAATATGCACTTTTAAAGACTATGCTCCCAAACACACGTTTCATATAAAATGATGCAATTCGGAACTCACCCAAGATGGGGTCATAGTTCGACATTCCAATTCAAGGAAAAACAAATAATACCTTATATTCCAAAACACCCAGAACACGGGCGGGACATAATACTCGACCCTTATGTAAAGGAAAACGATTTATAATAATATGGTACGCTATTGGAAATATGTAACTCGAATTAATACTCACGCGACCATAAAGTATAATGAAATCCAAATACCGAAACGTGGAAACGACGAGGTCCATTCGACTTTAATATACGTGGGAAAAACCCAATATTAGAGCCAACATTTACCGTTAACCACTAAAACTCACATTGGTAAAATACCACATTACCATGAAAAATACCACGAATCAACGATGAAGAGATCCGTATACACCAAGAATAGAAAACACGTAAGTAGGCCGTTCACGCGACTTCCTTGCATATCATCTAAACGTTTCCACCTTGGGTGGCGAGAACAGTGAATGGGGCAACCCGCGATGTTATTGGATTCTACCCGAACACCCCGACATCCTGGTTCTCATGCCTCTACCGAGCATCATACCACGGACCGTTTAACGCCTCTGGCCTTACTCCATTGGAGTTCCACCTTCGAGGGCTTACAGGTGTGAGCGCCTATCCAATCTAGACGAGTTCCAACTCTGTGGCCCGAGCCACATATTCCTACTCGCTAGCAAACCCGAGCGGTCACTAAATGTAACCCAAAACCTCAGGCCTTACCAAACAGACAGACTTACGTGCCTATGGATCCAATACGACACTATCTAACATTACATGACTTCAATTGAATGACCAACACACTCAAGGGATGTAACTCCCCAACGATACAAAATTAATCGTCATCTTATTCAAAACCCCCGCAGGTTATAATTCCGGACAAATGTCCACACGACTCATTTTAAGCCAACACCAAGCTAAGATTCTCAAAACCCATTTGACCGATAATTATCGGTCCTCCAAAAGATGAAATGTCTTTTAAAAATAACGTTTATGAAGACACACACTACAAGGACGCATTTAACCCAAAACTCAACACGTAATGGGACCAAAGGTTTTCCAAAGGGTTTATGAATGCATATACACCAAAATGCATGTAACATGAACTAAGCTTCATTTGTACCAAAATCCCCAAAATGCATAAATCATGCTATTTACTCGTTAGAACATTCAAAACCCAAATATGAGCATTTTATGAGGTTAACACAACCCAAGTTCACCAAATATGAAAACTTATCCAAATACTCACTCTTTGACAATTAATCAAGTAAAACATATTTTACTTCAAAATACTCCAAACTTATCAGCAATTAACCATTTCGTATAAAACACTTTAAAATAACCATTTTGACATGTACACCGTTTTCACAAATCAACTTGAACTCACCTTGATAGATTTAGGCTAAATCTAGATTTCACCCAACGAGCTCTTTTGAAGACCAGTTGAATCCTCAAGTCGAAAACTTCCAAAACCCTTGAAGACAAAGAGACTTCCGAGAACACCCAATCTAACACTTCAACCCGAGATCCCACCCGATGAACTTGATGAGGAAGATGAAGATGGAGGTTTTGTGGTTCAAGGTTCCAACTAGTTAGATGATGAAAAATCATGTGGTTCGAGGGGGAAAACCATCAAAATGGGTTAGGGTTCATTTTTGGGGTTTGAGAGAGAAAAGGGAAGGAATTAGGAAGTGATAATGAGGGAAATGGTTGAGAATCGCGACATTAAAAGGCCCTGGGGCCGACCGCGATTGTGCCCGGGCACTATCGCCCAGAACATACCGCGGGCACACCCCCGCTGGTGATTGTGCCCAGGGCACTATCGCCCAGAGTATACCGAGGCTCGTTTCTTCCCATTTTCCGCACAGACCACTCATGACGCGATAAGGCTTAATATGTAAGATATAAGAGATGAAATTCTACGATAAGAAACAAGAATTTCTCAAAGGGTTAACTTCACGGGTAGAGATTTACGAGTGTTACACCCGACGATTGTGCCTTCGCGATTGCGACACTCTGTCACTCTCGCGGGCACTGTCGTGAGCACCCAAATTTCCCCAAAATTTGATACTTTAAACCCACGATGCTTAAGTCCGCAAATCTTGATATTAAATTAATAAATCTCAACATTCATAAAGTTCAAAATGACAAGAATGATAAAGGGATTCTCATAATTCGGGGTGTTACAAATTACATCATTCACACTTTCATGTATTCACACACGACACGAACTCAGGTTAAAAAGAAGTTATAAAACCTTCCATGTTCTTTTTTGAATATTTTATCACTAAATTTTTTATATATAATATATATATATATATATATATAATTTGTCTTCATCTAATATGAATATAGTTTTTTTTAATATCATTATAAATTGAAAATAGATATGTATAATGTATATGACATACAAATTTGTAGTCTTATGTTGACGCTTTAAAAAATTTTGCATCAGTGTCATGACATGTAAAGCTTGAGATTTGAATTTATCGTCACATCATGTCTTATGTCATTTAAAATCTTGGTTGACAATCATCAAATTACACCAATTAAGTCATAAGAATTGCACAAACTTATGCACCAATATTCAAAAAAACGATTCTTAAATATCAAAATGAGAGATGTTAATTATAAATTATTTTTTTTGAAGTACAAAATACACTTAAGGTAAAATTGTTGTCGATTAAAACGGTCATTGAAAATGACCTATGACATGCTCAACTTGCTAAACACATGTTCATGTACATTATTGGAATACCCAACACCTAATATAATGTATGAAAACAACTTTTAACGACCAAAAATTATCTTGTAAAGCTCTACAAATGTGTTACTATTTTTTATAATTATATTGATTAAAAAATATTTAAAAAAACAATGATCATAGAGAAAATTGGGTACGAATGAAGATGCCCCAAAATCCCGTTACCATATATGAGAAGTTCATAGTATCAGAATCACCATAGTTTGTTTTGTTCACTTCTTTATTTGTTTAAGTTTAAATTTTTGTTTATTTGCTTATTATCTATACTATATTATAAAATACGGATAAAAAACTCTTAAATACAAATTATTAGGCATAAGGTACGATCATTTTATGCAAGATTTTAAAAATCTCTTAATTTACAAGTATTAAAGCACAAGATACATATTACTACTGCAGACTTCTAACACCCACCAATTTGGTATGTGCAAGATCTTTCTTTTATGCATACATTTCCATGTATCATTATTAATTAATATAGTATATTACTATAAATTTGTTTTAATTATATTATTAAATATGTAATTGATTATTTTTTCTAGATGTCATTAAAATATATAAGATAATCATTGAATTCTAATAAAATACTTATTTTTTTATATAAAAAACATTATATTATTAAGTTTAAATTAAGCAAATTTATAAAAAAAACCATTATCACTTTCTCAAAATCATCCAAAATCGTACTATGAATCGACAAAAAAACAAAAAATAAAATGAAACATTAAAATCGTGATGTATCTCGCTGTATTGCGCGAGTACGTTTCTAGTAATGTAAATAAAGTTATGATTTTTATATTTAAGAATAAAATAAAAACACATTCGACAACATTAGCTCCATTTCAAAAAAACAAGAATAAACAAACACTATTTAAATTAATCTAGACATAAGTCAAATTCAAACGAACAAGTTTTAATAAAAAAACATCTTGGATAATATAATTTATAAAAATAAAATACATAATGGGTTTTCGTTACAACTTAACCGTATCAACTAATCCTCATGGTTGTTGCCTGTTTGGAGTCATCCAAGCTCATTCCTATTTTTTTATAGGCCATGTACAAGATATAAAAAGAATCATTGACGAGTATGGAAAAAAATCTTTAATATATTGTTTTTATTATTAAAAATAACAACGAATTAAAGAAAATACTAATATTCATATAAGATCGTTTTTCCGAGTATTACTAGACGCAAAATCATTCAATAAATAATTATAATTAATATTATCAACCATAGAATTTTACATTGAATTTTCAATCTATTCCGCTCTAAACAATTCCTATGATATACTTTTAATATATAGATTCGCATTATTTACACTATGTAAATCAATATAAATCAGTTGAGTTTCCATATCACCTTATGTTAATGGTTTCATCATCATTTTAAACTTTTAGGGTTAAAACAATTTTTGTTTTGAAACCATCAATCTTAGTATCAAAACTTTACGTTGATTATAGATTGAGATCTTATTCTTGTTTTAGAGATAAATGAATACTTAAGATTCATGTAATCAATATTAGATAATAAAGAGTCAATAACGTATGAACAAAAAAAATTAACCACAAAGGTTGTGGTGTACTTGTTAAGGTCCTGGGATATGTGGTGGAATATCTCATCTGCCCATGGTTCGAATCCATGCGTACATAACAATTGTGACCACTGAAGTTTAATTAGGGCTGATGACTTACAATCATAATTTGTTAAAGGATTAGTCTAGGCACAACCTAAGACACCCTTCCCCAAAAAAAAACGTATGAAAAAATTATAATATTAAAATTTTAAATATAGATAGAAGTTAGACCATCTTATATGGTTGATAATATTTTTAAAAGGTAGAAGTTTTCTTAATTTATAATAAGAAATATAATATATTCAAATGCCAAGATAGAATTCATGTAGATGGAAGTAGGAGATGAACGATAGAGAATATATAAATTATTCTAAGCAAATAGTTATACATTTTGATACTAGATAAAAAACTTAAAGAACCAATAAACAATATAATAAAGTAAATGATCAATTAACTTTTTACATCTATTCTCCAATACAAATAATAAGTACATGTTTGAACCCTTGATATAATACTTTTTGGTTCTATTAAATATTAAAAAACTTGTGTATGTTTTATTTACTAATTAAAAAAAAACTATTATAATATACTAAAAAACTTGGGCTCCTATTTGGGCAGCCCACGCTCTACCAGCCCTCCAAAGGGACAACTTGGAGTATCACAAGTAAATCACCATGGTCACCAAATTCTTATTATATTTCATACAGTAAGTAATCAAATTGGTAAGCGTTTTATCTGTAGGTTGCGCTTTACCAAATGCTTGTCGGGTAAGCATTTTACCGACAAGAGTCACCACTTTCATTTATCTTATAGGGTAACATCCTCGACCATTAAATGCTTGTGTTCCTCTTTACCGGACAACATTTTCGATCCTTATTATATTCAGTAATCAAACTCGTAAACGGTGAATCCTAATCAAAGTGTAAACAATTATTTACCATACAAATCATGTCTAGCTCAGTTGGTTTCCCCAAGGGCGGTAACATCCTGGGAGGAGTTGTGGATGGTATCCCAATCTACCCGGGTTCGAATCCAAGGGGAGTCATTATGAGGGCATGAGGAGTACCCAGTCCTTGGGCCAGTCCAGTCGTTGACTGGGCTGCCCCCCAGCCCAGTCTTCAGGGACGGAACTCAGTTAGGGCAATTGGGGGCCCTGGCCCCTGCGTTTTTTCTGAGATTAACTACTGACGACTATAGCTCCAGCCATGTGATAATTTTTTTTTTTCATTTAGGCCCCTCTACTCCAGCCATCCAGTCCAATCCATGAGTCCAATAAAAATATTAGAAACTTGACTTTTTTTTTAGTCCAACTCCAAACCCTCAAATTCAATCGGTTATGGTGTCTTTTGTGTTAATCAACAATCGCTTCTCATCACGGCTCATCAATCGACCGCAACGGTAGGCTCATCTCCTCTCCGACTCTCCCTTCTCTATCGCACACAGTAGGTTGTAGAGGCAGTAGCTCACAGCAGCAGGTCGACAGCCACAACCGACTAGTGTTACGGCTCTGCTTCTCAGTTCTCTGTCGAGTCACTCTCTTTCTCAGCCTCTTGTTAACACAGTAGGTCATCGGGAACACAACAGGTCAGTAGGTTTGAAATTGTTTGATTAGCTAGATTTAACTTTCTTTGATATTGTTTGATTAATTGATTAGTTTAACTTTATTTGAAATTATTTGATTACTTGATTAGTTAGGGTTGAAATTGTTTGATTAATTGATTAGTTAGGGTTGAAATTGTTTGATTACTTATTTTACTTTACTTTGGTTGGATTTTAATTTGTTTGATTTTTTGGATCAAATTTTCTGTAGATTGCACGGGATAGGAAAATAAGAACTTGAACATATGTATGATAACAATAAACGCAACATTTTTGTTGTTTAGGATTAGTGGATTCAAGAGATTAGATAACTTAGAAATGGGGTTTAGGTTGCAAAAAAAATCCACTTTTATAGAAGCGGTCAAGTGAGTTTATGGTTTTTGATAGAATGACATTCAATTCATCATCCGACGTGTGTTTAACCTAATTCCACCGTTTCGAAGGATTTTTATATTTTTTAGCTTGATTTCGAGGGATTTTTAAGTTTTTTTTATCGATTTTGAGGAATTTTTAAGTTTTTTGGGTTGATTTCTAGAGTTTTTTTTTGGTTTTTTGGTTGATTACAAGGTGCACCGTACCTTCCTCAACTTTTGAATATCATACGACGACATATTTTAAAACGATACAGTTGCATCTTTTATAAACGATTTTTTTAACCTTTGGGCGGAGAGATAATACGGTGGCACGTGCCACCGGTGACCCTTATTTAAGTCTGTCCCTCGGTCCGGCCCCTGCGGGTGGAAAACTTGTGTTCCGCCCCTGCCAGTCTTAAGACTGTGGTTGGGCTCTAGGTTCAGCGTAAGCTGGGCCGGGACAGCGGCGGATTAGTGGGCTGCCCATGGATGCCCGATACCGCCGGGGAGGTGTGTGTGCATGTGCGCGTGTATTCGTGGTAGACGTTCGTTGGTTCGATGCCGCTATGTCTTCCAAAAAAAAAAAAAACAATTATTTACCATAAAATTCCTGACTTGCAAATAAATGTCTGCTAAAATAATTCGGCGAAGATAATTAAGAAGAAACAAAAGAGAACCTAAATACTTGGAAATCAGGTAAATCAAGAACCCTAGGTACAGCTACTGCCACGTGCTTGGTTCTCCCATGGCGATCTCAGCTAAACTACACTTTCACCATCATTTATTCACATATAGTCAATACACAGGAGCGCAGCAGCAGTTAGCCTCTGCTCATCTACCCCAACTACACGCCTTTAAAATCCATCAAATCGCACCTTGCAACCTTCGCTCGTGGGCCCTCATTAGTTTCCTTACCCATCCATAAATCACCTCAACCATCACTACATGTCATTAATCCCGTTTTCCTAGATCTCAATTTTTCGAACTTCCCATTGGTTTCTCCGCTTTCTCTCGATTGGGCTTCTCCCCTACTAGTTTCTTCTTGTTGATCTAATCGCCGGAAACATGAAGGTGACCGTTACTACTCGGAGTGGTAGAGAGTTAATCAACGGTGGTCTTGTTCTTGATAGCTCTGTGAGTTCAATTTCTCTGTTTGATTTTATAATATTTTAGGGTTTTGAGGTAGTGACTAGTTTTGGGGTTTTGCCAGGCTACTGTGGCTGATTTGCAGGAAGCAATTCATCAACGAAGTAAGTTCTCCCTGATTAAATCGTCGTTTAAATATAACTTATATGTATCGAATTCGGCTCCATGTAATTACTCCACAGTGATACACTTTGACCTTCATGTCAACTTCAACTTTACGACTTCAAATTGATACAGATTTTAAGGCCTAATTAGTAATTACAATGCATTTTATACTTATTTGTTCACAGAAAGGTGCATTTTGATTTGCAACTCGCAAGTTCAATCTATCATATTTAAAATTGATCCAAACACTTGTAGTTTTATAGTTAAAAAAAAGATTAATTTGATTGTAGTAATAATCTTCTTTGAAATCCACATGCTTGGTTTGGTTTGTACTCTCTCTGTTCTAAAGAAATGATAGCCACTAGCTAGGAAGCAGGGTTGCTTCTAACATTTGCCGAATTCCCCATAGGAATAGTGATGTATGTATAATTCCAACAGAAGGGGTTGAGTTTTGCATCCCCATGTTCATTAGTTTCAAAATGGTAAGAGGGAAGACTTGGTTCTTGAAGCTATTTTAGTGGTATTATGAGCTAAACGTATGTTTATACCCACTACATACTTTCATGAACAATCCCAATTGTTCTCTTTGTAAATTTGAGATTTGATACAAGAGCATCATTATATGATCATGGCCACATGCAAATTAGGTAATAGGTTCCGTTGTAGTCAACTGTAGTTGGATGAATGAATAAGAAGTGGCATCCTTTTGGGGTTAAACGTTTGTAGGAGACAACAATCAATCACATGGACTTCAAAATAGGTTAAACCGTTATCATTTCGTGGTACTACTGGTTCTCTTGAATTTCTTTGTATCATATTCTTTTACTTGTGTTACCTTTTATTTGTATCATACTCCAACTCCCTAGTTTGTCTTCAGCAAACATTAGTGTTCTTTTATGACTTACGAATATTAAAATTAATCATCTTCATGCATTAATAAAGCAATTCTTTGTATAGACAATATTTCTTGGTGGATATTTGAAGTTGACCTTCAGTCAATAAAATGTCTATTGAATCAACTTATTTGGGCTTCTCCTCCTAAAGTCAATGTGCATTGTGCAAGCATGAACGTTTTCTCGGGTAGCCTATACATATTCTAAGGAGCTATTTCTATTACCAAATTTATCTGCTTTTACATTTGTGAATGTGATTATTTTGTATATTTGTTTCATTTTATGGTTGTATGACATTAGGATAATGATTTGCTATGTGTTGAGAATATATCTATTGAAGGACTTTTACATGATTAAATCCATTTGCTTACTATGTAATGTTCGTTAAACTCACATGCTTCTTCTGTTAACAGTCAAGAAGTACTATCCTTCCAGACAACGCCTGACCCTGCCCCTCCAACCAGGGTCAAAGGCAAAGCCTGTTGCTCTCCAATCCAAGAAAAGTCTCAAAGAGTATACTAGCGGAAATGCTGACAGCATTACTGTAGTGTTTAAGGACTTGGGTTCACAAGTTTCGTACCGTACGCTCTTCTTTTTTGAGTATTTGGGCCCACTGATCCTCTATCCTGTCTTCTATTACTTCCCAGTGTACCAATATTTTGGTTACGAAGGTGAACGTGTTATCCGTCCAATTCAGACATATGCAATGTACTACTGGTGTTTCCACTATTTCAAACGAATCATGGAGACCTTCTTTGTGCACCGTTTCAGTCATGCAACCTCACCTCTATCAAATGTCTTTCGGAACTGTGCTTATTACTGGAGTTTTGGCTGTTATATCGCTTATTATGTCAATCACCCTCTCTACACACCCGTAAGTGATCTCCAGATGAAGATTGGATTAGGATTTGGGTTGATCATGCAACTTGCAAACTTGTATTGCCACATCATACTGAGAAATCTTCGCAGCCCCAGTGGGAATGGAGGATACCAAATTCCACAAGGGTTTTTGTTCAATATCGTGACTTGTGCAAATTACACAACTGAGATTTATCAGTGGCTGGGCTTCAACATAGCAACACAGACCGTTGCAGGTTATATCTTTCTTGTGGTTGCTGCTTTCATCATGACTAATTGGGCCCTGGCTAAGCATCGTCGTCTCAGGAGGGTAATTTTCTTGACCTTTTTACTTAATGAAATTAACGATTTCTGCTCTTTTTCTTGATTCTTGTTCTGATACCATCTTGTCCTCCGTTGGCAGCTATTTGATGGGAAGGAAGGAAGACCCAAGTATCCTCGCCGATGGGTAATATTGCCCCCATTCCTGTAAGCGACTACACATATGGGTCGTGTCTTATTTCCCTTGGTTCTGGATTATCAGCTAGATTTGGTCGTATCTTGAGTTCATTCTAGTCGACATGTTCCTAAAAAGGATCAGATGTTTTTACTTGTTTAGAACATTAGTTTCTTTGTTGAGTTGTGAATCATACTGCTTCTATGATTAATTTTTCTAGGTCTAAGCTGTTTTACCATGTGTACTACTTGCCACAGCTCCATCAGATGGCTTTTGAATTTACCTGATTTGTATTAGTTTCGAGTCTTTTTAATGTGAAATCTGGATTTTTTCCCAATTGGCAATAATCTTGAGAAGGTGTTTGTTGCAGTTTAAATGAGCTTTGTCCCAATAGAGATCCTATCTTTGGGCTTTTATTTTCTATTTTCTTTTCGGCTATTTATTGATTTATTGAAGAGTGTGAGTAAGGGGCTGTTTGGTTGGTTATCCATTAAGTTTTGTATGGATAAAGTTGTATGTGTGGATTAATCTGTCTGTATAGATTTGGAAGGTTTTTATTTGTGAGAGTTTTTTCATATATGGAAGGAACGTGTTTTTTAATGGGATGGATTGGTTTAGAAAAAACTTGGCTTTCTGCATAAAGTTTCCCCTTGAAATCTTACTGAATAAGTCACTTTCTATATAATTAAGCCACTACCAAACAGTCATATATAGCTGACTGAATAAGTTGTGAGTCTCATTAAGCTGCTAACAAACACACCCTAAGGTATGTTTGTTAGCAACCTAAGCTTAATGAGACTCTCAGCTTATTATACATGATTGTTTGGCGGTGACTTTATGATATATAAAGTGACTTATTCAGTAAGCTTCTAAGGAGGCCAAGTTTTTTCCAAACCTGCCCCTCCCAATTAAAAAATATTTTTCTTCCATCTATGAAAAAACTCTCCCCAACAAAAATCTTTCCAATCTGTATAGATGGATTAATTCACACAAACAACTTTATCCATACAGGACTTAATGAAAAACCAACTAAACATTCCCTAAGATAGAAGAAGATGCAATACATCGGGTAGCTTATCTAGACAAGGCCTGGGTTTGCTCCCCATTGGTTACCCCAATTTGAGTTCTCTCATGATTATTGGAGGTTTGTCCTGCTATTATCTTCAAGTCTTGTTAGATTAGTCGAGGTCTATATAAACTAGGCATGAAAATAAGACCTGCCTCATTGGGGAACTCAGTCTACCTACCCTGACGAGGCCAGGGATTCCTTGCACAACTGGAGACCGGGATGGGGACGGGGATCCCTAAAATGAAAACCGGGGCATATATTATATTATTATAATTAAATATATTATATATAAAGAATTATATTTAATATCTTTCAGATTTAGAAAGGGTTCATATGCAATTTTTTCTTATGTCTTATTTTTTTAGATAAAAATATGGAGAGCCAAAAGCGTTGATCAAACAAATTACGTATGATGTTGCGATTTTGTTTACACGTGAATATTTGATACTCCATAAAAGCTAAATTTTGGAAACATATAAGATTTATACATAGATCATTATCGATGGAGTGAGGTGTTTAACACATTTGATTTAAAATATCTCACATAAATGGGAGAAAGAAATGTCCGATTCCCCATTGGGGATTTTTGTTCCCCGAATGGGGAGGGATGAGTATGTGATCATATTCGGCAACGGCTACCGCGACGGAGACGGAGACGGAGATTTGGATCGGGGACGGCGAAGAAGATTGGGATTCTGGACGGGGATGGGGATTACTGGAAGTATGGATTAGGGTTTCCACCCCATTCCCATGCCTAAATTGGAAACTAGGCTGAACATGAATGGTTATAAGAAAAATGAACATATTACATAATAATACTTGTATGGTCAGTTGTCTATCAAAAATATTCTAATATCGAAGATCAAAAAATGCACTCCATTCCATCTAGTTCGAAAGTTAGCGTGTTTAATTATTAAACACGTTCTCAGTTATACGATAAATACATGAATTTGGTCAAAAAGGAAGTTTTGTGTTGTGAGTATGGTTGTAAACGAACCGAACTTTCAGCGAATCGTTTGTGAACTGTTCGGCGGGAAGTTCGTTTATTTAATAAATGGACGAACAAGAACACAATTTTTTGTTCGTTTAGTTAAATGAACGAACATGAACAACGTTCTCGTTCGTTCATTTATGTTTGTTAATGTTCATTCATTTATGTTCGTTTATGTTTGTTGATATATATATATATATATATATATATATATATATATATATATATACTAGTGTTGGGCCCGTGCATTGCACGAGAGGATAAATTTTTTGTTGAAATATTGAACCGAGTTAAAATGAAACGTAATTTCTCTGTTAACAGTTAATGAAATGCAATGTGAAAAACGAATGTATTTTCATAAGTGGTTAACTTGCATATATTCTTAATCGTTTGTTGTTATGAGTTTATGCTATGATTGTGGGTTTTGAAAAATATAAACAAATCCTCAGTAAATAAAATAAAATATAAAAAAATAGTTTTTCAAAGAAACAAAAATATAGTGGAATACCTTTTGTTCAGTTGCAGATCCGCCATTAACACCCGACTGTTCGTCTTCTTCTTGTACTCGGATGATACATAGAGAAGCTATATATATTTATAGTGAATGTAGAGAATATTTTAAAATCTTTTATTTTCATTTTCGATTTTAAATTTAAATGTAAATATATTAAAAATATGGAACATTATTTTTATATCTACATCGTTTTTATTTTATTTTCTTTACACTTGGTTAATTTGGAAAATATTACGGAATATTTTTATTTTAAAGAATACAATAATTTATTAGTGTATCTCGTTATTTTTTCTTTTTAATTCATATCAACCTTTTTTTTCTTCTTTTAATGCCCGTGAAAAAAATACGTGTAAATTTTATATTATCAAAAAAAAATATGTGTAAATTTTATATTATGCTAATATAAAATACGTGTAGATTTTATAAAATAAAATATATTTTATATTAGCAAAAAAAAATACGGAAGAAAAAAAGAGTTTATATTACATCTCATTATGTAAAAAGATTTTATAAAATAAAATATGGAAAAAGATTTTATAAAATAAAATATGGAAAAATCATTATGAGATGTAATATAAAAAAATACGAAATGAAAAAAGATTTTATATTACATCTCATTAATATAGATTTAAATGTAAAATCTACATTTAAAATAGATTATGCTAATATAAAATCTATTTTATAAAATTCTCCACAAAAAAACAAATAGTTATATTAATAAATGAGTATCTATTTCATAAATAGATGATTATGTGAGATACTGTGCTTGAAAATGTTGTACCAAAACATTAAAAAGTTGTAAATTAAGTATTTGGCTTTAATTAGTTATAACTTGTGCTTAAAGTATTGTAATTAAGAGTTTTTTATACCGTTTTTATAATATAGTATAGATATATATAATATTTATATATTAGAACATTAATATGTAAAATCATTAATTAAATTAAATTTTTAGAATTGTTTTTTTATCCCTCCTAAATTTATTCGATTTTTCATTTTGTTATGTTATTTTTTATGAATGAAATGATGATTAAGGGTGGTTATTTTTTTGTTCATTTGTGTTCGTTAGTTTATGTTCATTCGTTTAGATAGTTAATGAACGGACATAAAAGGACACAAACAAACACATTTTCTTAAAAAACGGATATAAAAAAAAATTAAAAGATAAAAACTCCATTCATTTACCATACATGTTCGTTCGTTTATTCGATCAAGTTAAACGAACAAATATGAATAAACCTTCATTCATGTTCATTGGGTAGGAAATCCGTGCACCCAATGTGAGATTTTTTTTACACAAAGAATGTGACAATAAATAGAAAACATATTATTCTTGTGTCTTTTATACATGAAATATATTTAAAACTCATATATTTTACATATATAACTACATTGTGTATAAATGTATTGTTTTATATATGAAATAATATATTTTTATGACTTTTTTCCATATATACTAGGCATATACCCGCGCGATGCAGCGGAATGTAAGTAAAGAACGAACAATTAATGTTATTTCTTTATATACATTTAATCAATAATCAACCATAACCTAAGAATCACAACTTATGAAACTTAAACCCATAAATATATTCAATAATTAGTTTGTATTACAATTATTGACGAAAAAAATTATAATGATATTATTTATAATAAGAATGAAACGTATTTTACGATTATGTATTTTTAACGTGCTAACGGTGGAAAAAAAAATAAAACGTATGGACAAAAAAACAAATTATTTCGTACATATTCATGATATTTAATAGTACGGTTAAATTAAAAAATATTCAATATTGGGCTCGTTTTGAAGATATTGAGGATACGCTTATAATGATATAATTTGTAGAAAAATGAACGTATTTTTTCATTGCATTTTTGTTAATATATAATTATTTTTGTTAATATGATAATGGTGTAAAATGAAAAATGAAAAAGTAAGGATATAAAGTAAATTAAATAAGTAATTGTAAGAATGGTAAATGTAACATTGTAAGGGTGGTAAATGTTATTGTACAAAAGATTGTACAATAACCGTTTTATTAGTATAGATAATTCGTATATATTCTGATATTTAATAGTATGGTAAAATTAAAAAATATTCAATATTGGACTCGTTTTGAAGGTATTGACGAGACGATTATAATGGTATAATTTGTAAAAAAAAAGAAACGTATCTTTTCATTGCATTTTTGTTCATATACGATTATTTGTGTTAATATGATAACGGTGTAAAATGTAAAATGAAAAAGTAAGGGATATAAAATAAATTAAATAAGTAATTGTAAGGGTGGTAAATGTAACATTATAAGGGTAGTAAATATTATTGTACAAAAGATTAAGGGTGATAAATGTAATTGTACAATAGTTTGTACAATAACCGTTTTAGAATTTTAATTATATACTAGGCATATACCCGCGCGATGCAGCGGAATGTAAGTAAAAAACGAACAATTAATGTTATTTCCTTATATACATTTCATCAATAATCAACCATGACCTAAAAATCACAACTTATGAAACCTAAAGTCATAAAGATATTCAATAATTAGTTTATATTACAATTATTGATGAAAAAAGTTATAATGATATTATTTATAATAAGAATGAAACGTATTTTACGATTATGTATTTTTAACTTGCTAACGGTGGAAAAAAAATAAAACGTATGGACAGAAAAACAAAATATTTCGTAGATATTCATTATACTTAATAGTACGGTTAAATTAAAAAATATTCAATATTTGGCTCGTTTTGAAGATATTGAGGAGACGCTTATAATGATATAATTTGTAGAAAAATGAACGTATTTTTTCATTGCATTTTTGTTAATATATAATTATTTGTGTTAATATGTGTAAAATGAAAAAAATATGGGATATAAAGTAAATTAAATAAGTAATTATAAGGGTGATAAATGTAACAATGTAAGGGTGGTAAATGTAATTGTATAAAAGTTTGTACAATAACCGTTTTAGTAGTATATATAATTCGTATATATTCTGATATTTAATAGTATGGTTAAATTAAAAAATATTCAATATTGGGCTCGTTTTGAAGGTATTGACGAGACGATTATAATGGTATAATTTGTAAAAAAATGAACGTATTTTTTCATTGCATTTTTGTTCATATACGATTATTTGTGTTAATATGATAACGGTGTAAAATATAAAATTAAAAAATAAGGGATACAAAATAAATTAAATAAGTAATTGTAAGGGTGATAAATGTAACATTATAAGGGTAGTAAATGTTATTGTATAAAAGATTAAGGGTGATAAATGTAATTGTACAATAGTTTGTACAATAACCGTAATAGACTTTTCATTATATAGTATAGACAACACATCAAAATAACAATTGTTTGAAACCAATATTACATCCTCAAAAAGACAACACATCAAAATGACAATTGTTTATATCAACATTTATGTAGTAATTGTTGGCAACGGTTTTGTTTATTTTCTTGACGAAATCTAAGTGACTTGAGTACGAAGTACATTAATCATTTTCATAAAATGCATAGACCATTTGGAAACCATGATGTGGGAAAAGACTTATATGCATGTCAGTTGATATCTGTAAACACAAATATATTATGACATAGGAGGTTGAAGGGAAGACAATAGTGTCATAAGAGCATCTCCAATTGGCCGTTAAATCGCCTATCAAAATTTATTTATACCAAAATTAACATTTTAATATTAATAATTTGTTTTTAAAATTAACAATTTGTTTTTAAAATTAACATATTTATATTAAGAAAATTATATATACATTTAATATATATTTGATGTTTTTTTAGAGTGTGACTGGAGTTGGTTTTTTTTTTGTTGATGGACCCACCAAATTTGGTATTTTTGTGTTAAATTTGGTGTTGTGGTTTGAGATGCTCTAAATAGTCATACTTGAATTACATACCAAGTCATTTGAAACTTGCTGGGGATCCATACCCTTTTAATTAACATTTTAATATCTAATGCACTATATAATGAAGTTTGGATCTTCAAAATAAAGATGATTATATCACATTTTCAAATGGTCTATGTATTTTATGAGAAGAATTAATGTACTTCATACTCAAGTCACTTAGATGTCATCAAGAAAATAAATAAAACCGTTGCCAACAACTACTACATAAATGTTGATATAAAACAATTGTCATTTTGATGGGTTGTCCTTTTGGGGATGTAATATTGGTTTCAAACAATTGTTATTTTGATAGGTTGTCTTTTTTAGGATGTAGTGTTGGTTTCAAACAATTGTTATTTTTAAATGCAAGTAAATTTTTTTTGCACTTTAATAAATTAGTTTTTCTTGTACTTTGACAATGAAGATTGGATGAATTTTTTTTAAGAAAGATGATAAATGTGTTTTAAAGATGATGAATGATGCATAGGGACCAAATCCACAATTTAGTATTATTTGTTTTATACGTGTATAGAATAAATTGAAAGTGAAAAATAAAATGACTATTATACCCATAGTGTGCAAGACACATGATGCCATTAACCCTTCAAAGTTAATGATGTTAGTGTTTAGGGACCCTAGCCACAATATATTGCATACCACAGGGACCATATCCACAATAAAAATAGAATGAGGATCATGGTCAAAGAAATCACAAAACCACATGGACCAAATCCACAATTCACTCATAATTATATGTTGCTGTTTGATGGTGTGTTAAAAGTGGTTTATTCAATAAGTTTATGGAGTGAAAAGCCAAGTTTTTCTTTTTCATGTCCCTCCCAATTAAAAAACAATTTTCTTAGTCTATGAAGAAACCCTCCTAAATAATTTTTTTATCAATCTATACAGACAAATTAATTTACATAGACAACTTTATCTATACAAGATTTAATGAAAAATCAATCAAACTAACCTTTAAATGATTTTGAGTTAGAAAAGCATAACTACTAATTTAAACACTTATTTAGATATTAATGAGGCAAAGATTTTTAATTAATATCAAACCTCAATCATACAATATACACCAACGATTTGATTTACAATAGTTTTTTTTTTTTTTTAATTTGAAACATTAAAAGTATTCTATGGTCCAAACATCATGCATGCACTATATAGTGTTTGACCAAGATAAGATTGTCATGGTTACATCATTAATGTATCTCTGTCAACTTATGGAAGAAGATGTTTTGATACATTACTCCAGAAAACATCTTTGGATGCAACTTCACCATTCAGAAGCATCTGATGTGATTCTTCATTCATCTTCAGTAGACAAACAAGCATAATGATCCTCCGTACGTAATTTTTGGTCAAGTAGGGAAAAACATCTTGTATTCTAAATCAACATTTAACATGATATAAACATAATTTCATCTAGTCTTGCAATCGATAATTATTTTTTTTTCTTTTTACAAACAAGTGAACAACACCAACTTAATTGTCGTGCAAATGTTGTAAACATTTTTTTTTTCAAAAGAACTTGTTCAGAATGCAACATTATTTCTAGCATTATCAATTGTAGTGATGTGCAAAGCCCAAATGCCCCGAAACTTTTTGATGCCTAATATCCCATAGATTGTTCGAATCTGAAACCTGACTTTTGGGGGGAGGGGGGATATTTGAGTGTGGGTTGGGTTTATTTTTGCCAACCGACTCGTCCGAAAACCCGAATATATTTATGTAATCATATTTCGAAAATCTTAAATACTAGTCAGTCATACTATTTTTCAATTTATAAACCTACTATCGATTTCATCAATCCACTCAATCAATTCAATTTATCCTCAAAATGGATTGAATATAAATATATCGCATATAACTATACCCGAAACCGACCAACCTGTAATAACCGTGCCCAAAGTGTAAAAGTTGGTAGTTCGGGTGAGTTGTGCTCAAACCTCCAATTATGGAGGGGGCTAGTGTGACATCCCAAAATGAGGCAAATAAATAAATATGAAAAGAAAGCAAAGAGAAAAATAAAATAAAATGCGTTTTATTTTATTGGACCAAAAATACGAAGAAAAATGTGAAAATTGTCCAATTATGCTATTTAATGAAAGTGAGAAATGAGTTATTATGCAATCGGACCAAAAAAAATAAAAGATAATGTCAGATTGGGGGTGAAAAGTGTGAATTTATAGAAAATATTGAAGTCAGGGGGGGCGATGTAATTTCTGGAAGTTCAGGGGTAGTGTCAGTTGTTAACTGGTCCAAACTAGAGGGACCTGTTATGTAAATATAGTTGGTCTGAAATATTTCAGATTTGAAAGCGACGGTAGTACTTTGAGGTTTGCTATTGGCTTGTTAAGTCAACTAATAAGCCAAGGTTTCTAAAGATAAAATGCAGAGGCCATTTCTAGCAACATTTGAGCTCAAAAAGATCGAAATTTCGCATAGAAACGAGGGAGAAATCGGAGCTCAAAGTTGCTACCCGAAATTTCGGTTTATCGAAGATTGGAGGTAAAATACTCAACCAATTTTTGAGTTCTTATATGGTTAGCTTCGTTTTTAAGTCCTTTATCGAACCTTAGTAGCCACATGTCTCAGATTTGAGTTCAAGATGTCCGATTTTGAGTTCTTACATATTTTCGGGTTTGTAGAAAACTGAAACTTTAAATGAAGAAATGGGACTCGATAGTTGATGGGTTTGGTTGATTTTAGTTTTTATGGTTAGATAAAATGATTTTCTAGAGTTTTGCAAAAAGAATTAATGAAAACGGTTAACAAATGAGGTCGAACGGGGGTTGCAATTTCCCGGCGTCTTTTCACCGAAATGAACTCATCGGCGCTGGAACTCTGGATGTTCACGTGATATGTGATTTGAAAGGTTTTGAGTTTTGGCAATTCAAGCCCCTCAACTTTTATGTGTTATGTTTAAGCAAAGTTTAAATTACAAATAAGTGCCTAGACTTTATATTTTATTATGATTTGTCTCAAAGTTTGGGTTTTAAAGAAGCCACTAATGTTTTGAAATTATAAGCTTTTGAGATTAAGTATTTATATTGAATATTTAATCTATTTTGGGTTTAAGTTGATTAAGATATAATTATTTGAATTATATTAATTAATTTTGTTTCTAAAATAATTAATATGTTAATTTAAATTGTTATTTGATTAATATATTAATTTATTTTAGAATATTAATTAATTCTTAAGGAGGTGTTTATGAGATTATTTATTTAAATTTAAATGGCGGATTAGAAGCGTTGTTTTTAGTTAAATATTATCGAGACGCTTTGATGCGGAGCAAATGAATCCTATGGTTTTTATAAGGATAAATCGACGTTAATAGTCGTTTTCAAGCGTACAATTTGGAGGTTTATTAAATTGTTTTGATGAGTTAATAATGAGATTAAAGCGTCGTAAATTGAGTCAACTATTTATTGTGACACTTTAATTTACAGAGATG
The DNA here is from genome assembly GCA_023525745.1 of Arctium lappa. Classification (NCBI taxonomy): domain Eukaryota; kingdom Viridiplantae; phylum Streptophyta; class Magnoliopsida; order Asterales; family Asteraceae; genus Arctium; species Arctium lappa. The sequence continues at coordinate 126,134,578 of CM042049.1, forward strand.
AGTTTATAATTATAAAAGGATTAAGTTGACGTTTTTGGGAGTTTGATTAAGTTGGTCGGGGTTGATCGAATGAACCAAGAGTTGACTTTTGACTAGTTTGACCCGCATGGATTTTAATGATGGGGTCAAATTTAGTTATTTGAGGCATATTAGGATACTTGGATATGGAGTTTGACTTTAGATCTAGTCGGGTTGACCATATTTGACATTTGGAGAATTAAGTCATTAATTGAAGTTGATGGCATGAAATGTGTAGGTTTTCAAATGAGAGCGATCATTAGCCGATCTACACACAATCAGGTGAGTCTTCATGAGACTTACACTGGGATGCATACCTATGTACAAATTTATTTTCGAGCATTATATGATTTTGTGGTGGTGAATATTATGCATGATAATGATTTAAATAATGTCATTGGTATATATTTACATGTATGTGGAGTTTTGTGGAGCATGCATGCTAATTGTTTTTCGGTTTTTAAACGTATTTAGCATGCTTGGATTTTCCATTGGTTTATATTGTATAAATGGTGCATGGTTTGGAGTATGAGGTGTCGGTTTGGTTTGTCACACTTAAGGGGAGGCACGACCTCGAAATGGGTTACTGGCTCTGTGTGAGCCGTACACACCAGGGAATGCCTGTGACATGGAAGCACGGCCCCGTAATGGGTTATTGGCTATAGGTGAGCCGTACACACCCAGGGAATGCTTGCAACTTATCAGTCCTTACTCGAGGAAACGGTTATGAGGTCTTGTTTCTTTTGGTGTTGCATTTTTCAGAAAATGAATATTATTTTATGCGAAGTTTGCATGTTTGATATGTGTGAAAATATGTGATTTCACTCACGCAAACCATGAACTCACTGAGCTTTATAAGCTGACTATAGTATGCATCTCAAGGACGAAGGGTTTCAGGTTGGACAAAGGAAAAGAGCACACGTAGAGACTCACCTAGCCTATTTAAGTTCAATACTTATGTTGCGGCATCTGTGGTAGATAAATTTGTAACGCAATCCGGTATGGGACGGATTAGCAGTTAAGTTACATATTTATTATTTTAAAGTCTTCCGTTGTATACGGTTTTAATTTAGCCGTTATTTTGGAGTATATTTTAGAAGAATTGTTCAGATTACATAACACTATCAAGGCAAAAATATAGGTGTTACAACTAGTTGTAAATTTGGTAATAAGGAGTTATGTCCTAATACCCTAGCCGCCTACGGGACTGTTTGGTTGATTTTCCATTAAGTCCTGAGTGGATAAAGTTGTCTGTGTGGATTAATTTGTCTGTATAGATTAGAAAGATTTTTGTTTGGGAGGTTTTTTTGTAGATGGAAAAGGGTGTGTTTTTTAATCAGGAATGACATGTTTGGAGAAAACTTGGCTTTCTACATAAAGCTCCCCTCTAAAAGCTTACTGAATAAGACACTTTCTATATCATTAATCCACTACCAAACAGTCATGTATAACTGATTAAATAATATGTGAGTCACATTAAGCTAATTAAGCTGCTAACAAACAGGCCCTACCTCTATCATTCCGGGGAGTAAGCTAAGAAGCCAGGAGAAACTTTATGTGTGTTCTTGGTGTGAAGGAGATCAAGAGATTGGGAGGAACATTCATCAAATCCCATCAAGTTAAGTCCATAGTTTTTTCTCTTGTTGATTGATTGTGATAGTTGAGCATATTTTAGACCGATTGAGAACGTTATTTCTATGAAATCCATGAATCTCTGTAAATAAGAAAATGTTGGGTTGTTGGGTTTTGCTTATCGATCGGTTGTGAAAAGGAAAGCATAACCCTAGCTTTTATGTTTTTAGTTATCGACCGAGGGGGAAGGTTGGAATGGAGGATTTTTTTTTGGGGGCGGGGGGAATCAATGCCCGACCGATTTTTAGGTCGAGGGGTTCGAGTGCTTGCGGCGGCCGGGAAGCACCTGGCTGCGACTTCGGTCGACTTAGGCTCTGGACGGGAAAGCACCACTAGGTGACCCCGGGCTTGTTCCAGCAGGGCGATCTCGGGAAGGAGGTACCTGGGTGACCCCGGGCTTGTTGCAACCGAGTGATCCCGGGAGAGTCCCAACCGGGTGAACCCGGGAAACTCTCAACGGGGCGATCCTGGGAACTTTATCACCAAGGGTTTTCCGTAAGCCGGATTTCTAAACCATTATTTCTAGTGGCATTGAATAAGAGTTACTTTACGTTTTGAGAGTAACCGAGTGACTCACCGAACGATCCTACTTTGTGCCTTAGGAAACCGTTACCGGACAATCTCATGTGTGGGGAAATTAGCACAGGACGACATGTGAGTTTTCTAACTAAAATCACAAACGATGATCATGTTATCTTTATGCTTGCGAGATTCATTAAATGTACGTTATGATTTACCGTCGTTGATATATTAAATGTATGCATACATTGTCTTTTGCGAGTCTGGCCTAAGTCGGGGGGTGTGTCCCGTCTGTGCTCATACCGGGGAGTGTCCCGTTTATGCCATTGGGGTATGTCTCAAAGTAAGGCAATATGAGTCAAACACGCCGTCACCTTCGTGTGACGGTAGTGTGTGCCAGAAACGTGATTTGCGAGTATTATGTTTTACAAAGAATTGAATCGGTTATGTTGTTATAACTATTTCAAGTGTTGCCTTGGTATGTAATTGCTTAGAGGGAACTCACTAGACCTTTGGTTTAACCCTCACTCTTTAAAAAAAAACTTTTTCAGGCAGACGTGAATTAGGAGGTACGGATAAGGGGAAGAAGAAGATGTGAGTTGAGACCGGATTTAGAAGACCTCCATTTTAGTTATTTCTTTTCATTGTATTCTCAGTTGTGTACTAGGTTGCCTTTCGGCAAACTTGAATTTTATATTGTTGTCTTGGGGCCGTTTTGGCGTTGACTTATATCAAAGTTGTTATACTTTATTATGCAAAGTTTGAGTTGTTACACAACCCAATTCTGTAGCAATCCGAAATCCAAAACCCAAACTTTGGGGCTTGGTTTCTATATCCGAAATGCGATAAGATTTTTGGTTTACCCACTCAAATTCGTCTGCACCGCTCGATGCACACCCCTAACCGATTGCACTTTCAGTTAAGCCAATTAATAGTTACTAATAAAAATAAAATAAAATTCACATATGTGTGTAGATATTTAGAAATTATTGGCAATAATGGACATTGAATAAAGGGTTATGTTCATTTCCCCTTTTTAATTTCTTTTTAGAGACACAACACATGGGAGTTAGTTAAGTTGAAGGTACCAAATCTTTATGGTTTGCCAACGCCAATGTCTTGCCCTTTTTTCTCTATGACAACCCGATCTCGTTCATCCTGCCTTTTATTTATCTTATAAAATTAATTTGCATGCCACATATAGGTGTCGTTTATTTTTTAAGAGATCTGAAGTCTTATTTTAGTTATTATTAATAATAGGTGGTGTGTAAAAAGGTCTGAACGATTACGACTTAAGAGTTATTAGAAGGTTTTTTTCAAAAAACAAATAACCCCATAATATAATTAATAAAATAACGTTGTTTTGACTTTTTTAAAATGATACACCAAATGACTAATGTTTTTATATATTTCATCGATTAATTATTTTTTGTTTAATTTTGATTAATTTATCTCACTTAGAACATTAATTAATATTTTTGCTGCCAATTGTTCTTCCAACTCATCTTCTTGTTTCAAATGGCTTTTTTATATAAATTTAAATTGGACAAAAAGAATGTAATTGACTTGATTACGAAAATATGATTAGTATGTTTTTTTTTTAATTTGGTTATCTAATTAGAAGAAAACCTATGAAAGTGCAATAATAAATTTATATGTTTATTTTGCAATAATATATATGATTGTAGTTTTTTCATGATTTTTTCAGTTGTATATCTCAACAAATTCATCTGTTATATATTTAAACTATACCAACTACATCATTTTAGTTAAATTAACTAATATTAATGGTTATTTTGAGACAAAATAAAGTTGATAATAAATGTATTTATCATTTCAACACTTAACAATGATATTATATAAGTTGATTAAAGTTGCATTAAATGACAAATGGATAGAACTGTTAGATTATAATGTTGAAATAATTTTTTTTTAAATTGAGATATGTAATGCACATTAAAAAACTTTAAAAGTTCAATATAACGTTTTGTAAAGATTGTTGATTGTAAATGAAATTTAATTGAATTAAAGATGAAGTTGAAACAGTCAAATGAATATGCTAAAAACTGTCTTCGAATAACATGTATTTATCATATGAATATGATCATGAAATCAAAATTCGACATTCAATTAACATTAAAAAGCCTCCCATCTTCCAACACTATTATGAAGACATACTTTATTAGTGAATTGAAATCCAAAGATGTAACATGTTTTTGAAATATTTCACAAAAGAACATTATTTAAAAAATATTTTATTTAACTATTATAATCGTCATAAACAATTAAATATTCAATAACCTTTGAGTAAACTACTATTTCACCCCTGTGGTTTGTTGTTTAGAACCATAGTTTGCTCTTTTACTTTTTTGCATAAAGGGGACCGAGGGGAAAAAAGCAATGGATTGGATTTGTTGAATTAAATAAATGGTTAAGAAAAAGAAAGAAATGGAAAAATATGGAAAGGGAAAAAATCAAATTCAATATAAATAATAGAGTAAAAAACTATAAATTTGGTCCCTACAATTTGTCAAAAACAACACTTTTAGTTTCTATAGTTTTAAAATTACAAGATGACCATCATGGTTTGTAAAAATATTTAGATTTAGTCCCTCTATCTAACAGTTGTTAGAAACTTCAGTTAAATGAAGGGGATTTTCATCTTTTTGCCATTTTTTTTCTTTTACCTAATCAAAAACCACATGGACCAAATTATAAAATCGATTTTAATTGGATAAAAGATAAAAATATCGATAAAATGACAAAAATGTTTCTCACTTACAGAACTTTTTAATACAAGTTAGAAGGTAGAATCAAATCCAAACATTTTTACAGACCACGATGGTTATCTTGTAATTTCGAAAGTGCAAGAATGAAAATTATTATTTTAGACAAATCACAAGGACCTAATTTGTAGTTTACTCTAAATAATAAGAGGAGTTGGGGAAGATGGGATGTGGGGCTTGTGGCCACCAAGACGTGTAATCCACCACCGTACATCAAGGATCGCGGGAGATCAAACTCATCCAACGGTTCAGATCGAATCTCTCTCTTCCTGTATCCTTTGCACTTCCATATTTAAGAGGTTCTCTCTGTTGCCATTTTTTAGCAAAATTCTCTCCGTCCTCATCGCTCTCCATATCTACAGCCATTTTTCTACGATTTCATCGGGTATGTTTCTTCATCTTCATCATCAATCCACTTTTTTCTTCTCCTTTTTGATTTTTGAGTAGATCCGTCCAGTTTCTTTTTCTCGATTTTAGGTAAAATTTTACGATTTTGTTGCATAATGTTGCGAATTTCGTGTATGCATGTCCACAGAGTAGATTTCGGTGCTTATTAGAATCTAGCATTTTCATGTATCGTGAATAACTTGTAGAGCTCGTCGTTGGAATTTTGTGATTATTTGTTGTTTGGTTTAGTTGATGGCCTCTGTCTGATCTCTGAATATTGGATCTTCTGGAACGACTAGCTTATACTGCATTCTTTAAAATTTGCTTCGGAGTGTTGCCTGTTCTGATTAGTTTTAAATTGTTGATAATTTGGAACCGGAAAACTTGTAGCGATTTCAAGGGGGAGTGATTGTGTGGTTGATAGTTTATTATTGGAACATGCGTCTTTTCTGTTGAAATTAACGAGTATTTCCATCTAGTCATAGAAGATGAAAAAACCAGATATAGTAATTGGCGTTTCAGTAGATGTTTAGGGTGGGTGATGCCAATAATATGATGGATTGTACATAAAAACGAGTTCGTACTGAAAATCGTTTTAATCATTTTTATTTCATAAAATTCGAGCTTTCTGATTTGTCAGATTTTATGTAGGGGTTAAGACCAAACTTCACTGAATATCTTTTCCATATCGACCTTGTTGAATTTCCAGTAGTATACACCACTTATTACACTCTTTGCAATAGACGTTATAATCTATTTTGCCAAAGTTATATTATATTGTTTTTTTTAGATGCTTTAAGTGGTGGTATTATGTGTGGGATTTCACTTATAAATGTAGCGGTTGATCTTGATTTTTCTCAAGTATGCCCATCACTATGCATGTTTTTAAAATTCTGGCTGATTGAAGCTGTATTTTGTTCTGTAGGTAGCATAAGATGGCGGAATCAGAGGAAATTCAACCACTTGTTTGCGATAATGGAACTGGAATGGTTAAGGTACTCATTTTAGCATGAATTGAAGTAGAAATTATGTTTAAAGCTTTTGGATGGTAGTCTAAACCAAGTAAATCTTCTGTTACAGGCTGGTTTTGCTGGAGATGATGCTCCAAGGGCCGTGTTCCCAAGTATTGTAGGCCGACCACGTCACACTGGTGTGATGGTTGGAATGGGCCAAAAGGATGCTTATGTTGGAGACGAGGCTCAGTCCAAGAGAGGTATTTTGACTCTAAAATACCCAATCGAGCACGGTATTGTAAGCAATTGGGATGACATGGAAAAGATATGGCACCACACCTTCTACAATGAGCTCCGTGTTGCTCCAGAAGAGCATCCGGTTCTCCTAACCGAAGCACCTTTGAATCCCAAGGCCAATCGTGAAAAGATGACCCAAATCATGTTCGAGACGTTTAATACCCCTGCTATGTATGTTGCTATCCAAGCCGTGCTTTCCCTTTATGCTAGCGGCCGTACAACTGGTATGAATCTCATGCTCCTCCATAAAATAGTCGAATGGTGCAAGTTCTTTATATTCCTCAACTATGCTTCCTTTACATTGTCATTATTTTGGTAATTGCGTGTCTGGGCCAAGTTGCAAGAACCTTACTGATCCCTGATAAGGCCTAGAAGATAACAGTCAGAAAAATCCCCAATGGACAGTGGCCATGAAATTGTCCATGAAATTGTCAATTCTCATCTATGCTTTTTATGTTGTTTGGTGCAGGAATTGTTCTTGATTCAGGGGATGGTGTGAGTCACACGGTTCCTATTTACGAGGGTTATGCCCTTCCACATGCCATCCTTCGTTTGGACTTGGCTGGACGGGATCTCACTGATGGTTTGATGAAGATCCTTACGGAGCGTGGGTATTCTTTCACTACTACAGCAGAGCGGGAAATTGTAAGAGACATGAAGGAGAAGCTGGCTTACATTGCCCTTGACTATGAACAAGAGCTCGAGACTTCCAAGACCACCTCTGCTGTCGAGAAGAGTTATGAGCTGCCAGATGGACAAGTTATCACAATTGGTGCTGAACGTTTCCGTTGCCCAGAGGTGTTGTTCCAACCATCCATGATCGGAATGGAAGCAGCTGGTATTCACGAGACCACATACAACTCCATCATGAAGTGCGATGTGGATATTAGGAAAGACTTGTATGGAAACATCGTGCTCAGTGGTGGTTCAACCATGTTCCCCGGCATTGCTGATAGGATGAGCAAAGAGATCACCGCTTTGGCCCCTAGCAGCATGAAGATCAAAGTCGTTGCACCACCCGAAAGAAAGTACAGTGTCTGGATCGGAGGGTCCATCTTGGCATCACTCAGTACCTTCCAACAGGTTTGTTTTCATCATGTTTTTAATAGTTAAAAATCAATGAACCGCTTTTGTTGTTACTAATACGTTATTTTACGAATGATGCAGATGTGGATTGCGAAGGCGGAATACGACGAGTCTGGTCCATCCATCGTGCACAGGAAGTGTTTCTAATTTGTGCTAGTAGAGGTGCTGTTTTGAAGACATTAAGCATTAGTTTTTATATGTTACATGTTATGTTTTATATGTTGTTTTGTTATGTTGGATTGAGAGTGAGCGAGACAATTGTTATAAGTTCCACGATTCTTTCATTTCGATACTATTTTAGAGGCTATTGATTTCCATGGTTGGGACTTGAGTTTAGATGTTGCTGGTGGCACATATAGCATGTTTATTGATATGTTTGAATATGCGCTTTAAAAAAGCGTAATTCAGATCGAATAAAAAATATGTTGTCCCAAAATCCTTCGTCCTTGAATACATATTATTTTTTAATATAAGTTTATTTAATTCATCTTTTTATTCTCTTTCTTCACCAAAAATAATGATGTGGTTTTTCATAATTAGTGAACAGATTGGAGGACAAAAACTTGGGAAGTACATATTTTTATGCCTGGAAAACAGGGATGCATCTAGATTTTTTTTTAAGAATTGAAGTTGAAATTTTAAATGACAGCATGCCTTGGCCAACAACATTCAAACAATGAAACAAATCAAAACAGTAATCAATGATATTCAAGCAATGAAACTTTGATTACTTGAGGTGAATCAAATTAAGGTGAGTCAAAAAAATAAAATAAAAATGGTACGTTGTATCAAACAACTAAAATGCATCACATCAAGTGGTTCCATATAAAGGGATTATAAATTTTACCATTTTCATCCAGTAAATAATATTTAAGTATTTAAAAAATCTGTTTTAAATTGTCAAGTTGCAAATAGTTAGTTACCAAGATCTGATTATGGGTTATTAAATGGGAAAGTAAATCCCTCAAGCCTCAATGTACCCTTTTATTTTAACAACTAAAAAGTAACTATATGTGACATATTATGATTATTGAAGCATTAGATTGTTTATTAACAACCGTATATCTAGACTAAAAATTCCATCTAAAAGTTAGAAAAATGATCGATTCAAGAATCAATAGCCTATGTGATGCCAAATTGGCCATTATTCTGGTTTGCTAATACGAGATTCACATTGTTTGCTTTATTAACCATATTGTAAGATTCAAATTCCGACACTCATGTTGTGGTCAAGGGTTCATGTTTCATCTCAAGTTAAAAGTGCGTGAATTTAATTTGCTGTATATAACAATCATATACTTTTAAAAAAATTCTTTACTTCGATCCCTTGGACACCAGATGAAATAGTGGTTACAAAATATCATCTTTATGGCTTTGTCCGCTTTGACACGGAAATAGCAATAGGATTTCTTAATATAGTAAAACTTGTCTATCATGATATTAGGTCTAATATTTTTCTCTTCGTGATGATAAGCGGTGTAGGTTTCTGTTTGTTATACTTGATGTTGTAGCATTATAAATATATTTCAATTATATATGATGGAATCATCAAAGATTTGACTTCAATTTTCGAAAAAATTAGCCACTCATATGTGATTTATTTAAATAGGAAAACTACAAAACAAGTATTCGCAAATAATGTAAGTACTAGAAGCGTACTCGCGCAATGCAGCGAGATACATCACGATTTTAATGTTTCATTTTATTTTTGTTTTTTGTCGATTTACAGTACGATTTAAGTATTTTGTTATAAATCAATTATTATCTTATATATTTTAATGACATCTAGAAAAAATAACCAATTACATATTTAATAATATAATTAAAACAAATTTATAATAATATAATATATTAATTAATAGTGATACATGAAAATGTCGCATAAAAAAAAGACCCTGCACATAAGAAGGGGTGTATTTAATAAGTAGGAAGGGGTGCATTTATCCTAACCCTTTCCTTTTCTGTATTTGTACCAAATATTTTGTGAAAGCAACTCATGATTGTGACATTGCTTTAAGATTCACCCAATGACTTGGAATATTTGGTTGCACGTTTGGAGATCTGTTTTTGCAATGGTCCCCTTTGCTTTACGTTTTAACCAAATTATTTCATCCACTTTCTTTTACATATTTACATCTATAAGTTATTTGACCATGTGTTTTAAAAATGATTAATGATGTTTAAATAATAAAAAATAACAAATAAAACTGAAAGATAATTTAAAAATTACTACAATAGATGAAACAAGGAATATGCAAAATGTATTTTTTTTTTTATGTCATTTACTAATCAGTTTTGTCACGATTAAAATCAAAATAATTATTTAACCTAGTAATCAAAAAATATTAAGCAGGATCATCTTTCAACACCCTTGGAGCTTGTTTGTTAGCCGCTTTATAAACTTAAGAGTAAACTACGATTTTCGTCCCTATGGTTTCATGTTTATAACGATTTTCGTCCCTGGTCTTTTAAAACTGTTTTTTTAGTCCTTGTGTTTCTATTTGCTTCCATTTTAGTCCCTCTATCCAATTTTATTAAAATTAAATGTTAATTCATTTAAAAATAGAATAAGTAAATTACATATTTGGTCCTTATAATATATAAATTTTTACATTTTTATCTTAGTTTACATTTTTTTTACTTTTTCTTTATTTATTGTATTTCATCAAGACATTTATTTTTCTATTAATTATATTGTATATTTTCATAATTATTATAAATTTAATTATAAAAAGAATCAAATAATTTCGTTAAAAATATTGCTAAATGCATGATATTTTTTTCAAACTATTAGGTTTAAATCTCCTAAAATTTATATTTTTTATCTATTGATTTATTAAAGTTTTTTATTTATTTTAAATTACCATCGAAAAAAGTTTAATAAAATTCGAGAAAAAATAGTATTATTTTTATAACAATCGACTGTTTTTTGTTAAATGCATCTCACTATTCTAAATTTTCATTTAATCCTTATTTTCTATTAATTAATCAAGTTTGTTTAATATTTAAATAAAACATACACACACGTACACACCATTTTAAATTAGGTTATATATTAAAAACAAAAAATAAGGCAATAAAAGGATAAAAATATTTCAATATGGTGTTACAAGAATCATGCAATAAGCAATGACGTGCCACAAAATTAACGTGGCGTCAAATACAAGGCTTAAATCTCATGTTATTTATAACATTGATGTATATATGTGTGTGTGTGTGTGTGTTTATGTTTATTTTAAATATTAAATAAACTTGATTAATTAATAAAAATAAAGTTTAATAAAAATATGAAATGGTGGAAGTAAAGTGAATTTAACAATAAACAACCGGTTGTTATAAAATAAAAGTATTTTTTCTCGAATTTTATTAAATTTTTTTCAACGGTAATTTAAAATAAATAAAAACCTTAATAAATCAACATATATAAAATATTAATTTTAAGTGATTTAAACTAAAGTTTTGAAAAAAATATCATGTATTTATCAATATTTTTAACGAAATTATTTGATTATTTTTATAATTAAAATGTTATAATAATTACGAAAATATACAATATAATTAATAGAAAAATAAATGTTTTGATGAAATGCAATAAATAAATAAAAAGTACAAAAAATATAAACTAGTATAAAAATGTAAAACTTTATATACCATAAGAACCAAATATGTAAATTGCTTATTCAATTTTTAAATGAATTAACAATTAATTTTAAATTAAATTGGATTGAGGGATGAAAATGGAAGTAAATAAAAACCATAGGAACTAAAAAAGCAGTTTTGAAAGACCAATGACGAAAATCATTATAAACATGAAACCACAGGGACGAAAACCGTAGTTTACTCTAAACTTAATGAGACTCACAACATATCCGATCAACTATTATAAGACTATTTAATAGTGGTTCAATGATGTAGAATGTGAGTTATTCGGTAAGTTTTTAAAGGAGAAGTTTTATGCAAAAAATCAAGTTTTACCGCACGTACATTTTTCAGTCAAAAAACACGTTCCTTCCATTTATAAAAAACCATCTCAAACAAAAAAAATTCTCAATCGATATAGACAAATTAATCCACACAAACATCTTTATATATAAAGGTGTTGATGGAAAACCAATCAAACCTCCCCTTAGTGTGTCTACCTTTAACACTTTCCACTTCATGCCAAGTTTTTTGAATACATTTTTTTTATGGTTTTGTATTAGTAATTTTGATTTTATTTTGTAATTTATTAAAGATTAGAGCATCCATGTCATCTTGCAAGGCCTCTTACACTATCTAGCAAGACCATTTACAATATCAAGTAGATAAATTAATTACATTTTTGTTTTAATTACTTCAATTATTAGGTTGCTTAAACATTATTTATTAATATTTTAATAATTTTTTGAACATTAATTAATTATTAAAATTTAATTCATTTGTTATTCTGTTTGAACATTAATTTTTATTAAAATTTCTATTGACAATTTATTTTAAATAAAATAATATTCTTTATGGAAATATAGTAAAAGAAAATAAAAAATAAAATTTTTAATTGTATTCTATATTTTATAATTAATTTATTATTTATATTATAATTTACTATATTATTTCTAGTATAATTAATTTATTGTTTATATTATAACTAAATCATATTTAGTACTTTTTGTGATATTATAAACTATTAAAATATGTAAATATAAATTATAGGGAATTTAATTAAAATGCCCAAACATGAAAAATCGATACCCAAAATCTCTTAGTTTTTGCCAAAATACCCCATAACCCCGCGTTTGTGATCCGTGTAAATTGAAAACGGGGGGTGGCTACCATTTCGTCCGCGTATGAGCAAAAACACGGGGTTAACCCCTTGTAAATCCATATGGCTTCAATTCATTGAAATTTTTGATTTTTATTATATATATACATTTTATAACCATATAATTAATTAGTTAGTTTACTTTATACCTTTTACTTTTCTAATTTTCATTTTATACTTTCATCATATTAACACATATAATTGTATATTAACTAAAATACGTTAAAAAATACGTTTTAATTTTAACAATTTACACTATTATAATCGTCTCTTTGATACCTTCGAAATGGGCCCAATATTGAATATTTTTGGATTTAATTATTTTATTATATATCATATATATTAAAATTTTATACCCCTATAATTATTTAGTTAGTTTACTTTATACTTTTCTATTTTTTATTTTACACTTTCATCATATTAACACATATAATCGTATATTAACTAAAATACGTTAAATAATTTTATGATATATAAAAACGTATTTTTAAAAAATATTCAACATTGGACTCATTTCAAAGGTATCAAAGAGACAATTATAATGGTGTAACTTGTTAAAATTAAAACGTATTTTTTCAACGTATTTTAGTTAATATACAATTCTGTGTTAATATGATAAAAATGTAAAATAAAAAATAGAAAAGTAAAAAGGTATAAAGTAAACTAACTAAATAATTATAAGAGTATAAAGTGTAAATATATGATATATAATAAAATAATTAAATCCAAAAATATTCAATATTGGGCTCATTTCGAAGGTATCAAAGAGACGATTATAATAGTGTAACTTGTTAAAATTAAAACGTATTTTTTTTAACGTATTTTAATTAAGATACGATTATATGTGTTAATATGATGAAAGTATAAAATGAAAAATAGAAAAGTAAAAGGTATAAAGTAAACTAACTAAATAATTATAGGGGTATAAAATGTAATTATATAATAAAAATCAAAATTTTCAATGAATTGAAGCCATATGGATTTACACGGGGTTAAACCCTTGTTTTTGCTCATACGTGGACGAAATGGTAGCCACCCCGCGTTTTCAATTTACACGGACCAAAAACGATGGTTATGAGGTATTTTGGCAAAAACTAAGAGATTTTGGGTATTTTGGGTATCGATTTTTCATGTTTGGGCATTTTAATTAAATTCCCTAAATTACAAGGCAACTGATGATGTGGTAGTGAGGACCAATTTTGAAAGGAGTTTGGTTTTTCATTAACGTGGGAGATGTTATTACAAAGTTGATGTGACAATTTAAAAAGAAGCTTAGGCTTTTATTGATGTGGATGTTCTTACTTTCGAATATTTTTATTTATCATACAAATTTATTTTAAATATATTATAAATCGAGTATTGGAATTCTTTTTAGACGCAAGAGCCATGGCAGATAAAGAAAATGTTGTTTTAGTAAGTTTTGGCAAAAATCCTGTGGATCTGTGCCTGCCATGAAGCATGAGATGGTGCATATCAATACACCATGATTAGTTGATTACAATTTCATATAGTATAGAACAAAGATGTTTGAATATCAAATTTCTGATAGTTATCGACAAGTTTAAAAATCGATGTATCAATAACAACCATATAAGATCTATGTGACGAAAATATGCTATCCGTATATTAGAACATATATACTGGTGGCCGTAGCGAAGGATCATGTGAAAAGTTGAGTTAATGTGAGAAACGTGAGAAGTGAAGTTGAACCCTTGATCACTTATAATCTCAAGTCCACCCGTGAATCACGCTTGATTGATCCGATGCATCTCATCTTAATATGCATTCAACGGTTGATAACCACTTCTCATGTTAACTCAACTGTTTCTCACTGGAACCCAACTTTGATGGTCGTTATATCCAACATAATATGGCGAAAGTGTCATTTTGGCAATTGTGAATAATATACACCTCTAAAGCTTCATACCATTAGTACAACCAAAAGCATCAACTTTTAAATGAATCCCTCTTACACATTGCAACAATTATGTTTCTTCTTTTATTTTGGTATAGCGTGGTGCTGAAAATGGAACTTTGGCTTTATGCAACGAGATTATAATGGTCGAATAAGAACCAGAAACGCCAAAGGACTAAAAGAACCAGCAAAATGTCATCCTAAAACAAAATATAAAATCAGTCTATCTTGACTAAAACTAGAAATCAGTTACCCAACACTTTATGTGGAACCCTTGCTTTAAGAGCATCTCCAACAACTCTATAACTTCTATAAAATAGAGAATCAAAAGTTAAACACTCTAATTAGACTTACATTCAACTCCAAGAGATTCTCTATTTTAGAAATTTTAACACAAATTATATTATTATAATATTATCTAATTTATCATCTCAATACATTTTAAAAAAACTTCATATAAAACGATAAAAATTAAATCTCGTTGGTGGAATTGAATAAAATAATCATTTTTCCTCCCACCATCAAGTTTTAGAGAATTCTCTAAACTTGAAATTTTTTCAAATTTTCTATATTACAGAGAACAAGATAGCAAAGCTGTTGAAGAAGTTTAGAGAACAAAAACTCATTTTTTTTTTCCTATTTTGAGATGCAGTTGGAGATAATCTCACACATGAAAGATTTAATGTACCAAGTGTTATCATATACAACCATACAAGCATAACTTGCATTTTCATATCTTACAAACTTAGAGGCCGTTTATCAAAAGTTTTTTTAGGAAGGGTGTCATAGGCTATGCCTAGACTAATCCCTTGGTAAATTATGACCGTAAGACACCAGACCTGATTAAACCTCAGTGGCCACAATTGTTGTATACACCTGGATTCGAACCTGGGCAGATGAAATATTTCATCATAACCCCCAGGGCCTTAACCAGTACGCCACAACCCTTGTGGTTCGTTTATCAAAAGTTCGTTGATTAGCGCTTACCAAGTCACCTACCTTTCAGGTAAGCAAGGCAAGGACCAAAAAGTTTACCCGGTAAGTAAGAAGTTTACCTTTCAGGTAAGAAGTTTAACCACAAGGGTTGTGGTGTGGTGGTAAGACTTGGGGCATTCATAGCGTGTAACCCGAGTTCGAGCCCCACCCACAACGTTTGTGGCCACTGAGGATTAACTCAGGGCTACATGCTTTAGTAGCTGGGCTCTCGGGCCCTAATTGCCAAGTGAATAGTCCGGGCCAAAGGCCTGGGATACACTTAAAAAAAAAAAAAAAAAAAAGGTAAGAGAGAAGAGCCTTACCTAGTTAACCCTTACCCGATAAGGGACATTTCCAAGCAATCAATTTTGATAGCCAAAACTGTTATCCGACAAGATAAAAGAGGGTTGTAACTCTTGCTAGTAAGCACTTGGTAAGGACCAAGAACTTTACCTAGCAAGTGAGAGAAAACTCTTCCTCAGTTAATGCTTACCGGGTAAGAGATGGTTACCAACAATCCATGACCGATAATATTACCTAGGATAGTGACTTTTGCCGGTAAGCATCTGGTAAAACCCCTTAACATTGAGCCACAAAGAAACCAATCCATGACCGATAATATTACCTGATAAGGTAAGTAAGGATAGTGACTTTTGCCACTAAGCATCTGGTAAAACCCCTTAACATTGAGCCACGAAGAAACCAAATAATCTTATAATGCCTTGAAAACTAGCTTTTGTACGTAGAAATGCATATATAAACTGACCCATAAAATAAATCACTTGCATAGCAAAATGCTTACGTTCTCATTTTTTTTTTTTCACACATTTATACATGAAGATTTCCAAGAATACACAATGTTACACTTAACAGGTTGTTTGGTTGTTTTTCTATTAAGTTCAGTATGAATAAAGTTGTCTGTGTGAATGTATAAATTAGAATTTTTTTTATTTGGGAGGGTTTCTTCATAGATGGAAGGAGCATGCTTTTTTAATTGGGAGGGGCATGTTCAGAAAAACTTGGCTTTCTGCATAAAGTTCCCCCTAGAAGCTTACTGAACAAGTCACCTTCTATATCATTAAGCAACTACCAAACAGTTATGTATAACTGACCGAATAAGTTACGAGTCCCATTAGGCTGCTAACAAACATGTCTTTAACCTTGTATTGAGGATATTCGGACAGAGAGAGGAAGAACACAAAAGTATTAAGCCAAAAGCTTCAACTAGTATAACTATCACCCATAATGTCACAAACATGTAATCCTTCGACTAGTCTCTCTCCGTGTACAGTATTCTTGATAATAGAACTCCAAGAAAAAGAATAATTGAGATTTCTTCTATAAAATTACGAGTAAAGTCCCAAAAAAAACGATCTACTTAACCTAATTTAGGTTTAAAAATAAGCATTAATGGTTACCTCAGCCACATGATCTCTGCTTTGAATTATAACTCCCGATTACGTATTTTCCAGATACCAGCTCTGTATCCCAGAGACATAAGAGCCATTTCCCACAACATGTTAAGGATGCTTAATGGACTCACCTTAGATCCCGGAATTTCAGACCAGGTTACAGATATCTCTAGTATACGGATGCTGAAGAATTTGCTTAAATAAACTAATTCAACATCAAAGCACCACCTGCATGGAGACCATTAATGAAGTTTTAGTTCCACTGACAAATCTAAAAAAACACCAAGAAACTTGATGAAGTTGCTAAAAACCGAGAGATATCTCACAAAAGAATGGCACGACTGGCAAACTAGTCTTGTTTAGAGTTTATGCATGCCTTTTAAGTAGTTTGAACGCATCACAAGAGAGTTATTACAAACTTTTATAGACAAGAATGACGATCACACCCAAGTTGAAGCAACAACATATGATTCATAACGATAATGTCAGTGGAGCTGATACTATGCATGAACTCTATTCACTAATAAACATTTACGTAAACATATTCAGCAACTTAAAGCATCGCTTTCGTACCTTTTCAAACGGATATTGGTAAAAAGCTTCCTTGCAGCAGCTCTAGTAAACATCTTAAATCCACACTGCATATTAAAATCAATCTAGCAGATCAATAATGCAAAAGTTTGAAAATGTTTTTTCAGATATACTTACCAATTTACTACACTAAGAAATTATAGGGACAAAAAATTTGAAGAACATTAACCTGTGTATCACGAACCCCAGGACCAGCAGCTAGAAGGACCACGACATGGAAGCCTTTCATCAAAAAATTACGGTACCACTTCCTCTGAAGCATAAAGAGAAATTGTTTAGAAAAGATAAACTAATGAGAACAAGATAAAGAATAAACACAAGAAACTAACTGTAGCTAGCGCTTTCTTCTCCAGATGAGCACGAGAACCAAATGCCACAATAGGTATATCTGCAATTCCTTCACTTGAATCTCCAGCAGTCTGATGTTCCCTTTTGGCAACTGCAAGTATCTAAGAGGGAAAACATCAATTGCTATTTATAGATACCCTGAACGAAGACATGTTTAACCTATTTATTCTGACAGACTGCTACAGACACCAACCTGATTTTCAAGCTTTTCTAGGTCATCAATTTTGGTTGCCCCATCAGCATCTAGCATTAAAAGTAGTTTACCCCGTGAATGAAGCATCCCCTGTTTTACAATGCTTTCGCAGAAGCAAGAAGCTTTGATCAGTTTTATGATCCATAACAAATAAAGGGCATTAGAAAGACTAACACACATGATGAAGATGAACATCTATTCAACAAAATCATATTGATTAGACTCACTTTTCTTATAGCTTCTCCTTTTCCCTGATTCTTTCCAAGAAGAACCACTCTAACATTGTCTACTTTATACTTCCTCACAAAGTCAAAGGCTACTCTTTTTGTTCCATCAGAACTTCCATCATCAACAATGATCACCTGTTCAAGAATAATTGAAAACTTCAAAAATGTCAAGCTTGTATGCAAGACATGATGTCCAAACAATGCTTTCCATTAATCCCACTTTCCTGCACACCACATTATAGTTCTAAATTTTGTAAAACAAGAGCTATGGTATAGTAAGATTATTCATAAAACATATGCTTCAAGCACAGTTCCTTGACATATTTTAATTATCCAAGGCATCATGAAGTTGCACAGATGAGCACATAAGGACGAGGGACATCCACAATTGATTATACAGATAAACAGAACCGATAAATAGAATGTGGGATGTGCACATATATCAGAATAGAGATCCAAGCTTGATTACCACAGATAAACAATTGATTATACTCTGTTGTTTCATCAACCATGGAATACATGTATTGCAATGGCTGCCATGACAGCAATGCATTACTCATTGTTAACAAGATAGATTACCACCCTCAGATCTTGACCAAAAATTTCGTTTACATGTTAGTCGCTACTAAACCTGCCAAAGTCATTTGCAGAGCTATCTTTATTTTCTATCGCCTAAGCCTTCAATCTGAACATTACAACCAAGAAGACACAACAATTTGCCTGATAAAATGATGTCCAATTTTGAAGTTGAAAATTCTACCTTGCAAAAAAAAGGCTTGTACATGATGATAACTAAGTGTCAAGAGAGCATCAAAAATTGATTTGATTACAAAAGATCTAAAATTTACCTCATACGAAAATGAGTGGTCCTTTCTTGTACGTTCTTCAAGATAACTACACATGAAGATTTGAAACTATGATCAAGTATACAACAAGTTTTTCTTTGAAGTATATAATATGTATATACGGAAAATTAAACTCACACACTTCTCACCACTAGGGAGACTCGAACCTCCGACCTCCCAGGAAGGAGGGGTTTGGTATACCACCTTACTTTAATTCAACCTAGAAAGCAACCTCACAATGTATGTCCATTACTACGTATAATCCTAATAAGATTGTTTATCTCCAGCTGAAAAAAAGAAGAGGGGAACGGTGGGGTATATAATTGAAGATAGCTTTGGAGGTAACAAATGTCAATTGAAAACTCGACAAAGCAACACAGGCTTATGAAATGATGCAGCTACTATTTCAGAAGCATAAAAAAAAAGATGATCAAAACTAATTTGTTTATTGTTTTTGTAAATAGTTAGGACTGCTGCATAATGTAGAAACATTCCCAATATGATTGTTTACAATTTGATGTGCTTTAGTGCACCAACTCTTTCACAATAACTATGGTTTATCAGCAGTTGAATTTGTAATTTGAACTGAAAATTCATTCTGACAGAAAAAAGGATGATGCCTTTACTCACTTCATTGTCTCATCAAGAGCTACAGGCAATCTGCACTCTTCATTGTATGCAGGAACGATCAATGAAATATACTTTTCTGCTGGATCATATATATAAGGACACTTAACCTGCAACAAATGCCTCAGGTACAGTTAATACCCTCTACTAATTTACGAAAAACAAGTATAACTATGATTTCTCAACGAAATTGAAACATTTGCAAAGGATTTATGAGTTTCTTATGTTCGTTTTGGCATATGACTTTTCCTGCATCTGCATACTTACATCAGTTCTAGAACCGTGTTTCTTTACTTAGGGTCTAGTCACACTCCGTCTGGGGTGATGTTAATAGTTTATAGTCCATGTCCATAAAATTCTCTAAGCCTAGTTCACTCTATTCCTCAATTGACAACAATTCTAGCACATAAAACTAGACTGTCTCAGACAGATTGTGTAAGCTTCTAGTTCATGTGATCAAAACCACTAACATGAATTTAAAACAAGAAAATCCAAGACAAAAACCAGTCCCAAAAAGGGCTTTGGAAGGAATTCGTTAGAAGTCATTAGAGACAGCACTTAAAGAGAGATAGAATTATAGTACATTAGATACCACTAGTTCTTACAGAAACCGCCTTTCTTACCCCTCGGGTAGAGATAAGGTCTGGGTAAATCTTAGCCTCCCTAGACCTAATGACTGGGTTTGTTTGGTTTGGCTTTAGATACCACTAGAGGCCTTTAAGGGTGCGTTTGGTATGCAGACAAGACTGGATGGGGCAGGGCAGGACGGGACTAGACGGGCTAGAGTGAGGTAGGCAGGTGAAAGAATTGTACAAGGTTTTAGAGTTTTAATTTGACATGGGTAGATCAATAGTTTACCAATCTTGTGAACTTGTCTAATCACACAGATTTTTGTTCCACCTATCTTGATGGGATAGAAAAATGCATTTTCGTCCCACTTATACTTGTCATGTCCCGGTCTAATGGGACAATAAATTTTTCTTCTGTAAACACGCCATAAAACCTAAGAAATCATGGGCAAGTAGAAACTTCTCCTTCCTGGTTCCTAGTAGCATTAGTGTAAATCTTCTACAGGCCCTAAGTTCAATACTTGAAATGTCAGCACTTCGATATGGCACTAAATAATTCCTTTCAAGGATAACTGAAGTGGCAATCACAGGCTTGTTATGATATACATTAGGCATCTTAAGTCAACAAAAATCAAATATATTGGCTTCAAAAGATCAAACGATATTAAAACAACAAAAAGAACCCTTCATTATAAAAGGTTCTGTATCACTAAATCGCGTTCCAATAGTCCGATTAGATACAGATGCGTGACAATCAATAAGAGATAGGACAATAACATAAAAACGTACCTGTTTCAAAGAATTTGGATCTTCGAAAATCGGGTGAGCTTCCAAATGACTGTCAGAAGAAAATCATCATAAGAGAAAAATAAACACACATCCAAATCAATCTCAGAGTAAAATTAGGGTTTCAGAAGAAAATACCTGTGGTTAAATCTTCTTCTAAATGTTTCAATAACAATGGCAACTGCTAAACCTAATCCAAAAATTAGAGCTACAATTACTGTCAATTCCAGCATCGTCGACCATCCCCATATTTCCATGTTTCCCTTCGGGATCCGACGACGACACAACCAAGCAAAAACTCACGCCAAAATTTCCCTCTTCAAGCCCTAAAATACGCATTAAAAACGAAATGGTTGAGAATCGTTTATTATTTTAGATTCGGCGCTGAGAAACAACTGCCCGTCTAGCTCAGTTGGTAGAGCGCAAGGCTCTTAACCTTGTGGTCGTGGGTTCGAGCCCCACGGTGGGCGTTATTTTTCTTTTTGGGGATTTTGGAATTTAATTTCAAAGCATAAACTTTGCTCGGTAGCGCTTGGGCTTGGGCTCGGTGTAGGTCCAATACTGTTTGGACCAGCTTTGAAGTGCATACATAGATTATTTCTAGCGTATTTATCGAACACCTTATTGGGCTTGGTCCCGGTCTTTTATTATTTTGGTCGGTGCCTCGAATGAACCCTGGGAGTTGTCTCGGGAGTTTGAATGGACTTGCCGACGGGAGGTAGTACCTCAATATGTATGTGTATCTTTTTTTTTATCAGTCTTAATAAACTTGTTGGAGGTATCGTCGTCTTTCCCCCCTCCTCCCCTCCCGGAAAAAAAATAGTTTGTGACAAGTTTACATTACTTTAACTTTAAACAATCCATTTTATTAAGTATGTTATATCTCTCTCAATTTTCTCACTCACAATAATTGCATTTATGTGTTTGTAATATGTTTAAATGAGTCTTGATGGGTTGTTGTAACATCCTAAAATTTTGAGAGAGAAATATTCGAAATTTCGGCAATATAACATTTAAAAGATAGAGAAACCTCTCGCCCTAAAATAGGGGATAAATTAAGCCTGAATAGTAAAGGTAAAACAATTCAAACCCAAATGTATCATCCCAAAACGGGGTATATGGTAAGGCATTTACAATCCAAGAAATGAAGCATAAAACGACAACCTACTAATCTAAGTTTGGTTAACTAGATTATGGTCGGGTGTCGCAATCCTTCCAAAATGTATATCTTCAAAAATCAAGGCATGTTGGTCACTATGTATCTCAAAAAGACCACTCACGACCCCAAGGTCGTTCCCTCAAGCCCGATGTGCCCCACCACTAAGATGATTTGTCAAACATGACAATCAAAGAACAAGTGTTAGGTTAAAGTCTAGTGTAGGCATGGATGGGGCGGGGACCTCAATCCCCATCCCCGTCCCCAATCCCTCATCTTCATCCCCGTTCCCATCCCCGTCCCCGCCGGGGAATATAATCACATCCCCATCCCCAACGGGGATCCCCATCGGGGAAACGGGGATTTTCTTTTCCGTTTATGTAAGCTATTTAAATCAAATATATGAGACACCGCACATGTTTAAATATCACATATTTCCAATAAACCTAAAATCGAAAGAAATTTAATTTGGTATAAAAAATCACAAAATCATATAATAATTAATAACTTAAAACCAACAAAAATTCAACCGAATTCGGGAAAAAAAAAAACTTAACTTCACACGTACCAAAAGATATCGAGTAATATTCAAAACTATATCGAGTAATTGTATTTTGATTGACATCCAAAATACATACTAACATCAAAAAAATAACAATTTTATATTATAAGCCTAGTTAGGAAATAGAAAATTATGAATTACCGATTTAGTTTAAATAAATAATATATATTAAATATTAATTAAAATATATAACGGGGCGGGGCGGGGAGTGCGATACCTGTCCCCGTCTCCATCCCCGCTTTGAGACAAACGGGGATCCCCGTCCCCATCCCCATCCCCGATCGACGCGGGTGGACCGGGTTCCCCGACGGGTCGGGGCCCATTTCCATGCCTATTCTAGTGAGAACAAGTCAAATAAGAATGGAAGTACTAAATCCATTTGAAGTCACGCGGAAGATATAGCCGTGAGCTAAACCAATAAATCAAATAAACCATTAGTGAATAAATATGGTACATATAACACCAATCACATAATGAGCTCAACTCTTCTGAGTCTATTGCTCGAAAACATCAAGTCAACCCCTCTAGGTCTATTCTTGAGAGTTCCAAAACGGGAAACTCTTGCACAAGGGAATTACACCTTACTGCCCATGAGACGTTGCCCGACCGTATAGGTCCACACCTTACTTATCATGGTGACCCGATGCTTATTATGTGCCAAAATGGTGAACCTAATGTCTAAAACGGGACATAGGAACACCATGCCTATGGATCCATTGCACTAAAACCAAATACAAAGCATTTTAACCCATCCATCATTAATCAACTTATATGTATAAGATTTCTACATGAAAACTTGTCCCCCCATTAACAAGGAGGCCTTGCTAAACCAAACCCAAATTTTCACTTTGAATTTACCAAAATCCCAAATATGAGGAGTGAGTTTCAAAACATTTAAAGAATAGTATAAAACCACGATTTATAATGTAACTACAATTTTCCCAACAATAATGTTCAAGTATCAAAACCCTAATATTCCTATATCATACGATTTGGTCAAGTTTCACAAAACCCTAATATGAAGCTAGGAAGTATAAATGAGGGTTATAATACATATTAAATACATGAGAACATGGAATAGGAACTCGCCTTATAAAGTTTGAACACAAACCCTAGATGTGGAGAGGATAGAAGAGATGAGAAGATCCTTGAAACTTTTAGATTCCTAGGCTTCAAAATTAATGTTCACCAAGGTCCTAAACCAACCATTAATGAGACTCTAAGACATCATCTAAGGAATATTCAATGAAGAGAGAGGGTTTGGGGTAAGAATGCTTACCAAAAACGCAAGAGAAAAACTCCAACTTTGCTCTCAAATCTGCCCCAAATGACTGAATCCCGTCAAGTGAGGTTTTTATACCACAGTCCCCGTCGATGACTATGACCAGCGACAATGCCCTGATCATAGTTAGGGGTGTACGCGGGTTGGGTTGGGCGGTTTTTGACATTTTTACAATCCAACCCAATTACGGCGGTTTGAAAATTCTCAACCCAACCCATTCAAAAGTATAACCCAACCTAACCCAACCCTTACGGGTTAGGGCGGGTTATAAGTATACATAAAGTTGACGATTTAAATACGATAAATAATACTAAAATTGTAGCCAACAAAGTTATTAGTGATTACATATGTTCGAGGTTCTACATCCCTTTTCTTAAACATGTTGATTTAACATTGTCTTCGATTTTGGGAGACTTAGGAGTATTTTTCATTGCTCGTATACATAGTAAATATGATATAAAAATACAAAGTTACAACCTACAAAAAAAAACATATGATATTTCTCTACGCAATAAAAATCAAACTTAACAACATCAATGCAATGAAAACAAAAATTCATGGTTCCAACTTCTATTTGAAAACATACTCCTAATCTCATTTATGTTTATACTTCTAATTTAAAATCTATTGTTTGAAAACATACTTCATATGTTTACTTATGCAATAAAAACAAAAATGCAGATCTAGTTGTTTCAGTACTCGTGCATTCGTGCTTATTGAGACATATCGATCGACCTAATTGAATTAATTCGAGCCTTGACGTAGTTGGATTAGTTTTGGGCTTTGGGTTGTAAATTGAACTAATATTTGTATATATATTTTGGGTTGTTAATTAGACTAATATATGTATATATTTTTTGGATTGAAAATTATAACGATTATAAATATTATATATATATATATATATATATATATATATATATCGAAATAATATATATTAGCGGCGGGTTAGCGGGTTGGGTTGGGTTGAGTTATGCTAACCCAATTTCAACCCTCCTAATTAGCGGGTTGGCGGTTTGGCGGGTGAGCAGGTTGGGTTTGATTGGGTTGTTAGCGGGTTGGGTTGGGCGTGTTTCGCGGGTTGACGATTTCTTGTACACCCCTAGTCATAGTCGTCGGGGCAATGTCGCTCCCCAGCCCCAACACGCTGAGTTTGTCCAGCAAACCTCCCTACGTCTGCGACAATGACACACGACTATGCCCTATGGCATAGTCGCCCCATGCCTCCTTGGGCGCCTTTTTGACCCAGACTGATCCGTTTCTGACGAGGGGAAGTTAACCAAGTTTCGTAACCCAAAAACCAATTAATGAGGCATCGGTGAACACCAAATAAGTACTCACAATAGAATCGAGAAGGAGAAAGTCTATACAAAATTCCGGACGTTACAGTTGTAATGGGTTTTAATGGGACTAAATATATTGTTGTTGGTCATAATATGTATAACTATATATGACTTGCATAGTATATATGTATCATGTATAAGGCCAACCAATGAGGCATCATGTTTAATGGTTCAAATTTTGAAATCCTTAACCTCTATAGCTCAACGTAGATCGACTAAACCGTGAATACTCCTAGAAGAACGCACGTTCTTATGTCAATGGTCGTATTGTTTAATTATCAATCATACAATCACAAAAAAAGCAGGATTATGATACGTGAAGTTTGGTGTTTTCTAACGATGAAAAGTAAAAAAAAATGAAATTAGAAACATATATTGGATTCGACAATAAACTCAAGTCTATAACCCTGAAATAGAAAGAAGAAGTTAAATAATCAGTTTTTACAACCAATATTGACATTAAACTACATTAATCATTTTAGGTTTTCATGTATATAAATATATTTATTACACGAGGATATTTTTATTCCATGGAATTGGTTCTTTTTATCGATATCCCATCAACCGATACATCCATATTCGTACATGTTTGTACTCAAGGGACATAATGTAAGGTCACGTCAACTTTGTAAAGTTGTTTTTACAGTCTAGAAATATACATGATTAGTAAAAATAATTGACAGTTTATTGTCTCCAGGAATTCTACGACTACGAGCTTTTATCATTTGAGACACTACTCGGTAGGGGTGTACAAAAAACCTTCAACCCGCGAAATTAACCCGCCCAACCCAAATCACTAACAACCTAATTAAATTCAACCCGCCCAACCGCCTAACCGTCCACCCGCCAACCTGCAAATTAAGAGGATTGAAATTGGGTTACTATTTGTTCAACCCGCCCAACCCGCCAACCGACCGCTAATATATAATTTTTATAAAATTTTATATATATATATATATATATATATATATATATATAATACAAGAATAAAAAACAAATAGTCTATTTAAACAAATTTATAGCCCAAAGTATATTATATACATTATATATATATAATACATTTTACTTAACCGTACAAACTAATGGAGGTTTGTTCGTATTCGTTCATTAAACTTAATCAAACAAATGAATAAATACGAACGGTAAAAGAACGTAATTTTTTGTGTTCATGTGCGTTCGTTAAGAACATGTGTTTGTTCGTGTTCATTTACGTTTGTTCGTTAAAATGCTAAATGAACGTAAACAGACGAACATAAACGAACGAACACAAATGAACAAAAAAACAACATTATTAATCATCATTTCGTTCCGAAATAACATAATAAAATAAAAAATCGGGTAACTTTATGAATAATAAAAAAATAATTCTTAAATTTTAATATAATTAATGATTTTACATATTAACATCATAATATATATATACATAAACAGACATTAACGAACGTAAATGAACGAACTAGGTCATTGTTCATGTTCGTTCATTTAACTAAACGAACAAAAAAATGTATTCATGTTCGATCAATTCTTAAATAAACGAATATAAACGAAATTCTCCCGAATGACTCGCCAAACGTTTGGTTCATTTACGACCCTAGCACTGCTAAATGCTAATCAAATAACTTATTGGTTCGCTAAACGTTTGCATATTCTTAGTAGTATTTATCGTACTTCATTTTATAATTTTATATAAACTACTAAACCGCCTAACCCGCTCAACCCGTCATAACCCGCAAGGGTTGGATTGGGTTATACTTTTAAACGAGTTGGGTTGAGTTTTTTCATAATTGAGTTGGGTTGTTAAAATGTTCCAATACATATATTGAGAATTTTCTACACAATACTTATATTGAGAATAAACATAAGATTTTCGTAAAAGATAAAGAATTTTCATCAAATCAACAAATAAAATATACTAAAATACGTATGAATGGTTCCAAGAATGGAGAACTGTAGATCTCTTATTTCTCACCAGAAGTGAACCCAGCTTTTTTTACCAATTCAACAATCAACTCATCAACAAACAAGTAATTTATCGCAATTTGCCAAAAGAAAAGAAGATCATAAATATAAAATCGTGGAAGAAAAATAAATAAAAAAAATAAGCGCAAGGGAACAGACGTCAGAGTGAGAGTTGTCGTCGTCCTGCCTCGGGATTCTGCCGACGGTTTTTAAAATGCTCAATTCGCAGTGCCAGAGATGATCTTTCTCATTACCCATGCACCACTTTCCCATAAATTTAACTTCTTTTTAAATATTACAGTAGATAGATTTGTTAAAATATTAAATATAAAAAAGCTACGTAATTAATAAACAAAAAAAAATAAATTTCGATAAAAAGATTTATCAAAATTACCATCAGAAGAATAGCGTGGTAAAGATAATGGTGGTCCATCCATATCCGATAATCCCACATTCCTAAATACTCTTAAACAAAAAAGTACGACTGTAATTCAACTTACCAAGGGAAATCACATAGAAATTAACATTTAGTACGATTTATGTTACACTCGATTTATTGATCCCAAGTTACATTAAAAAGATTTGCAAAAATAGAGGAGAATCTCACAAAATTTTATCAAAAAATCAATTCCCCCCAAGATTAATTCAAGAAAATATCAACTTCCAGTCAAGAAAAGTAAAAAAAAAAAAAAAACATGAAGAAGAAGAATTGAAAAAGAAATGGTGGTATTATGGTAATTTCACAAGGCTGGCAATTAGTGAGCCATGGCAGCAGGGGGATCGAAGCTAATGCTTCTCTGATTAGGCATAGCAAGCATGGAGGTATGATCCAAGAAATCATTCAACGCAACCACATATTCCAAAATTACCCTCAGATCATCCGCACACGAAAACCCTAAACTCCCGGTTCGTCTGACTGCATAAACATAAAAAGTGATGCATCCTTTTCTGAACTTGAACCGGGCCATCTCGCAACCGGTGAGTCCTCTGATCAGTTTCCGGTTCACTTCCCCTAAGGGTAACTCCGCCGGCCACATCCGGTCCAGACCCACCTTCATTTTTTCCGATTCGAACACGAACAGGACCACCTTCGATTTCTTGGTGCCGAGGCCGAGGGTGAGGGTGTGCCATGCATGGTGGGCGAGTATGGTGAAGTTTGTGGGGAGGAAAGCGGTGGTGGAAGGGAAGAAGACGGAGGATGGGGTTTTGTTTTGGGTGGCGATTGGTGGTGGGAGGGAGAGGAGGCGGAGGAGTTCGAGTGGGCGAGCACGGCGGATGGTGAAGGATTTGACGATGAATTGACCGCCGAAACGGAGGCCTTTGACTTCCGATGAGGGTTTGAAGGAGTAATCTGATGAGGAGGATTGGTCATTTGGGTGTTTATGCTTTTGCTTCTTTTTCTTGTTCTTGTTGTTGTTTTGTTTTTCATCCATGGATGAATGAATGTGGTGGTTGGTTGGTGATGGTGGCGGTGGCGGTGGTTGGTGGTTGAAAGAAAAGAAATAGAGAGAGTGAGAAAGGTTAGAGGTTGGTGGGATGGGTTTTTTTCTTTGGTGGATGTGAAGATGATTAGTGATAAGTGATAACAGACCAATCTAAAGCTTTTTCTGTTTTTTCAAGTAAAAAAGTACACTTTTCTACAAATTTCACTTCTTTAATCACTTGTTCAATTTTTATAGGTTTTTGTTTACACAAATATGGAAACCCATTTTATTTCATAAATATGTATATATAGAGAGAGATGTCAAATATCGTGTGAAAATTTGAGTTTTTTTTTTTTTTGGAAAGGGTCCAAACTAATCTCTGGCAATTAGGGCATTTGGCCCAGCTGTTAAAGCGTGTTAACCCTGAGTTTATCCTCAGTGGCCACAAGTGCTGCTAGTGGGGCTCGAACCCGGGTTAAGCGTTATGAACTCCCCAAGCCTTTACCACCACACCACAACCCTTGTGGTTAAAAAAATTGAGTTAACGGTAAGAAGTGTGAGGAGTGGATATGAACCGTTTATCTCTTTTAATCTTAAACCCTCCTATGAATTGCGGCTTAAAGTAGAATTGATTTGGTACATTTTGATGTATCTTATCTCAGTGCATTTCATCCTAATATGTGTCTATTTCTCATCCAACGGTTGATAACCACTTCTCACGTTTCTCATCGTTAACTCAACTTCTCATTGAAACTCAATCCTAAAGAGATAATATTCTAACTAGTTATCATAACTATTTATGTATTCATATTTTTATAGCTATTTAAAACGAAATAAAAATGTAAGTATTTGTATATATCGAGAAGTATTAGATCAATTTAAAAATAACTGATCACGAATATAGGTGAAAATTCAATTGTAAACTTTTTTTTCGTTTATGAACTTGGGGATATCGTTTATGAACCTGGAGATAAAGAAGAGTGTGACATTTGTCTCTATTTGTTCTCATTCATCATGAATAATAAATGTAAATTTGTTTCAACATTTATGACATATGATACATTATTTATGATGAATATCGTATGGATGTTTTGAATACGTGGTACACTCTCCTCTGTCTCTTGACAGATAACGAAAGTTAAATTTACACTTATTAAAATGTGTACGTAATTTATCTTGTTTATTTAGAAATTATAGTGTTCATGATGTTTAAAGACGATAAAGCAACTTGAATCACATACGATTATCACAAACCGAATAGAATCTTAAATTTGTTACTTTATTGTACAAAAGGAATATATGATTTACCCCACTTAATTATTAAAATTAAATCTATATGCATATTTTCTTTACAAATAATCTATTTTAAAGGATAAGAAATCTTTTTTTTTCTTTAATAATAGCTCGAATATTCATGTTCTTAGACATACATAAACTTCTATAATTCATCTACATGCATGAATGTATCAGGTTCCAATGATCTCCTCTTATCAACATCAGGACAGACCCATAATTTTTTTTATACGGTGACACCATATAATATAGATAAAAAATAATTACAAAAAGTACGGTTTTTATCGACGTGTCTTCATCTTTTTACCGACGTTTAATATTGTCCGGTGTGTGTTTAGCATAATTCCATAATTTCGAGGAATTTTTAAAGTTGTTTGCTTGATTTCGAGATATTTTTAAGTTTTTTTTATCGATTTCGAGGGATTTTTTCGGTTTTTGGGTTGATTTCGATAGTTTCTTTTGGTTTTTGGTTGATTATGAGGTATGGTTGCACTTTCTTGAAATTTCCAAAATAATACGGTAGCACCTTCCAAAACGATACGGTTACACCTTTCACGAACCTAATTTTTTTTATCTTTCGTCGAAGAAATAATACGGTGGCACGTGCCACCGTATTTAATAAACTAAATCCGTCCCTGATCAACATATTAATTAAAATCCTATTAATCCCACCTTCTTTTTCATTTTTTTACTTTAATCACGAATTTTTTTGAGTTGTATTCTTTGTCAATTTCGTAAGTGTTTCGATTTTTATTAAAAGATTTTTTTAGTATTCAAAAATGTTAATGTATATAGAGGGTCCAGGCCCATGTCAGTATAGGGCCCAAGCCCATTTAGTCTACGTATATATATGTTGTATCTTGTAGTCTAAGTTAGATTACTTTTCATTATTTTGCTTTACACTCTGTACGTTTTCTCTCAATCAATATATCGAGGTTTCAAACCTTCAACATATTCATCGTCTCCTTCAAGCATATTCATCTTCTAACATGGTATCAGAATTGTAGGTTTATTTTTCGATTTCACTATTCATCGATTTACTGTTCATCACTGTTCATCCGAAAATTGAATTGATTTTGTTTCTGAATCGATCGCTTGCCATCGCCCTCGAATCGATTTTGTTTTGAATTGATCGCTTGTCATCGCCTTTTGAATTGTTGCTCTTAATTGTTGACACCGATCGATCTGTGTGTTTTGATTTGCCATCGCCGCTGCTTTGTTTTTCTGAAACCCTTGCCGCAGGACCGGAACTTTACCGGTCGAACCTCTATCGGTCGAAGCCTCTATCGATCGAAGCCTCTACCGGTCGATTTTTTTTTTCGGTCGAAGCCTTACTACTGGTTGAACCATCCTATCGGTCGAATTTCCTTTATCGGTCGAATCCTTTACCGGTCGAGCCTCTACCAGTCGAATTTCCTTTATCGGTCGAATCCTTTACCGGTCGAGCCTCTACCAGTCGAATTTCCTTTATCGGTCGAATCCTTTACCAGTCGAACCTCTACTGGTCTTGCTTTATACCGGTCGAACTTCTTTACCGGTCGAACCTCTGAACTGTTTCTCAGTCACATGGTTGCCAATCTCAGTCACTCAAATCCCATCTCGGTTATTTTCAATGGTAGCAACTACATTCTATGGCATCATCATATGACAATTATGCTCAAATCACATGGCCTTTACACCTATGTTACTGGTGCATCCAAAGTTTCAGTTCAGGAAGCAACTGAGAATACTGTTGACTTTGCAAAACACATGAATGAGTGGGACATCAATAATGCTCGTATTCTGGACTTCATTAATGCCTGCACTACTCCTGAGATCAATCAACAGTTTCTTGGTTATCTTACCGCCAAAAGTATCTGGGATTTCCTTGCCAAGCGGTTCACGTCATCAGGCCTATCTTATCAGTATCAACTGTGGACCACTTTTCAGAGCAAACGTCAGCTTCCTGATCAATCCATAAACTCTTATATCTCTGAAATGCAGTATCTCAGAGATCATATAAGTCTTGGAGCACCACATATTTTTGATGAAACCGTTCAACAATTCACCGCCTACTTCAACCAGCTCCATTTGATTACTATCCTTATGGGCCTGACTGATAAGTTTGAGAATGTTTGTGCTTCTCTTCTCCATAGGCAACCATTACCTACTCTTGAAGAAGCAATATAAGAATTGATAAGTGAAGAAACCCGTCTTCACATGCGCTCACCGATGCCTGCTACTGATAGCATTCTCTACACGTCTCACCCCAAGTCAAAAGGCAAATGGACCAACAAAAATCATTCCAAATCTGCGGGAAAGACGAACACATCTGAGTGTGCATTTTTCCATTCTAATGCTCATCTTCTTCTTGATTATCCTATCCGTAAGTGCCGTAGGTGTGGCATCACTCATCCGCGCCATTATGAGTCTGACTGCCCGAAGAACTCAAAGCACACTGGTTCTCAGAACCGGACTCACGCTGTTGTTGGGTCTACTGTTGCTGATACCGAGGTTTCGTCTGCCTCTTCACCTGATCTAATGGAACTGATGCGTCACAATTAGAAACTCATGGAGCATATCATGTCTGGTGCTATGGGTATGAATTCTCCAAACTCAGCTGCCACAGGTAACGTATGGCTTTTTGACTCCGGGTGTTGCAATCACATGACACCTTGCCCTGATGGTTTCGTTTCTAAGAAACCACCTCAGCACTTTACGTCAGTAAGAACTGCTGACAATACTGGCCTACCGATATCCTTTAGTGGAAACGTTTCCACTCCTCATATACAATTACCGGATGTTCTAAATGTTCCGAAACTATCTCTGAGCTTAGTTTCGATTGCGCAACTTCTTGAATCTAATTTGATCATTTTATTTCATTCTTCTGGTTGTGTTGTACAGGATCCAAAGACCAAGCAGACTCTTGGACTCGGTCGTAAAGTTGGACGGATGATTGAAGTGGTCTACCTTCGCCTTCCATTACCCTCTTCAAGTCTTGTTGCCTCAGTTTCCAACACTTCCTCTTTTGAGTTGTGGCATGCCCGGCTAGGCCACTTATCTCTAGCCAGAATAAAATCATTAGCTCATTTAGGAGTGTTAGGAAATTGTGTATCAACTGATAATATTTCTTGTTTATCATGCAAACTTGGCAAACATCATGCTTTACCTTTTGAAATGAATGAGTTTAGTTCTACTTCTTCTTTTGATCTTATTCATTCTGATGTATGGGGACCAACACCTCATCCATCCATGGGGGGTGCTCGATACTTTGTTATTTTTATTGATAACCATACACGTTTCACATGGATATATCTCATTAAACATCGTTCGGAACTACCCAAAATTTATATTATGTTTGCCCGGATGATTCACACCCAATTCTCAAAATCTATAAAGATTCTTAGAGCTGACAATGTTATGGAATACAAAGAGTCATCTCTTCTCTCCTTTCTTCAATCTCAAGGAACTCTCTCTCAGTACTCCTGTCCTGGCACATCTCCTCAAAATGGTCGTGCCGAACGTAAACACCGTCATATTCTTGATACGGTTCGCACTCTTCTCATATCTGCCAAATGTCCAGAACGTTTTTGGGGTGAAGCTGCTTTCACTACAGTTTATACTATCAATCGTCACCCTACTCCCATCCTTAATAATAAGTCTCCTTATGAGGCTCTTTATGAGGTCACCCCTGCCTATGAACTTCTAAAAGTTTGGGGTAGTGCTTGTTTTGTTCAACTACAATCTCATGAACATACAAAACTTGAACCTCGCTCAAGACTGTGCTGCTTCCTTGGGTATGGTATTGAGCACAAAGGTTATCGTTGCTGGGATCCTATCTCCCAGCGTCTTCGTATATCTCGTCATGTTACCTTCTGGGAACATGTTCCTTTCTCTTCTATATCCAAGTTTCGCGAGTCTCCTAATTTCACCACTCCGTTCTTCACCGATGTTTCTGTCTCATTGTACTCACTCCAATCTGACATCATATCACCTCCACCTGTTGTTCCAACTCCTTATGAGTCTGCCTCTCCTTCAGGGTCTCCTGCCCCCACACAGCCTGCCTCTCCTAGTTTTCCTGATCAACATCAATCATCTGCTCCATCCGCACAGCCAATATCTGAGGTGCCTGCTGAGTCTTTGGCTCCTGAAACTTCTCAATCTCATAATGTTAAACAATCAGATCGGGTAAGACAAGTTCCTTCTCATCTTCGTGATTATCATGTTTATGCTACTCTGATGTCAAATCACAAACCTACTTTCTACAAGGAAGCCTCCTTTAACCCTGATTGGCAGAAAGCTATGGATGAGGAACTTCAGGCACTTGACAATGCTCAGACATGGGAATCTATCCCTCTTCCACCAGACAAGTCATCCATTGGCTCCAAATGGGTGTTCAAAATCAAAACCAAATCTGATGGCTCTATTGATCGGTACAAAGCTCGTCTTGTGGCCAAGGGCTTCAATCAAGAGTACGATATTGATTATGAGGAGACTTTTGCACATGTTGCTCGAGTCACTTCTGTTCGTAGTCTTCTAGCTATCGCAGCTACCAAACAATGGCCTCTCTTTCAGATGGATGTTAAGAATGCCTTTTTGAACGGTGACTTATCTGAGGAGGTCTACATGACACCTCCTCCAGGCGTTCGACTTCCACAAGGTCATGTTTGTCGTCTTCGGAAGGCTCTTTATGGCCTCAAGCAAGCTCCGCGAGCTTGGTTTGAGAAATTCAGTTTCTCGGTCACCTCTCTGGGCTTCTCCCCCAGCAACTATGATTCAGGACTATTTACTCGGACCACTGAGGCTGACACAATCTTACTTATCCTGTATGTGGATGATATGATTATTACTGGCAGTGACTCTACAGGAATAGCCAATCTGAAGTCATCTCTCAGCTCCTGTTTTGAGATGAAGGATCTTGGTTCTTTACACTATTTTTGTTGGTCTTGAGGTGCTCTCCGATCCATCGGGAATTTATCTGTGTCAAGCCAAATACACCTCAGATCTTTTGTCAAAAGTTGGGATTACTGACAACAAAACATCGTCCACTCCTCTTGAGCACAACCTTCATTTGGCTCCAAATGTTGGACCTCCTCTGCATGATCCTACTTTATATCGCCAGTTAGTGGGGTCACTTGTCTATCTGACAGTGACTCGACCTGATATTGCCTATGTTGTTCATACTATCAGTCAGTTCATGTTTGCACCCTGTTCTGATCACTACACCACTGTCCTGGGCATTCTTCGATATTTAAAAGGGACCATGTTTCATGGTCTTCATTTTCCATCCACCTCATCGTTGACTTTGCGAGGTTTTTCTGATGCTGATTGGGACAGTGACATGACTGATCGTTGCTCCACTATCGGCTATTGTTTCTTTCTTGGCGACTCTCTTATATCCTGGCGAAGCAAGAAACAATCTCTCACAGCTCGGTCCAGTACTGAAGCTGAGTATCGAGCACTAGCTGACACGACTCAAGAACTTGTGTGGTTACGCTGGCTACTCTCTGACATGGGGGCTCCTCAACAGTCTCCAACTCCATTGTGGTGTGACAACAATAGTGCCATTCAGATTGCTCACAATGATGTTTTCCATGAGTGAACGAAGCATATTAAAATTGACTGTCACTTTGTTCGTCAACATGTGACTCGTAAGACTATTCAACTTCTTCCTATTTCGACTCTTGATCAACCGACTGATATTTTCACTAAAGCTCATTTACCAGGACGGTTTCGTGATCTAGTTTCCAAACTCCATCTGGCTCATTCTTCTCCTGATTGAGTTTGAGGGGGGATGTTAATGTATATAGAGGGCCCAGGCCCATGTCAGTATAGGGCCCAAGCCCATTTAGTCTACGTATATGTTGTATCTTGTAGTCTAGGTTAGATTACTTTTCATTATTTTGCTTTACACTCTGTACGTTTTCTCTCAATCAATATATTGAGGTTTCAAACCTTCAGCATATTCATCGTCTCCTTCAAGCATATTCATCTTCTAACAAAAAAGATAATATATTACTAAAAAAGTTTTTTATATTGCAAAACCTCTGGATGGTTGTGTTATTTAGATACCATGAATCTCCATTAACTTTTTGGGTTTAAACCCCTTGTGAACTTGGATTTTGAAGGTGGTTGTCAGTTGTTTTATTTGTAGCCTATTAAATGATTATAGGTACAACAATTTTTTATTTATTGCATATGAAATTGCTATAGTTATCACATTGTTATTCGTTAACTAGGAGATAAAAAGTTTTTAAAACATGATGTAACACTTGGAATTTTTGGTAATTAAAGTCAACCCGTACTTTGCAACATCTCATAAATAGTGGGTTTTATGATAAATAATCCTTTTAGGTGGTCTCCATAAGTATCGGAAGCCTTGGTGTCGAAAAAGCCGAGTTTCAGGACGTGGTACGAACCCATCTACAATGCCCGTCATAGTCGCACCTGACATATTAGCACGAAGTGGACAGTAGTTGGGGTAGAACTAGCGACAATGCCATGGCAAAGTCGCACAAATGCACAAGTTGCTGTCAAATGTGAATTTTCAGCCAAAACTCATTTCTCACTTCTCATTTCTTCTCATTTTCTTTCCAAACTCTCTCAAGACCTAACCAACCTTATTTATGGTGATTTTGGGGCATTGATTGTACAACTCCACAAGCCTTGAAGTGTCATTACTCTCTCTAATTGAAGATAAAAAGTTAGTTATCAAGGACTCACCATCTGCATCTTCATCTGCAACCTCAAACTCCATCTAAGGTTTTATAGGTTTTTCTAATAAAACATAGTTTATGAGTTCAACCTACCTTCTATTAACTTTATACATGTCAATACTTATATTTTAAACTATTGACCTCCTCTTGCTACATTTTCTTGGCTTTAAATCGTTTTGACCTAACTTGGGTATTTTTGGAGATTTTAGGGTTTTCACCATTTTTAGATATGTCAAAGAGTTTCATAAATTGTGGTACATTATGTGATAAAACTCGTGTATTGATGGTCAAAAACTCTTGAAATTGTGTCATCTTAGTTATATGTGGATTTCACACTATTTTGCAGATTTCTCAATAAAAGTGTATTTTGGGAGGATGATATACATGGATTTAATGTTTGTATTGTCAATAAGAGCACCCCCAATGGGAGGTTTTTAGAAGTCCATCATCCTATGTGGCAATGCAAGAACCTTTTCTTTATTTTCTCTAACCATTGCAGGGACAACAATGTGGCAAACCGCTCCATGCAGATGGAGCGGTCCATGTCACCCCAAATCTCAAATTAATTACTTTTTCATAATAAAAAATTATTTTAAAATCAATTAAAAAATAATTTAATATAATAAATAATTTTTAATTATTATTATTATTATTATCTTTAATTTTTATCTTTAATTATAATAAATAATTTTTTGTTGTAACTTTAATTATTGTATTTTAATTATAACAAGTAATTCTTAACTATTATATATTTAGTTTTTTAATTATTAAGGGTATTTTAATTATTGTCTTTTAATTATAATAGTAAATTATTATTATTATTATTATTATTATTATATAAACTATGGACCGGTTCATGATTGAGAGTGAAATGTTTATGAAATGTGTAGAAAAGAGAAAACTGATGTGACAGAGAAAGAAAACTGATGTGACAAAGTTATGAACTTTTGATAAGGTCCATGATTGTAGATGCTCTAAGCAAAGTAGAACTTCTAAAGCTTTGAAAAAGAATTATATTTGAGAATGATTTGTATTTGGATGTGAAAATGGTCTATATTGACTTTCTTATGGACTTGGTTCCATATGGTAACATTCTATACAAAGGTTTGCCTTTCATGGTAATGTATTATGAGAACTATATGCGTGATTATAGTTTTATCACCAATCTAATTGTGACCAGCCTTAGACTATTACTAGTGGATCCATATGTATATATAGAGTCGACTTAATTTTGGGACAATTCTCGTTTGTAACTAGTTGAGACATTGGACCTTCGGAAGGCAACTTGGTACGGTTATGTGGAACCGGATACTAGCCATAGGTCTTAAATGTAATCCTAATTAATGAGTATGATTAGGATCATTGTGTGTCTCCCCCCCCCCCCAACCCAATCTGAGTACGAGTCGAGGAACTCGTGGCCTTGATCATAGTATTGAGCTCGCAACTCGGAAAGTAGCCTGATTTTGTGTTCCACTACAATCCTTGGAAATCGGGTCTCCCTCGTCATCGTAAGATGTTTTGGACCGTAAGGTCCTTATGTGGTTATTTGACATATTTAATCTTTCAAACCCATTGAAAAGATATTTATCTACATTTCAGTCGTTCCAGTTATTTATATAAAATGTTGTTTCTCACTAGGCGTCAAGTCTGACGTTTTTTCTTAAATGATATGTATAACAGGTTCCCTTAGCGGCATGTTGCATATGGTATGAGGGAAGAGCGTTGAGCCATTATGACAAATTTTTGGGATAGACACTTATGGAGACATGGCGTACAATTGATAGAGTATTTTGGGAAACTGAGTTGACAACCAATATAATCTAGATGTGTATTATTTAGATTAGTTTGTGGTCAATTTTATATTCAATTACAAGAATTGTGAACGCTATTATACATTTCTCCTTTTTTGGGTGGTTTCTAATTATTATAAACGTCATATTGCTGAAATTTTAAGTTTTAAATTTCCTTAATTTTAGGGTGTTACACATGATTTTCAGCTCGAGCTGTTAAACGAGCTTATCAATCTCGATAAAAAAATGAGTTAATCGATCTCGAGCTTAAGCCCATAAACAAACTTATAAAGTTTGAAATTTATGTCATATTGTGTAACCCAAAATTCTTAAACGAGTATCGAACTCGAGCTAGAACATTGAAAATATTTTCGAGCTTGAGCATAGTTTGGGAAGAAAAAAAAACTTGAGCTCGATCCGGATATTAATATTTCGAGCCGAGCTCGAACAACATGATACTCGACTCAACTTGACTCGACTCGTTTACACCCTAGTTACTGGCTAACAGTATCTAGATTATCAATGGAGAATAAATTTTAAACCTCACTAAAAATAAAAAATAAACGTGAATATTTATTGTACATAAATGAATATAGTTAGAAAATATGTTTATAAAATTACTATTTTCTAAAATTAAACAGGTGAGATTAACAAGGTAATTTTTTATTAAAAAAATTTAGAAAAAATTATTTGTTGGCTCCCAATAGAGAGTAAAGGAAATTGATTTCGAAAATTCTGAAAGAAAAAAAAGG
Source organism: Arctium lappa (assembly GCA_023525745.1). Classification (NCBI taxonomy): domain Eukaryota; kingdom Viridiplantae; phylum Streptophyta; class Magnoliopsida; order Asterales; family Asteraceae; genus Arctium; species Arctium lappa. The sequence goes on from CM042049.1 coordinate 126,173,798, forward strand.
ATTGAAAATATAATAATGTTATATCTATACTATACTATATTATAAAGTACGGATAAAAAACACTTAAATACAAATTATTAGGCACAAGGTACCATCATTTTATGCAAGATTTTAAAAATCTCTTAATTTACAAGTATCAAAGCACAAGATACATATTACTACTGCAGACTTCTAACACCCACCAATTTGGTATGTGCATGACCTTCCTTTTTATGCAGACATTTTCATGTATCACTATTAATTAATATATTATATTATTATAAATTTGTTTTAATTATATTATTAAATATGTAATTCGTTATTTTTTTTAGATGTCATTAAAATATATAAGATAATCATTGAATTATAATAAAATACTTTATTTTTTTATATAAAAACATTATATTATTAAGCCTAAATTAAATAAATTTATAAAAAAATATTATCACTTTCTCAAAACCATCCAAAATCATACTGTAAATTAACCAAAAAAATATAAAACATTAAAATCGTGATGTATCTCACTCTATTGCACGAGTACGCTTCTAGTATTATATAGAAAGAAAAAACAAGAAAATAGAGTCATAAAGGTAAGAAATTGCATAAGTGCATAACATGCAAAACTTTGCTTTTGGGAATGAATAGTAGTAATCATTGGTGCCACACACCACCATATTATCTCTAGTTTCATTCAAATTAATTTTAATTTTAAATGTCAGACTTTATATTAAATAAAATATTTAAAGTGATTCAAAGTTTTAAATGTCAGACTTTTTAATTTTAGTAGTTCTTAAAAATACTCAGAAAATTCCCCAATAGTTTTATACGACTCGAACAGACGACCTCTAAATAAAATCCTCAAAGATCTAAGTCTTCTTATTAGTTAACCTAACTCAATAAGGTTAATGCGATTGAAGTTTAGCATGGTCTTTAGGGATTTCTTAAAATAAGAAAATAAAAATTTTTAGAGCTTTTAATTATTTCTTTCTTAAAAATAAAGAAAGTAAAAAAGAGGGGATATAAATCTTCAAATTTAGAAATTCTCCCAAATCAAAATTTTAAGAGAGAATAACGTTTTTTTCTCTATCAATTAAGTTGAATGTGTTATCATTTTAAATAAAGCTTTTGGGAAGGTTTTTCGAAATATTATAATAATTGACTATTTTAATAATATAATGTATGTTAAAATCTTCAAAATAAAAAAACTTTTGAATATAAATGTAAATTTTTTTTTTCATAATTTTAACTCTTACTTCTCCATATTAGAAAGACAATAAAAAATCTGATGAATATGCTCTTATAAATTAATTGTTTATTATTATTATTATTATTATTATTATTATTATTAATTAATTAATATTAATTGAAATTATTAATTAATTATAGTTGTAAATTATAACCAGTATTAATTATTTAAAATTATTTTTAATATTATTATTTAATATATTTAATTGTGAAAAAAATATATAAAATATTTTAAAATATTTTTATAATTATATAAAAGTTAAAATTATATTTATTTTGTTTGATAAATAATAAATATTTTATAAAAATAATTAATTTAATAATTTTTTAAGGAATTATTAATTAATTAAAATATTCAAGATTGATCAACTTTGAATTTATTCACATTATATGTAATTGTTATTTAAAATTATCATTTAACATAGATATTTTTTAAATTCTTATTTGGTTATATACATCCGAAAATTATAGTATTATAAATCAAATAGAAATTCTATTACTTAACATACTCTATTTATTTAATTTTTCTTACCATATAGTTTGTATTAATTAATATATTCTATTATTTAATTTTCTTTACCATATTGTTTGAATAAATTAACATGTTATAGTATTAGTGATTTGGTATAAATATATTATGAAATGTTAAAAATTACTAATTTTTAACATTTTCTTTTTGTCATATTACACTTTTCAAATAGTTTATCAGTTAGTTTTTTTGTCAAATGTAATTAGTTTATCAGTTAGTTTGTCAAACATACCCTAATCAAAATACACATAAGTTGATTCCGAATATCCACCGTCATACAATTTTTTTTATGATGCTTATTAATTTTACAAAATCTATATATTTCAAAATTATTGGAAAAATAGTGATATCTAAAATACTTCTTCATATTTTGATTTGTTTGTTCTAAAACATATTCCACATCTATATGTTCTAAAAAACGAAGACATATTTTTTCGTAATTTTCTTATCATTTAGTAATCTTAGTAAAAAAGGTTTTTACATTTATTACATGTATTAAATTATAATTAATCCATTATTGTGATATAATATATTTATTAAATAGTATATTATATCATATATTGTATTACAAATAAGCATTAATATGAGTTATATTAAAGAGTAGTTGGTTGGTAACTTTTAGTTCAACAACTTAAATAAAAATATTTTAATCATTACAATTTCATATTTATATATTATCAGCTAAATAATAAACTTCATCAAACAAATGTATATAATAAATTATATATCACTAGATGATGTATAGACCACATATTATCAATACAGTTGTCCCAAAACAATACCAAATGAGTTTGTTAAACATTTTAAAGAGTGGTCCATTAACATTAAAACTTAAAAGATGAGTTTTTTAAGATGCTAGTTCAATACTAAAGATGAAAATTTGATCTATAGGTAGATTTCGTATTTTGTAGGAAACAAGGTTGATCTTGTACATGGAAAGGAACGATGTTCGAGATGATACTATTCGCCTTTCATTTAACTCTAATGTGTCGTGTGTGTATATATATATTGTTGTCGTTAACAGGTACCCAACTTATTCACAACACCTAACAAGATTTCCTCCCCATGAACCCATGGCAATTAGACGATGCAGTAACAAGGACGAGGGGGCCATAAACAAGGAGTGAGATTGGGGACATGAGATATATCAATGTATATTTTATATCAAATAAAATAGTATTTATTCCAATTTCACACATAATCTCTCTCTTTTTTTCTATCTATATATAATTAATTGAATAAATTGTGAATGATTGAGAGTGTTGGACACAATTGAGAGTCTTTTGAAAAAGATTAAACGTAAGATTAAGGTTGGCACACCAAAAATGATGTAAAGCATTAGAGTATTGTGAATAAAGCTGGGATGTACCTTCATCCTTTAATCATATCATAAGGAAAAGAAAAAGATAAAAAAAGATATACCCATGTTTCTTAATGACATTTAGGTCCATACCCATTATATTGGTCCCACAAACAAATTATGACTTTGCTTTTTTCCTTTGTCAAAAATGAGACTTTGAAAGTGAGACTAGAACAAACTTTATGTATCCTGACCAAATATGGTTTGTTTGGTCTTTTTTAATCGAAAGTAATTGACTATGAAATGATAGAATCTAGTTACCAAATTGAAAAATTAATCAGGATTGTACTTATAGAGACTTTGATCTTTTATCTGTGATAACTATTTAGTTGGTAATATACCTTACTTGTGATTGATTGTTGCCCATTAGTTTGAGTTTTGAGTCAAATATCTTTCCAATTTATTTTTGTTATCATGATAACTATAAGCAAAAGGGCAAATATGTAAATTCGCATGTGATTTGATTATTTCCAAACATCAAGCAATCAGCATCAGGCCTACTCAAAGCTAAAAGCCCAAATATAACAAAACAAAGGCCAATTTTAAGCTCATCAAAACTCCAATCAGCCATCTCAGATCCACAATATTCAGACCAGTCAACCAAGACCCAACGAAAAAGTTTGCATAACATTAACAAGAAAATCGTAAGCTCAATCAGTACGTGCCATTTGCATTAGAAATGCCAAAAACCGTTCTGGGCCGGGCCCAAAAATGCTCCCAGCCCAAGATAGTTCCATTGTAACTGGTCTAGTTTCGGTCCCGACCAAAAAACATCCGCTCTGTTTTCCATGCACAAAGCTATCGATCCCATATTTTTTTTATAAAATGAATTTTGAAGATATAAAAAATATTATATGATTTTTTTTAACATATGAAAATGTTGTTCAAAAACACTTTAAAATGTTTAATTGGGTCATTCAATATGTTTTCGCATTCAATTTACATTTTTAAATAAGTATAAGAGTAAATTGCAAAGTTGGTCCCTGTGGTTTATTGTTTTTCTCACATTTGGTCCCTGCAACTTTTTATTGCAAGAAAACTCCATGTGGTATACAAAAGTGCCGGATTTGGTCCCTGTGACTAACGCCCGTTAGTTTGCAGGTGTTAAATCCCCTCATGTGCCTTGCACATGAGAGTATATGGGTCTGTAACACCCGCTATTTTGGGGTTGGGTGAAAAATTGACTTTTACCCAAAGTTCAAGGGGGTAAAATGTAACTTGGGTTATATAAATATAAATCAGATTTTAGATATTTTGTAAATATCACAAAATCAGATCTTTGTGAAATCAGAGGGAGAGAGAGAAGAAGCAGGAAAAAAAGGGTCGTTCGGGTTTTTCTCCAAATCAAGGTACGAATCTAGCTTAATGCTTTAATCTGAATGCTTTTAGCCGTGTAGAATCTCGTTGTGAAGGTTTTAAACCGTTCCATTGTGAGATCTGAGTATTTCTCATTTTGGATCTGGGTTCTGCTTCCGATCTGTTCTTGATGTTCTTGATGAACAAGACGCTCATGTTCGGCCGATGCTGTTGTTCGACCGAGGTCATGTTCGACCGAAGGTCGTGTTCGACCGAGGTCAGGGTTCGACCGAGGTCGGGTTCGACCGAGGTCAGGGTTCGACCGGTGTTGTCATTTCGACCGGACTAGTTCCTGGTAGTTGTTAGACTCTATTGTCTTTAAGTTTTATGTGAGAAAGTTATATGTGTTTCGACTTACCGACTTATCGGTGTTGTCATAGGTAGCAATCGTAAGAAGCAGTCTTTAATCAGGAAGAAATCTGAGGTGAGTCCTTTAAGCTAAATCGGTTTGTATTACGAATGCTATGTGATAAATGTATTATTTGAAATGTGAAAAACCTGGTTTCAAAGTGACATATTGCCGTTGGGAAATACCTTCTAAAGATCTCACATTTTCAAGAATCACGATTTATAGAATTGAACTGTTGTTCATATGAATTGCCTGTATAGTTGATTTAATTGAGTATGCTCTGAAATGACATGCTTTGGCTTTGAGTCTTAGTGCAATGGATCCATAGGCACTGTGTTCCTATGTCTCTGTTTTGGGCATTTGGTTCACGTTTTAGCACGGGATAGGCATCGGGTTGCCATGATAAGTAAGGTGTGGGCCTATACGGTCGGGCAGCGTCTCATGGTGCAGTAAGGTGAAATCCCATTATGTGCTTGAGTTCCCCCTGTTTTGGGAACTCTCAAGGATAGATCCAGAGGGGTTGACTTGAATGTTTTGAGCAACAGATCTAGAGGGGTTGAGCTCGTTATGTGATTTGTGGGTATTACTTATACCATGTTTAATCACTAATGGTTTATTGGATTTCTTAACTTAGCTCATGGCTATACTACCGCGTGGCACCAATTGGGTTTAGTACTCTCTTTTATTTTAAACTTGTTCTCACTAGGCGTTAGCCTAACGCTTGCTCTTGGTTGTCATGTTGGCAGGTTATCTTAGCAGTGGGGCTCGTCGGGACTGAGGGAGCGACCTTGGGGTCATGAGAGATTCTTTTGAAGATTCATTTTGGAAGTATAGCGACACCCGCCCCTAATCTAGATATTTTGTAGATAAATAGGATGTCGTTTTATACTTCAGTTATCTACCTAAATATTGGCTACTCTATACCCGTTGGGTTGTTTGTGTAATGAAATTGTCACACCTTATTCCGCAAGTTAGTCTATTGCCGGATTGTTTCTTCGAATTTTTATTTCCGCAGTTTCTAGGGTGTTACAAGTTGGTATCAGAGCCTTGGTTTAAGTGAACTAGGTATGACTGTAAGATGCCTAGACTTAAACTGAGACTATTAAGTTACGACTCGTGAGATGGGGTAGATCTTGTAAGATAGGATGGTCTTAGGGTCAACGGAAAATTGCACAAGTTGAAAGTTGTAACGATGGTAATAAGCACTCTTGCGTAGTATACGTTCATAATTTCACTTAGCTAACGTTATTATGAAAATGTCTTACGTGAGCATACTTAGATTACTGTTGTTATAACGATTGATAAGTGTAGAAGTACGTTCTCTGTGTTTTCCGTAATCCTTATCCCGTTCTTTTGCATAATTGCGTTCAGCAGAACCATGGTTAATACCAGGAGTCATCCGGAAGGCCAGGAGGCCGACATACCTACGACCGACCATCCGCTGGCGACCGTAGTGGGGGAAACTGTACGCGTGAGTAATGTGCTGGGTGGAGGACCCGAGCATATTCCTCGACGAAATTTGGAGGCTAATGAGCCTATTATTGAAGAAGTGACCGCCAAAACGAGAATGATGGATCGTATGATGTTGGCCATGAATAGGGCCATGGCGCAACAACAGGAAGTGTTCTTGAAACTCCTCGAGGACCGAGACACTAACAACCGTAGGCCCGAAACGGTTGGCGAGAATGTGATTGTTGCTGGATCCAGGGGTACCAGACCTGTAATTTCCCATGTGGTAACTGCAACCCTAGGCGTCAATCGAACGACACGGACTTGCACGTTTAAGGCTTTTCTGGGTTGCCGACCACCAGAATTTAAAGGCTCGGACAATCCCTTAGATTGTATGGCCTGGGTTCGAGAGATGGAGCAAGCTTTTCGCTCAAGCGAATGTGGGGAAGAACAGAGGGTGATATTTGGTTCCCGTATGCTGCGGGGAATAGCTCTTACCTGGTGGGATGTGTACTATGCTTCGCTGGAGCCAACTGTTCTAGACCAATTGTCTTGGTCTACCTTCAAGGAGAAACTGCAAGAGGAATACTGTAACGAGCGGTCGTTGGACCGAATCAAGGATGAATTCCAGAATTTGAAGAAGGGAGGTATGTCTGTGAGGGAATACAACCGTCTCTTCATGGACAAGCTAGGCTTTGTGGGACATCTGGTCCCGACAGAGAGAGATAAGATCAAGGCTTACATCAAGGGTCTTCCATCGGACATGATGTCGATGGTCCGTGTGACGAAGACCTCCACCCTTCGGGAGGCAATGGAAGAAGCCCAACTCATGGAGGATGCTTACAGTCTCGGCATGGATCAGGGTGGTCGCCAAGTCGAGAAGAGGAAGTGGGAGGGAAGTTCAATGCCCTCAAAGAAACCCTTTTATGCCAACAACAGCGCTCAGCGAGGAGCTGATCCTAGACGCGATGCTAAGTGGTGCTCTAAGTGCCGAAGTAAGCATTTCGGTCCTTGCAACTTTGTTCCCGGGACGTGCTACAAATGTGGGAAGACGGGTCACACATTCCGAGATTGCCCTCTCAAGGGACAGGTATGTTTTGAGTGTAGGGAACCGGGGCACGTAAGGGCGGAATGCCCGAAGCTCAAGACTGGGGGATTTAGCGGGAAGAAGATGGAACCGCCGCGGTCGACTGGAAGGGCTTTCCAGATGTCGTCAGAGGAAGCTAAAGCATCGACCGATGTAGTGTCGGGTACGTTTCTTCTAAATTCCGTACCTACGCGTGTGCTATTTGATTCTGGTGCTAGCTACTCGTTCATATCTGATTTGTTCTGTCAAAGGCTTGCTATGTCTAAAAGTACGCTAGAGATTGCTGTTGTGGTAGAAATAGCAAATGGAGGTCGAGTTCTAATTCATAATATCCTTAAGGATTGCATCTTAGAGCTTAAGGGGAAGAAATTTCCCATTAACCTATTACCAATGCAAATTGGCGGATTTGACGTGGTGGTAGGTATGGACTGGTTATCTAAGAACCAGGCCGAAATTGTATGTTCTAAGAAAATGATCCGTTTACCTGTGGCAAACGGAGAAGCGACTATAATCTACGGCGAAGGAAGGAAAAGCGATGTGGCGATTATTTCAGTAATCAAAGCTAGGAAGTGCTTGGCGAAAGGATACGTATCTTTCTTAGCATATGCCATCGATACCAAACTCGACCAACGGAAATTGGAAGATGTTAGGGTGGCGCGCGAGTTTCCCGATGTGTTTCCGGAGGACTTGCCCGGGTTGTCGCCCGATCGAGTTGTGGACTTTCGTATTGACCTCATTCCTGGAGCGGCTCCGATTGCTCGAGCTCCATATCGTTTGGCTCCTACCGAAATGCAGGAGATGGTGGTTCAACTTCGAGACCTTCTCGAGAAAGGTTTCATCAGACCGAGCTCGTCACCGTGGGGAGCTCCGGTTCTATTTGTCAAGAAAAAGGATGGTGCATTGAGAATGTGTATCGACTACAGGGAACTGAACAAAGTGACGGTGAAGAACATGTATCCACTTCCAAGAATCGACGACATGTTCGATCAGCTTCAAGGAGCGGGTTGCTTCTCAAAGATTGATCTTCGATCGGGGTATCACCAAGTGAAGGTAGCAAAGAGCGACATTCCGAAAACGACATTTAGAACTCGCTATGGGCACTACGAGTTTCTGGTGATGCCATTCGGCTTAACCAACGCACCAGCGATATTTATGGACTTGATGAATCGAGTGTGTCGACCGTTCCTCGACAGATCAGTAATCGTGTTCATCGACGACATCCTAGTTTACTCTAAGAACGAAGAAGAGCACGGGCAACATCTCTGTGAAGTATTGGAGGTGTTAAGACGAGAGAGACTCTACGCAAAGTTTTCAAAGTGCGACTTTTGGCTTCCAGAAGTTCAATTTTTGGGACATATAGTTTCAAAGGAAGGAGTCAAGGTGGATCCCGCAAAGATCGAGGCAATGACGAATTGGGAACCTCCCAAGAATCCGTCTGAAATCCGAAGCTTCCTAGGTTTGGCAGGATACTACCGGAGATTTATTCAAGATTTCTCGAAGATAGCCTCGTCGTTGACTATCTTGACCCGGAAGAACGTGAAATTTGTGTGGACCGAGAAGCAAGAAGAGGCGTTCCGCACCTTACAGAAGAAGCTTTGTGAAGCTCCTATCCTATCCTTACCAGACGGGACGGAAGATTTTGTGGTGTACAGCGATGCGTCGAAGATGGGTTTGGGTTGTGTCCTGATGCAAAGAGGGAAGGTGATCGCTTACGCATCAAGGCAACTTAAAGTGCATGAAGTCAACTACCCTACTCATGACTTGGAATTGGCAGCTGTGGTGTTTGCATTGAAGTTGTGGCGGCACTACCTTTACGGTACGAAGTGCACTTTTTATACGGATCACAAGAGTCTGAAGCATATCTTTAATCAGAAAGAGCTAAACATGAGGCAGCGAAGATGGTTGGAGTTGTTGAAGGATTATGACTGCGAGTTGCTCTACCATCCGGGTAAGGCAAACGTGGTTGCCGACGCCTTGAGTCGGAAAGTCTGCGGAGGAAATTATCGTGCTACCTTTGCACGGATTGAAGTAACTTCAACGCTTATTGATAGAATCAAGGAATCGCAAGCCGAAGCCCTGCTAGAGGAAAACCTCAAAGGAGAAGTCATGGCGAAACAACATCTTTTGTTGACTAAAGATAGTCGAGGGGTGAAGCTTTTCAATGGGCGAGTCTGGGTGCCCAAGATTGGGGGTAATAGAGAACTTCTTCTCGAAGATGCCCACAAGTCAAAATACTCCATTCACCCGAGAAGCACGAAAATGTATAGAGATTTGAAATTGCTTTATTGGTGGCCAGTCATGAAGCTCGATGTGGCGCGCTATGTGGAGCAGTGTGTGACTTGTTTGCAAGTGAAGGCTGAGCACCAAAGACCCTACGGAAGTTTGCAACCCTTGGAAATTCCGGAATGGAAATGGGAACACATCACGATGTATTTCGTGACAAAGCTACCAAAGACCTTGAAAGGTCACGACGCCATTTGGGTTATAATTGACCGCTTGACCAAAAGCGCTCACTTCTTGGCCATGCGGGAGACGTTACCAATGGATAAATTGGCGAAGTTATACATCGATGAAGTAATTTCCCGGCACGGCGTGCCGCTATCTATAGTCTCTGATCGGGATAGTCGGTTTACGTCGCACTTTTGGGATGGCTTACAAAAGGAATTGGGTACACGTGTGAAGTTGAGCACAACCTACCATCCTCAAACCGACGGACAAAGCGAGAGGACAATCCAGACGCTAGAAGATATGTTAAGATCGTGCGTAATCGACTTTGGGGGTAGTTGGGATACGCACCTGCCTTTGGTAGAGTTCGCGTACAATAATAGCTACCACTCAAGTATAGGGATGGCACCGTTTGAAGCGTTATACGGTCGCAAGTGTCGAACTCCCGTATGTTGGCTCGAGGCCGGGGAGAAGCAGTTCGCCGGACCGGAAGTTGTACAAGAAACGGCGGACAAGGTCAAGGGCATCCGCGAACGTTTGAAGGCGGCCCAAGATCGACAGAAAAGTTACGCCGATAAGAAAAGACAGCCAATGGAATTCCAAGTAGGAGACCGGGTTATGTTGAAGGTGTCCCCTTGGAAGGGAATTATTAGATTTGGGAAGCGTGGGAAGTTGAGCCCCCGTTTCCTTGGACCGTTCACTGTGACTAAGCGGGTAGGACTTCAAGCTTATCAGCTGGAACTTCCTCCGGAGATGAGGGGCATTCATAACACGTTTCACGTGTGCTATCTCCGGAAGTGTCTAGCAAAGGAGGAGAGTGTTATTCCACTCTCCGAGATTAGAGTGGATGAGGGGAATCGTTGCGTTGAAGAACCTGAGGCGATTTTGGAAAGGAAGACGAAGAAGCTTCGTCACCGGGAAGTCACAATGGTCAAAGTTCAGTGGAAGCACCATCGAGGTGCCAATGTGACTTGGGAAGCGGAAGAGGACTTGAGGCGGAGGTACCCTCACCTCTTCCCATAGCCGAGATTTCGAGGACGAAATCTTCTCCAAGTTGGGGAGGATTGTAACACCCGCTATTTTGGGGTTGGGTGAAAAGTTGACTTTTGCCCAAAGTTCAAGGGGGTAAAATGTAACTTGGGTTATATAAATATAAATCAGATTTTAGATATTTTGTAAATATCACAAAATCAGATCTTTGTGAAATCAGAGGGAGAGAGAGAAGAAGCAGGAAAAAAGGGTCGTTCGGGTTTTTCTCCAAATCAAGGTACGAATCTAGCTTAATGCTTTAATCTGAATGCTTTTAGCCGCGTAGAATCTCGTTGTGAAGGTTTTAAACCGTTCCATTGTGAGATCTGAGTATTTCTCATTTTGGATCTGGGTTCTGCTTCCGATCTGTTCTTGATGTTCTTGATGAACAAGACGCTCATGTTCGACCGATGCTGTTGTTCGACCGAGGTCGGGTTCGACCAAGGTCAGGGTTCGACCGAGGTCGGGTTCGACCGAGGTCAGGGTTCGACCGATGTTGTCATTTCGACCGGACTAGTTCCTGGTAGTTGTTAGACTCTATTGTCTTTAAGTTTTATGTGAGAAAGTTATATGTGTTTCGACTTACCGACTTATCGGTGTTGTCATAGGTAGCAATCGTAAGAAGCAGTCTTTAATCAGGAAGAAATCTGAGGTGAGTCCTTTAAGCTAAATCGGTTTGTATTACGAATGCTATGTGATAAATGTATTGTTTGAAATGTGAAAAACCTGGTTTCAAAGTGACATATTGCCGTTGGGAAATACCTTATAAAGATCTCACATTTTCAAGAATCACGATTTATAGAATTGAACTGTTGTTCATATGAATTGCCTGTATAGTTGATTTAATTGAGTATGCTCTGAAATGACATGCTTTGGCTTTGAGTCTTAGTGCAATGGATCCATAGGCACTGTGTTCCTATGTCTCTGTTTTGGGCATTTGGTTCACGTTTTAGCACGGGATAGGCATCGGGTTGCCATGATAAGTAAGGTGTGGGTCTATACGGTCGGGCAGCGTCTCATGGTGCAGTAAGGTGAAATCCCATTATGTGCTTGAGTTCCCCCTGTTTTGGGAACTCTCAAGGATAGATCCAGAGGGGTTGACTTGAATGTTTTGAGCAACAGATCTAGAGGGGTTGAGCTCGTTATGTGATTTGTGGGTATTACTTATACCATGTTTAATCACTAATGGTTTATTGGATTTCTTGACTTAGCTCATGGCTATACTACCGCGTGGCACCAATTGGGTTTAGTACTCTCTTTTATTTTAAGCTTGTTCTCACTAGGCGTTAGCCTAACGCTTGCTCTTGGTTGTCATGTTGGCAGGTTATCTTAGCAGTGGGGCTCGTCGGGACCGAGGGAGCGACCTTGGGGTCGTGAGAGATTCTTTTGAAGATTCATTTTGGAAGTATAGCGACACCCGCCCCTAATCTAGATATTTTGTAGATTAATAGGATGTCGTTTTATACTTCAGTTATCTACCTAAATATTGGCTACTCTATACCCGTTGGGTTGTTTGTGTAATGAAATTGTCACACCTTATTCCGTAAGTTAGTCTATTGCCGGATTGTTTTTCGAATTTTTATTTCCGCAGTTTTTAGGGTGTTACAGGGTCATTTTACTCCACAAGGACCAAAATTTCAATTTACTCTTTTATATTATACCATTTTCAAAAAAATAGTATTTATATTATATTATATAATTAATAAATAATTATCACTTAATTAAAAAATAACTTATTTAATGAAACATAAAAATTTTATTTAGTTAATAATTTATATTTAAGTTTTATCAACCAAAATTATAATAAAATAATTTATATTTTCGCTTTAACTAAATTTCATTTTTAATAAAAAAAATAAATTATTCAATAAAAATAAATTAAACACATGCGTTTTTTGAATTTTAATATAAAAAGTAACATATATATTATAGAAAAATATAACGCATATTAAAACGATATATGAAATTACCTTTAAAAAAATTATTATAACTAAATTTATATCTTATTAAACTCGACTTTTTTTATATATTTTTAAAATAAATTACTTACGATTATTAAAATTATGTAACATTCAAAAATATTAAAGCATATAGATTTTGGTAGAGATGTTTGAAAAGGATGAGCAACCAAATATTCCTAACAAAAATATGTAACATCCAACCCATTTTTATGTTTTTTTGATCAAACCTCATTTTCAAATATTCCTAACAAAATCCATGTGTTTTATTCTTTTTGCATGTTAACATCATTTTAATATTTGTAGGGGTGTTAAAAAAACCGGAAAACCGAGCCGAACCGTTTGATCCGAAACCGAAAAAACCGAAAACCGGAAAAACCGAAAAACCGGGTATTCACGGATCGGTTTCGGTTTTAAATTGTAGGTATCCGTGAGTAACCGATCTGAACCGGTATATATAAATTACTTAATAATATTATATTTAATATCAACTATTTAATATTTAATATTTAAATAATCATCAACTAAATAGTGGATATTTTTAAACAATAAAACTTATTTCAATTTTTTTTCTTGGATTATTTTTATGTATTTGTTGTGTAATTGGTATAAATTTTCTATTTTGGTATTATTTTTATATTGCAAATAATATTTTTCTATAAATTCGGGTAACCGTGAACCGAACCGTGGGTAACCGACTAATTTCGGTTCGGTTTGATTCAACCTGCGGTTCAGTTTCAATTCGGGTAACCAGGTATCCGTCTCATGCGGTTTGCTTCACATTTTGCTTACTAACCGAGCTCAACCGAACTGTGAACCCCCTTAAATAATTGTACGGTAATTTATATAAAAAAATCTATTAAAAATTCTAGTTCAATAAGATATAAGTCTAGTTATAATAAAATTTTAGAGATAATTTCATATATCGTTTTAATATGTGCTAGATTTTTCTATAACATATATGTTATGTTTTATATTAATATTCAAAAAACGCATGTGTTTAATTTATTTTTTTATTAGAAATGAAATTTAGTAAAAGCGAAAATATAAATTATTTTATTATAATTTTGGTCGATAAAACTTAAATATAAATTATTAACTAAATAAAATTTTGATGTTTCATTAAATAAGTTATTTTTTAATTAAGTAATAATTATTTATTAATTATATAATATAAATACTATGTTTTTTTGAAAATAGTATAATATAAAAGAGTAAATTGTAATTTTGGTCCTTGTGGAGTAAATTGCAATTTTGGTCCTTGTAGAGTAAAATGACCCATATACCCTCATGTGCAAGAAATGTGAGGGGATTTAACACCTGCAAACTAACGGGCGTTAGTCACAGGGACCAAATCCGAGCACTTTTACATACCACAAGGAGTTTCTTGCAATAAAAATTTTATAAGGACCAAATATGAGAAAAACAATAAATCACAAGGACCAAATTTGCAATTTACTCTAAGTATAATATGTATTTCGTAAATAGTAATTCTTTAGTAATAAAAATAGGTAACCGATCTTTAAATTTTCCATCAATGTAATCATCAAACTTGCCTTCCATCAAGGTCAAGTTCATCATCATTGTCTGATATTGAGTAGGTGGCATCAGTTTCAATAGTTTGCAACGTTGTTAAATTATATATATATATATATATATATGGATGGAGACGAGTCAACCACCCCTCTATTCAATCTACACCGTTTAAATTCATCTGAAATAAGATCTGAACCGTTTAAATTCCTTATTTCACGCCACTGCTCTTAATCCCCCACCCCAAATCGCGATCCACCCCACTTCCCCATTTGTTTCCCTCTCTCCCCTCACGCCTGATTTCTCTCCACGTCCCTTCAACCTGCACGAGCTCTCCCCGTCCTGATTTCTCTCACACTCTTCCAGTCCTCTTCAACCTCCATGAACAGTTCCCCACGATTTCATGATTAGGAGGAGTTTGTGACGTGAACACGACCTTCTGTCATCTCCTCCGTGTATATATATACACGCACATACAGACTTGCAAAATCTGATTTTAGATTCAGAAGAAACAAGAAGCGCTACCCTCTTCCTCCTCTGCCATTACATATAGCCTATACATACATATTTTCAAATAAAGCTTGAATGATGGTGTATAAGCAAGCAAAACGGGGAAATCAAAGAGTTCAATTTGGCATCTACGAATTGACATTCTTCACATCCGAAATCTTGAATATGCGAATTGGCTTTCTTCAATTTGGCCCACCAAGATTTCGCACAGTTGAGTATTTTGGAAAACAGTAAAACATCAAATTCTGTAAAGTATTTTAGTCCAAGTGTTGAAGCAATTACTTAGGCTTACTATCCTGTTGTTCACCGTTAAATTAGGGTTCTTTTCTGTAGAATTGAAATTTGTTCTTGAAGTTGTAGAGTTCCTTTCATTAGTTCCAGTAACATTTCTGTTGAATGTTCCTGATGGACAGTTAGAAAAGTCCATTTTATGTGTAACAAAAAAAAGAGATCTTATAGAAATCGATTACACTTGAAGAGATCTCAATTTATCATCATCATCATCATCCGGTGAAAGTGAAAGCCCATACAATTTTAGTCAATTTCAGCCCTCATTTCAGCCATTGGATTGATCCTGGCGTTGTTCTTCTCGACATCGCTTTTGTCCACGATGATCCTTCTCACGATCTCTCTCTCTCTCTCTCTCTCTCTCACACACACACACACACTCAACCACACTTTTTTAGTTATATTCCATCTTCACATTGAGGTTTCGTTTCAACTTATGTGAAAACGGAATTCACAAAATTGAACTATCCGATAGAACAAAACTGAAGGAAACTGATTAATCTGTGGTTCTTTAAATAAGAATTGGATTGTAGACAATTATGGTTGATAATAGCAACTCATAACATCTGCATTTAGTAAGCAAAGTTCATAATTCATATTTCTATCTGTTATGTTATGTTTATTCTTTTATTGGGCCACTAATGTAGCTTAATGGATAAAGCCTCTCCCTTTTTTTGTACATGGGTTTTAGGAAATTTCCTTCATGTTCCTACTTTGAACTTGAATTATAGTTTTGGACATTGGCATGATCAGAAGTTGCAATATTTCCAGTGAGATATTTATGTTTTCGAGGCTGCTACATCTTGGTCTTTTTCTGCCAATGGTCTTTGGCCATTTTGCAATTCATTTTTGGTATATTCTATTATTTAATAGTTATCAAAATGCTTTTGTTTATGATCAACTCACTCCTTTTTGTGCTTTCTCTTTTTAATATGTTATGTTTCATTGGGACTTGCACTAGGAGTATTATATGGAGTTGTTTTGATTTGAATGTCATGTGTAGGTGTTTATGGATCAGAAAGAGTAGCTCTCAATTTCTGAGTTAGACTTGGAATAGGACTGTGTCTTTTAGGTTGATCTGTTGTTGTGACCATTTTAAAGGTCTTTTTTTTAATTGTTGTCCACTTGTACAATTTAAGCTTGACGTATTACTATTTGATTATTGATTTTGTGCGATGAGTGAGATAGATAGATATAAATACCCTTTGTAGGCCAGGGTAGTAGTGATATTTCTTTCAAATATTTGATATAATAATATAACCCTTACTTACTTATTTAATGAACCCCATCATTTCCTTTTCAAAAATTAAATTTTTAAATATTCAACCGTTTAGCTTCATTGATTGATTCACGTCTTTCTTTTTTCCTTTCCCTTTTTCAGTTTTTAATTTTATATGATTTTACAATACTCAATTAAATAATAACATACTTTTATAAAATAAAATAATATATATTATCTTATTCTATTTTTATTTATACGACTTTTAGACATTGTTATTTACACTTTCTATCTATACTACTTTACAATGTATTTGATCCCCAAACTTTTAAAAACATATTTTGATACACAAAGACATTGTTTGCCAAAAATAAACTAATTTATTTTATGGGTACATGTTTGGATGAACATAAGCTAGCTTTTTGATAAACTATTTGGAGTATTGATTATGAACATAAGATTTGGGATGCATACTATATGAAGGCCCGTACCTTCAAGACAACGATCGAAACTTCTTGCATGCTTTTAAGAATCGAGGATATTGTGAGTGGAATAAAAAAGAAGCAAGCTCCCGGATCTATTCGGCAATTGAAGCCAACTATCGAGCAAGAAGGCGATGCAGACACCAAACAAATGATTCTCGAGTGATGATAGAAACGGTAATTTTGGTTTCGAAAGAATGTTCTCGATGAATTTGGTTTCCATTTTCTTTAATGTGCTGATTAATGTTATAATATGGACCGTAAACTATTGTTATACATGAAATTTTTTTGGATCTGTTATGACCATTCTTCACTACTTAATGGATGAATTTTATTGCAGGGCTATTATTGTCATTTTTTCTTATAGATTGTCTCTTTTAAATTTTTGGATGTGGTTTGATTAGGACATTTTTTTCAAGAAGACCGTTTCTAATTCGAATGTGCATGTACAAGATAAGGCGTTCGATGCCCTAATTGCCTACATAAAAGCTGCATATGTTGATGCTCAAGGTCACCATTTTGTTTCTGTCTTGGAATTTGATTAATTGTATTTCTAAGGAAGAGTACGGTTACCACCAAGATAGATTCGATGTTTCAAAATTACCAATTATTCTTTGAAGAGTCATTTTGTTAGTTTGTGTGAAGTGTAAAATTGTCAATTTTTATTACGAGTTAATTCTAGATGTTTAGACTCATCCCTTTTAAAGACAAAGTAAGGTTTATAACTTATAAGACAGTTCCAAATTAGGTTCCCTTCATTCCAAAATCAATGTCCACAATGAATAAAGCAGACAATTTTAAAGTTTTGTAATTATTACAATTATTGATTAATAACTAAGAATTTTACCCTTCGTAGTAGAGAGAGTACTGAAAGTAGGCACTGAAAGTGGAGACCTATTTTAAGATAAGCTAAAATATAAATGTCGACACTTATTTTGTGACGTAAAGAGTATTTGGTTTATAATTCAAAGAACGTAATATTGTCTTCCCTGTTTCTTTTCTTATGCAAATATACTTGGTAATTGGTCAAGATGTCAAGATCGACATTTACTGGTCGAGCGAGTGGATCGATGAGGCGGGGGAATGAGGTGGAAGCCAGGGGTCATTTATATATGCATCCCAGACACAAGACAAAAATGTTCACCATTAGGTGTTGGGTCGTCGGATCCAAGAAAAAGTATGTGTAACACCTAAATAATTGTGTTAGTTAAAGACTGATCACTTAAATAAATGAATCTAGATTACAATCATGTCGTGTACCCGACCAACGGACGAGTATAACACTAGTTATCAGGAGTTGTTGTCTAATGGGACAGGCCGTGTTCTTTTCTCAATACCGTAGCGGGGCTGGGACTGCCGGTCCATTCCCAGATTCCTCGGGTCTCATTCAATCCTGGCCCAGGCCGGGCATATTTTGACCATCTATAATTTGCATGGTATCTTATAGGCTCGAAATAAGCCCAATAAATTAAATTGGCCCATATAAACAGTGCTGGTACTAAATTCTAACACTAATAAAATATATCTATATCTATACTATATTATAAAACACGGATAAAAAACTCTTAAATACAAATTATTAGGCACAAGGTACCATCATTTTATGTAAGATTTTAAAAATCTCTTAATTTACAAGTTCCAAAGCACAAGATACATATTACTACTGTAAGCTTCTAACATCCACCAATTTGGTATGTGCAGGAGCTTCCTTTTATGCAGACATTTTCATGTATCACTATTAATTACTCCCCCCTTCCAAAATAAGTGTTTACATTACTATTTTTATATGTCGCAAAAGAAGAGTCCAATTTCAAAAATAAATTTCCATTTTCTTATTCTACCCTTAATTATGTGATGGAGAAAATTTATCTCTCTATAATTAAGGGAAAAATTGTACTTTGGTTAATTAAATAGTGTAATAATTACACACTTCTAAAACTGTGTGTCTTTTTTTATTGTGGACGGAGTAATATATTATATTACTATAAATTTGTTTTAATTATATTATTAAATATATAATTGGTTATTTTTTCTAGATATCATTAAAATATAAAAGATAATCATTGAATTTTAACAAAATACTTAATTTTTTTATATAAAAAACATCATATTATTAAGCCTAAATTAAACAAATTTATAAAAAAAACATTATCATTTTTCTCAAAACCATCCAAAATCTTACCGTAAATCAACAAAAAAAATGAAACATTAAAATCGTGGTCTCGTTGCATTGAGCGACTACGCATCTAGTCAATAATAATGGATGCATAAATAGTCGAATCACAAGTCTCAAAAAAATATATGACTACGTCTCTAACATTTTCTAGTAAGCCGCGATATCACAAAATATTATAGAAAACAAATAATATAATCTACACCAACAAAGCCACGGCTAATATGATCGCCGCCGCAGACCTGGCGGCAAATACTACATTGGCGTTGGTGGCGGCAGGAGATGAAGCACGGACATTGGCGTCTGTGGTGGTGGTAGAAGAAGCTGGTGGTGGAGCTTTCGCCGGGGAGCCGCTGGAAGAGTTAGTTTTATTAAAGAAAGGAGCATCTTTCCAACGGGACTTAGGTGCATCGGCTGCGGAAGACTTGGGTCCATCGGCCATCGGTGACGGAGAAGGAGCCTGAGGAAAAAGGGCAAATTCGTCACAACCATTTTCTTCAAAATATCAATTTAATATCTCGCCAAGGACAAAAGAATCTTCGTAACGTTACCATTTTTTATAAAATCACGTGAAGAATTTAACGCCACATTTTTAAATTATAATTAAATGAAAAGCAATAAATTACTTTATTATTTTGTTACGGGGGTTTATTATTTAAAAGTAAAATGCCGTTGTAACGTGATAATGAGAGATGTAATTAATAAAATTTTATATTGTGAAAATAAAAAATTGATTGGAAAAAGTTTTTACAGCAATTTAAAATTAAAAAACTAAATAAATAAATATACGAGACATGTGCACATGGGTTATCCAACTTTCGGTGGCTTTGGGTGCTGTGTACCCACATAAAATCTAACGTTACGAAAAGTCAAAATTAGTCAAACCAAAACCATCGGAGAAATTTTTTACCAGTGGCGCGTGTTCTATCCCAACATTGTAGACTTGAGTGAAATCGGGTCGGAACAACCCGAAATTCTTCTCATCCAACGACGGCCCTTTCAAATTCTCGTTAAACAATGCAAAGATGTACGTTTCGAATTTCCGTCCCGGCATCAACGGCGTTCCGTCACCGGAGTTAACTTTCTTCATTAACCCACCAATATACGCCGCCGCATTTACAGGATTTGCGTGAACATTAGCCGGGTCACCACCTGATGGCCACCCTGTCTCCGCCACAACGATTTCAACATCTGGGTAACCCAGCTTCTTCATCGACACGTGCACAGCATCCATTAGTTGATCAAACTGGTTTGTATACCTTTCGAATCAATCAAATAATGAAATCGATTAAATTAATCTAAAAAAAACACTTCAAATTCGATGAAAACATAAAGACATGAGTAGAGGCAATACGTTATTCCGGTGGCTTTATCGAACAATCCGGCGTTGGGTTTAAACAGACAGAAGTTAGCATTCGCCGGAGAATACCCGAAGTAGGTATACGGGTTTACCATGAACCCGGATTTGGTTTCTTTCAAGAACTCAAGCATCGGAGCTAGACTACCGACATCCCAACCGGGTCGGAAAGAAGCGTTGCTGGGTGGATCCGACGATTGAAGAATACCCAATGAATGTGGAGTAGAAATCTTAATATCACCAAAACCTTCCTTAACGAGTGCAGCGTGGAGCACCTTCATGGCCGGAACGAGGTTGTCGATAAGCTTTTGAGGGCCCCAGTGGAGCACCTCGGTGCCAACACAGATGTAGTGGATCTTGGTGGCGGGGTAGAAGGGTCTGATGTTGGCATCGATCCAACGGCGGGCGTTGCGGGGATCGGTGAGAGACGGGATGTCGCCGTTGGGGAGGGTGACGGAGACGAGGATGCCGGAGTTGGCGAAGGATTTGATGATGTCATGGTTGACGTCGAAGATCCTGATGCGGTCGATGATGGTGCGGGATTTGAGGAAGTGGGCGACTTGAGACGGCGGCGGAAGGTTGTCGCCGAGGGTGCCGTAGTTAACGCCAATGGAGTGTACGGCGGGGAAGAGGAGGAGGAGTAAGATGAGGGCGTGTGTGTGGAGCGATGAGTGTTTTGAAAAAATCTCCATTGTTTCTTTCAAGTGTGGCAGGTTGACTGTTTGTCAAAGCCTTAATTACTTGTTACTACGCAACTCCGACCGTTGGATTTTAACTTGTTTGGTTTTTGGATATTATTATTTATAACAAAATTAAATTAGATTTGTTCAAACGATTATGTATAATTAATTAATAGATGTAATTTGTATCACAAATTGGGGAAATTTTTGATTCTGATTTTATTTTAATATAGTTATAAAACCATCAATAATTTCTGGAATTCGATATCTTATGAACATGAATAGAATAAAACAAAAACTCTAGAATATTCGTACATCTCCACTATTTTTTTGCCTTTCACCAACTTATTTCTTTCTAATCTGCTTTTTACAACGATTTTAACTTCTAGTAAATATGACTTGTGTTATCGTTTTTTTTATTTTTAGTGATACCATTTTTAAAAGTAATAATAGAAGTCAATAAAAGTAAAGTTGCCTTTGGTTCAACAATTCATGCTACAACTAGAACCATTCAAGAATTGCGGATTCAACAAAGAATAAATTCAAAGTTTGGTTCATGTCCATGGAATAAAGTTTATCGTGTATTATTAATTAAAGAATATAACATTGTTCAAGCAACCTATAATAACATCTCAACAAAATAAACAATAATGAAAGTGAAAATTTTATTGGGGAGCAATCTCCATGTATAGTGTTCCCAATAGTACCCATTTGGGTTGTGGCGTACCTATAAAGCTTTTGGGATGTAGTGAAAATCTCAAATTCTTCGAGTTCGAATCCAGGTGATGTCAAAGCTCTTATGCTCACGGAGGTTCACCAACAATGACTCTAGATCATTCATGGTCGCCCGGGGATTAGTCAGTGCATGTAAGCCGACTTGAAAAGCTCAGGTAGCGTTTGTTTTTTTAGAGGTCTGAAGTCTTATTTCACTTTTGATTAATAAGAGGTGGTGCTTTAAAAGGTTATAACTTATAAGACATTAGGTTACCCCTTCTAATTTAAGACCTCTGAAGTCTGGAAAAAAAAACAAACGATCTGAAAGTAAAAACGTCTGACCGATTCAGACTTCAAAAGTATTAAGAGGTTTTATTGACACATGTACAATGAAGAATCAAGAAAGCTTTAAAGAATGGTGATGGCATGATGATTGCCGCATACATTGTATATGTAAGCGGACGATTGTATGTCGATATGCATATATAGGGTTGGGTTTCAGTGAAAAGTTGAGTTAACGGTGAGAAACGTGAGAAGTGGTTATCAACCGTTGAATGAGAACTGGATGCACATTAGGATGAGATGCACCGAAATATACCAGATCAATTCCCTTGTAAGATACAATTCATGGGAGGGCTTGAGATTAGAAAACGGTTCGATCCGCTTCTCACCATTAACTCAACTTCTCACACGATCCTTCGCCTGCATATACATCTACTCTTCTCGTTCTTCAATGGAATGGAAGAACATCTACTGCCCTAAAAGCACCAAACCTCATGTTAGCAATTCAGCAAAGAAGAAACCAGTCACATGCAACAATTATGGTAACATAGTGACGGATGCCAAGTAAGTTAGGCTAATTTCAACGAAATGTGTAATAACGATAAGTTGGATCGAATCCACACAAGCTCGATTTTAACTTATTTTGCCAGATACTTAAAAGTGAATACAAGGGAGGGGTGGATTTGATTTAATAAACTATACAATAAAAGCAATTAAAATTAAAGATGTTAATAATCCATCAGATAATGATGCAAAACACTATCATCAATCCTTAACAATTGATATCATCAAATTGGATTAAAACAAGAGAAGTAAATAGCAACTAGTAGTAAGAGAGAAGAGAGAAAGAGACCTGTAAATCAGTTCTTTTAACACTTCTGATTTCTCAATTGGATTGCATTCAAAAGTAGATGATTATCCTTGATCATTATATTTATTGGACCACTAGGCAAGGCAAATGCAGCCACAACTGAACTAAAACATGAAAAAGGATATAACACTGTTCAATCAACCTCTTGTAACATCTCAACCAAATAAACAATATTCAAAATGAAAAAAAACAAAAATTCAAGAATATAACAATGTTCAAGCAACCTCTTATAATTCAAAGTAAAAAAACAAAACCAAAACAACGCAAAACTTCTTCGGATCCACATAACAAAACACTGAAGATCCGATTATCATCAAAAGATGAAAAAAAAAAAACCACAAAAAGCCTATGAAAAACAAAGCAAGTCACCAAATTTCTTCAGGTGCCTAAGAAAAAACAAGTATACCACCGCATCAGGACCACCGATGGCCAAAAAAAAGCATCCATCTTGATGGGGTTAAGTTGCTACCTTAGTATTTGCACGCCACGAGAACCTGGTCTCATTTCTCGTTCACGAAGCGTACCCATTTGACAGTAGAAATTTCTTTACCTCAGAGTGTTCTTAGCCTCCACCTATCAAGCTTCACTCGGCTCGTCGCCTTCTTTAAATGGTTCCTGTCAGTTTCCATCTCGAATTGGATCAAAGATTTCAGCCGATCCAGGTGCCCATTGCAGAGTTTGTGGTCAGGAATGAGCGAGTCTGAGATGGTTCCTGGTTCAGGGTGGATGTGTCGTTGATAGGGAGAGTGCCATTTAGATTGCAGATAGGTGAGAGATCTCCAAGGAGGGAGTGGCATCGAGTTCTGTTTGAGGGAAGATTTGGCAGCTTCCACCATTACTTGAAGAAACTGTTTTAGTTTTGTCAACGATCCCACATACACAACCGGAAGCGATTTCAATATCCTATTGTAGGAAGGAACCGCTCTAGCTATCTCAAAGTGGCTTCGAAAGTCAATGTCGATGATTAATCGGTCAGCACGTCCAGAATCATTGTAGTTTATAATGTCAATGTATTCATAGTCCCCTGCATTTCAAGAAATATTTCTAAAACACTGTTGAACTAACGATATGAAATATTAATAAAGTTGGTTAAAGAGTACCTCCAGGAACTTTTCCGGTGCCCTGCCACTTTGATGTGCAGACAGCAGCATCATAACCAGAAAGCTTCAGAAGTTTGACCAGCGAGAACCTTATGCAACTGGCATTACATGAACCAGATCTGATAAAGTCAAGGTCCATCGCTTTGATAGATAGGATGAGAGAATTTACCACCGAAAGCATGTCAATCCCATGTTGATCCAGTAAAACTTTGTAGTACTGCGTGAATGCAGATTAATAGTCAAAATAAGCATTTTAAACACATCAACAAAATGATTAATGACCCAATGGTACAGATCCTAACCTCCCTGGAGGTCATGGGTTCAAGTCTCATCAAAGGTGAGGAGTGTGTGTGTGAGTTTTGCTGCCGTATATAAAAATTATATGCTTGAAAGTTTTAGGTCTTTCTGTTATCTCATAGCACGTGTCACTGGAAAAGAGAGTCTAAGAAGGAAACTCAGTGGCATATCCCAACTTGAGTTATGATATGTTCAAAATACTATCTTTAGGGCAAAAATATTGTTTATCTCTTCGAAAAAGCGAAATAGGGATTTAGGGAAAGATCAGGATTTCCCTTGACTTGCCATAAGGGTCAAACTTGATTTAATGCAAAGCCTATGAAAGAATGCCCCACTCCATGGCTCAACATACTGATGTTTCCAACCGAGATTACTCATATACCCATTAATAATCCTTACAAATATCAATTCGATCAATGGTTCACAAGATTCCTATATCTTTGTCACATCAAGGGGTATTTTAGATATCTCACTAATAACTGAATGTTGCATTTAGTTTGAATAAAACCCAAAAGGAGTAACACGTTACAAAACCTTAACATAATTTTCTTTCTCCATGGCTTGGATCAGCGGCTTATGTTATAACATGGCACGATGACAAATAATAAGTACTCCCTCCGACCCATGAAAACCAAAATATCCCACAACACACATAGTTTGAGTGAAATGCTGGTCTACAACCAGATTCAAAAGTTCTCCACCCCCCCCCCCCCCAAAAAAAAAAAATTATTGCAATTGTTGTAGGATGAAAGAAATAGTATCTGGTAAGCACAGTTCTCATTGCCAGAGGTACCCTAAATGCATGCTACTGGTGTTTACTTCTCTACCATATTCAACTTATATTCACGGAAATCCTATGGATGCATTTAATGTAGGAATTGTGCACAGAATGACAAAGTTACTTCTACTGCAGGCATCATACCATTATCCACTTTAAAAGTTAAATTTGATGCAGATAACCCAACAACGTTTTTGTCATCCCGAAATTTGCCATCGGATTGTTGCTAAGATTGTTACCATATTTTGTGCAGTTTGTGTATTGATTGAAGACTACCCCTGTTATAAGGGGGAAAACCAAGACAATAAATTGATAAAACAAGAAAAAAGAGGGGGTATCCCCACTACTACCTAATTGTCATAACAGTAATAATGACTGCTAAAGCAACTATACATACCCACACCATGAAATTTGGGACAACTCAACATACCCATTTCAAAATCAGGCCTAAATATTCATGGCATGTTCTAATTGAACATTAGGAAATTGTAATTTTCTACCTAAAGTAAGCATACTGAAATTCTTCAAAATTGGACAACTCAAAACATGCTTACATCAAAGTTGGGCTGAAAAATTCATAGCATGCTCTAATTAATCATAAGAAGATTAGTGAACCATTGTTAAAAACTTTTGCATCACAAGTGAAACAGGAATGGAAATTTTTGGGGCCTGCACCCATGGTAACACAAGGGTCATCCCACAAAATTGACAAAACTTGCTACAAATTATGGGATTCTAATAAATTCAAGTACTTGAAACACAGCTTGTCAAAAGTATTACACAATACCAATGATTAATTCAACTGATTAATGGAATTCTTGAATGTATATATATATATATATATATATATATATATATATATATATATAGAGAGAGAGAGAGAGAGAGAGAGAGATTTACCGAAATCTTGTCGGCGAGGTTAGCAAGTTCGCAGAAACCGGAATCGCTATCGCTACTACACCGTGAATCGCCACCACAACTACTTCCATTCTCCAAGAAATCGCTTACCATCGCTGCCAAATCATGTTCGCTTTCATGGCTAAACGCCCCACCCAACATCTGCCCCCCTACACCGCCACCGCCACCAGAGCCACTGCCTCCCATCATCAACCACGGGTCCCCAGTTGCCGCGTATACTCTGCAATCCATGCTCCACCACCAACCCCCACCACAATAACTTGCCGCGAAAATCAATTCACTCAAAAACACACACACACACACACACACAACGTTTCAAAATAATAAAATACCCAATTTTCAATTTGTGTTTATCGAAAGTTTAAAAATAATCTAAATCTTTTTGTCAAACCGGTAAAATTATCACCCAAAAACCCTAAATTGCGAAAATTCCCAATCGATTATGAATTACAAGACACGAAAACCAAAATTCCCTTGAAGATCAAAGAAAAAGGTATCCGAACCTTAAAAACAACCCAATCTTCCTCTTTTTCTTTTCTTTTTTTGTTTGTTTTGTTTTGTTTTTTTTTTCTTTTTAATAGAGAATGAATTGCATTCAAAGAATGAATTGATGAATCAAAATTCAAAACAAAAGATTAATTAATAAGGATCCAAACGGGATGAGAGGAACAAAAAATTGAGAGAAATTGGCAGAGGTACAGTCAACCCGCAGAGGATGAAGAAGAAAGAAATGCGGGAATTAATAATATATAGACAGAATTTGGATGGAATTTGTGAAATGACGAAAAAGGGCTTTCTGGGAGGATTTTCCGTGAAGCGGGCCTAGTAAAGTGGAGGGGATATGAGTGAATAACGTATTTAGACCCTAACCAAAAGCATATACGCTTCTGGGTTACTTTCGTCTTTAACAATTTTCCCCTTACGTTTTAAATTAAAAAAAAAAAGTTATTTGATTTGCTATCTATACTTATCTACCGTTATTTAATTTTAATTGCATCAAAATAACCATTAAAATCTTATATATTATATTTAATGTTATTTATTAACTTTCAATCGTTATCTTTGATCACTTTAACTCTCCTAAAATCATTCCAAACTTCAACTCTCCTAAAATCACTACCTACATAACAAAATCAAGGTTCAAAATAGCGTGAGGCGTGGCGTGGCGGCGAGGTCAAGCCTTAAACCTTACACGCCACGACGAGGACGCGACGTTTTTCAAGGCGTGACATAAGGCGACAAATTTGTATGTCATATTCAAAATTATATATATACGTATATGTTTTATATATATTATTCTAATCAAATAATGATATTAAAGAATATACATTCATATTGGATGAAGAAAAATCATAGTATAAATTAATAGTATAAAAATAGCTTTTGATTAAATATTTAAAATAGAACATAGAAAAATAATTTTACAACTTCGTTTTAATCGTGAGTCCATAACGTTTATGACTTCATGAAACTGTGAGTAATGTGATTAGATAAATCTATAAAAGTGTTAAATCTAAATATAAAAATGTATAAACACAAAAGATAAAAAAATTTAAAAATTTAAAAAAAATTTGAAAAAAAGTCACACCTTAAAAAAAACGCGCGCCGCAGCGCGCCTTAAGGCGCCATAGCTTGAGTCACGCCTTACAGAAACGTTATGGGCCATTTTGTAACGCCGGAGACGCGTCTTACGCCATATCGCGCCATGGCGCGCCTTTTTGAACACTGAACAAAATACAGGATAAAAATCAAATTTTAAATATGAAAGATCTAATATATAATTAAGAAAATTTAATAGAAAATTTAATGTTTTATTTTATATAAAAAAATTATATTATTAAACCTAAAATAAATTACATTATTATTAAATTATCGAAGAAACTCTTAAAAATAAGTTTTTATGCATTAATGGGGTGTTTACTTGTGGCTTAATGAGCTTATTGACAAAATGGCTTATTCGCACAGACGCTTGAAGGTGTTTAGTTGTGGCTTAATGGCTTATTAGCGCAGACAAAAATAGTTTATTCACTAAGTAGGTAAATGGTGTGTTGTCCCCATTAAGACAAAAAAATTACCATTCTACCCTTAGAAAAAAAAACAGTGAGAGATGAATCAATTAGGTTTTCAAACTCATATTCATTCAATCATAACTCGAGCCGATGAAGCAATTAGCTTTTCAAATGCATCAAATTATCTTCTCCTTGCACATGGATTCAAGCAATTAGGTTTTAATCGTGCATCAAATTTTGATCGGTGTTGGATTTTATATCTCATTTCTCCTCCAATCGAACTGCACGATTTTAAGCTCTCTCCCCCAAATCGATTTCTTCACACTCGATTTATCCAACGGTACCGATTTCCTTCACGATTTCTCCTCCAAATCACGATTTCTAGACATTGTTGTCGATTTCTGCTGTTTGTTTACGATTTCTGCTCGATTTATGCAGTTTTTGCTGTTTGTTTTTTGTCGATTTCTTCTCGATTTTTTCTGCAGTTTTTTGATTTATTTCTTTGTTATATAATGGTCGTTCAAAACTCTCCGGCAAAATCTCGGCGTGTTTACCAGATCGGAGAAGCTTCTGGACCAGAGTGTTACCGTCGACGGATCCATTAACAATGCTTTGTGCTGCTTTGAATCAATTACAGTCTTACAAACACCTAAACAATTCAAATAATGAAATCAGATCGACACATAAAACCTAATTAACAAACCGAAGAAAAACATTAATTCAACTGAAAATTGAGAAGCAGAGGGTCGTTTATGATTTCTGCAGTTTTTGTTGATTTCTTCCCGATTTCTTAAAAACCAGTGAGATGGGGTAAATCATATTCAGAGGTAAATTGGTCATTTATGTTATTCAGACTGTTAATTCAAATAAAAAAGTAAACAACAACATCAATTTATCTAGACAGACAAATTTATCCAGACAGACACATTTATCCATACAGGACTTCATGGAAAATTTGGTAAACAACTACTTAAAATTCAAGATTACAAATCATGATGCACGAGTACAAATTTCTAAAGCTATATGTTTGAATTCATAACTAACTGATAAACATAATTAAAACAGGATAAACAACTCAATTTAAATATAAAAAATTTAAAATATATAAGATAATCATTGAATTTTAACAAAATCTTACTTTTTTATATAAAAAACATTATATTATTAAGCCTAAATTAAACAAATATATATATATATATATATATATATATATATATATATATATAGGGGCAGGTTCAAACGAGAAGGTAGTCAATTTGCGAGAAGGCGAGAAGAAATATGAGCCACATAATTTAGTAATTAAAAAATAACATAAATAAAAAAAATTAATTTTAAAAATTAGGATAATTACAATTTGAATTGGATAAATCTTAAATATCTCATAATATCTTTTAAATTTATTTATTTTTTAATTTTAATAAATTCATAACTTTTTTTTATCAAATTTATATTATTATTCTGTAGATAAAATCATAATTTTCATCAAAAATCACATGTCAAAAATCACATGTGATATCCATAACTAATTTATTATTTATTTCACCATTTTTTCTCTATTTTTTAAATTTACGTTTTGAATCACATTTGATTAACTTAATATGTGATAAATTATTATGTATCACATATGATCTCACAAGATGAATTTTTTGTAAATTTCACATATGATAATATATGTCTAAATATAAGCGACTCATAATCACATGTGATAATATTTACATCACAAAAAGATCTATAAATATAAATATATATAATCACATATGATTAACTAAAATATATACAATTATCACATGTGATAATATTTACATCACAAAAAATCTATAAATATAAGTATCAATAATCACATATGATTAACTAAAATATATACACTTATCTCATGTGATAATATGATATGTGATCTGCATAAATTTTCATATAATGATATTACATGTGATATTTGGTTAAAATTATGATTTTTTTTTATTAAAAGTATATTTAGAAAAAAAATTAGTAAAATAATAATTGAAATTAAAAATAAATAAATCTAAAAGATATAATAAAAATTTTAAGGATTTATACGATTTAAAATGATAATTATCCTAATTTCTAAAATTATTTTTTATTTTTTATTTATGGTATTTTTAATTAATAAATTATGTGTTCCACATTCCTTCTCGCCTTCTCGCAAATTAGTTTGTTTCTCGCATGATTCTCCCTACATATATATATATATATATATATATATATATATATATATATATATATATAAGTAAATAGATATTAAAGATGAATTTGTTAGAGTTTAGTGTTTGATATTTGATTTGTTGTTATTGATAAGCTTTTATATATTATAGTTAACTTTTGTATTATTTTTTTTAATAATGTGATGACTAAAATGTCCTTATACATAGATGACAAAATATGGACAATATAGTTAGATGTCCCAAATCAATCATTTTCGTATCATTGGAGTAATATCTTTCTTTTTTCTAAGCAAAGATTTTGAAGCTTATTTATCAATTGTAGCTTCCCAGTTTTAGATTATAATTCTAAGTTAAAACTTGATATTGAAATAAATATTTTGAAATTATGATTGAAAAGAAAATCTGGTTAAGAAAAATAATAATAAAGTGCCCGTTTGATGATAAACAAAAAATATATAATTTTTTTTTTTTATGTTGACATAATAAATTTATATGGATCAACTTGACAAAATTTATATAATTAACTAATTATAGTTAAATGTCATAATCAATCATATTCATGTAAAACCAAATTATTAGTTCATATTTAGATGAATCCAATGATTAAGTTATATCAATCATAAAACAATAATAATACAGTTTATAATTTGGTTTTTGATATACATTTTTAAACTTAAAATAATAAAGGAATATTGTAGTATGTAAAATTTTTCCCACGTTTGTAACTTTTAGCTTCGTTAGAATACGTTTAGTCAAAGGTAAGACGGGAATAATGTATTAAAGTTGAATTTCTATTAGCTTTTAAATATGGTACCTTCATACATACATTCTTTTTTGTTACCCAATTGTCAGCTATCTTTGTAAAGACACTTAATACATATAAAACTTAAACTTAAAAATGACATATTCCTAAACCCACCATTTTTATTTTTTTAATGACAAATCTCGTCTACATCCCTATCATAGTTTTATATATTTGAATGACAGTGCATACTATAAATCGAGATAACTTTTCAGATATTAAAGTTTTATAGAAAATATTATATATAATTAAGTTTAATTTGTTATAATATGAAACAACGATTTTTAAAACAGTGAGGAGAAAAGGTTGTTTAGCAAAAGGAAACAAGGCGGAATCTAATCATTTTGTTTGAAACAATGTGCCTATTAGTATATTGTATGATTATACATATAAGATATATTCGAATATTTAATAATAAATAAATAAAATTATCATTATTTATAGATCTTTTATTCTTTTAATTATTATAAAAAACGTCCAATCACTTATTCGAATTATTTATTTAACTATGCCATTTTGGTTTCCGTTCATTTAATGAAACTTTTAAAAACAAGATTGACATCTTACAATAACAATAGATAGTAAAACGAATTTCTTTTAAAGTTTTAATCATTCGAGTGTCTGAAAGCGAGTTTGTAGACACTTTGATTCATTTCATATGACCTTGAAGTTAACAATCGCATAAATCTTTAATAACTTTAAAAGTTTTTTTAACATCCAAAATAAAAGAGATACATAAAACAGAAATCATTATCCATGGACGGTATCAAAACATGTCTAGCTCAGTGGTAAGGTAACATCCTTGGGGGGTCAGTGGATGGTATCCCTAACTACCAGGGTTCGAACCCCGTGGTGAGCATGTGACGATATCCAGATCATGGGCCTCGTGTACCCTTAATTGAGCCGGGTCGTGGTCGACGGGGATTAGTCGGGTGACACCCTTAAGTGGAAGCCCGGATACCCAGAAACGTGTGTGTAATCTGCCGTTAAAAAAAAAAAATTATCCATGGATGGTGGTAGATGAAAGAATTGATTAAGGTTATGGTATGTGGGCCTAGAATGAATTGGCAGTCTGCCACATATTCTCCATCTCTCTATTATAGGTGCATGCATGTCACATTATAATTGTGATGAAAAGCAAACCCAATCACCATACATTTTTATTTCACCTAAAAATGATGTTATTAGAAAATAATAATAATCTGGGGTCTTTTAAGTCTTTTATTTAACAAACATGATTTTTTTTTTTAAAATTAATAACACATGTAAAATTCAAACATAAAATATGTGACCACAGATTAAACATTTGGTTTGCACACATGGGGTGGTAGTTGACCTCTTTAAACAACAGCCTCATCCACATGCCACAACATTTGAAAAATGTTATTACAATTTAAAAAAATAAAGCAATAATAAGATTATGCATGTTATTTTTCTGGTTTCCATGATAGAATATCCAACCTTGCTAGAATCTAAGTACATCATTATGATTGATATTGTAGTATAAAATAGAAATGGCCAAACATGCCAGATTGGTACATGGCCAAAAACAGCTGCAAGATGCTTCTCTTTATTTCAGACCTTTTCTCTTTTATGGTTTAGTTTATATTACCCACGTACCAGAAAGACGACATGAATGTTCAAAATCAGATATACTAGATTCATTTGATTTGATTTGTTTTAAGAACTAGTTTAGGGCGGATTCTATAATAAGCTCAAGGACATGAAATAACGCTAGGAAACAGAAAGACAACATTGAGCATACCAACGATCACATAGAAGATTCATATGAACCAAACTTAATATCTCACGCAGAGGTAGGATTTGAAGAATGGTATATACACAGACCTTACCTCTACATAAGGGTTAGAAGATTCACATGCATGGAAAAGGAGCATATAATGCATTGAAGACAATATCGTTAAACACATGGTCAAGTAGTTCAGTTTCATAATTGACTGACAACAATATGCAAGAAATCAGAAAAGAACGTACAAAACGAAGACGTACCATCAAGGCTATGTTAGAAGACCATATAGTATCATCATGGTTTTGAAAAAATTTCACTATTGTGATATAACCAACATTTCATAGCGACGGGATTTGAGAGGCATCTCTGAAATAGAATCTGACTGACACTATTCATATCAAGCTAGTAACCAAAAAAAAAGCTACAAGCAGATTACCAGAAAACAGACCTACACAAAAACCACATCACAGCAACATTACACTTGAAAGTTCCAACATTTGGAGTTCATTTTCCACAAAATTCAAAGCAGCTGATAAGGTAAAATAATTTCACCGTATGAAGAAATATATGAAAAATGGTCATGGAATGTAACAGAATCTTGATAATTTTCACCATTATAAACAAGATACAGTTCAAGTCACCTCATTTTGTATCAAAAAAAAACTGGGGTACCATTTCTCTTTTGATGAATCAAAAAGAGTTTCAGGATCAATTTGCGACTATTATCAATGGCTGAATAGAAATCAACCCAATGACTAGCAGTATCTTCCTTACTCGCTTTTGAAGATCGTTTCTGTCTTTTTGATGGAAATGCAGATGATTTCAGAAGACATCCCTGTTAAAGAGGTCTTTATCTTCGCAATCACACTGCAAGAAAAGGGAAACAGTTGAATGTGTAAAAACTGAATATAGATGATCATTATTATATTATATGATTTGATCATATGAGCAAGGGTATTTGACTCCTACTCATAATCTTAATGTTCATTCTTATTTATAAATTATAGGGGGGACTGGAAAAGCTTACCCTTGTCCCCCGATCAGCTGCTTAGGGTCGTCTGTATTCCTGTCTCTCTGATTCTTGGATCATATCCGGATTCCCAAGTTTGTAAAATGTTTCTAGCCCTCCAGTAACAAATGGAAGTATTACATTCACTTCCATTGCAGATAAATTTAACTGCAAATGTGAATGTTAGAAACACAAAGCACATGGAAAGCCAGCAGGACCAGGACAAAATGATATTGAGTAACTACTTGTGAAGTTCAACACTTCCACAGACCTAAACCACTTGAATCCCCACCCCTGCAAAAAAGCTTCATGAACACCTGCATAATAAACATCCCTAAAGGCCTTACATCAATATTTGCACAGTTTTTTATGATGTGGCTGACAGAGGTCCATGAAAACTAGTAGGCTACTAGTTGGTTCTTTAAAAACCAGCATATAGTCCATGATCAGTTATCAAACATGCTTCATGAAGCAATTTTGCTATTAATCAAAACCTTCCATCTAAAATTTAATTACTGATTTCATCCTCTTTTGACACTTTTTATTAAATACCACCTGTAATAAGCAACAGTTGCTGTTTCAATGTTCTTCAAGGTTTTCTTCAGATAAAATTTTCTTCCTCCTATGACATGGGGTCCATGGCAGTTCATGTTGGTGCTTCAGTGTGTCACTGACAAGCCAATTACTATTGCCACTACTTGATAAAGATTATGCTATATCAGTATTTCCAAATACAGGACAATTTTGTTTAAGAAGAGAGATTTAAATCTTGACTCAACATTTAATTTTATTATTCTTATTTGTTTATAGATACTTGATATTTGCCTTGTTACTTCTGATTCCTACATGTTGGTACTTGGGTTTGATCTATACTTATTACAGAATTCTACATATAAGAAAAGTTCTAACAATAATCTCTGTCATCCTGTCGTTTCTTATATTGAGATTGCACACTTGAGAATTTTTGTTTTTATCTTTGATGGATGATGGCAAGGGCAAGCCAAAGCTCATCACAATCAAAATGCATTCTGATACTTCATGCCTATCTTTTATCGGTTATTGTTCGTGTGTGTCGAATTGATTTTGAGCATCGGTTTTGGTGGGTGAATTGCACATCATGGTGAAGTGTTGAATTTGTGAAAAATTGTTGTACAACTTATCGTGCATCGGGTACAAGTCGTTGAAGTTTTGGGATCAAAAATCGTGCATCGGGTACAAGTCGTTGAAAAATTGGGGAGCCATAGAACGCAGGACCTTTCAATGAAGACACCATGCCTTAACGGGCGGAGTTTTCTAGCAGCAAAGGCCACACCACCTGGGCCATGCCTTGATCTCCACACTCACAAACAACACGAGCTGCATGTCAGGCATCGTTAGTCCCATACCCTATGCTGCCCGCGCCCACATGCCCTCTCACAAAAACCAGAACATGGGGAGACCTAGCCCCAGCGCCCTAGGTTGTGCCAAGCGCCGCCCGGCACATGTTTGACAGTATAAAAGGCTCACGCCTTGGTCTTTGCTTTGGCTTGACACTCACGACATTTTCCTTCCAGATTTGGTTTCCTTTGTTTAGTTAGTTTCCACTTTTGGTAACTCTAATTTGGGAAACTTTGGGTACCTGATTCGTTATCCAATGCCCTCGTAAACACATTGTAATCTCTCTCGGTTCGTAATATATCAATTTCTCTTCTCTCCTACACTATCACCCCGATTGTATAACCACGTTAAATCTCATTATCTCGATTTACGTGCCACTTTGTTATTAATAGTATATTTGTTTATAACTAGTATATTTACGTTTGTGAATCGGTATAACTAATTGGATTACAATATACAATATTTAGATTTCGTTAATCCGCATTTGTTGTATTGTATCGGGTCAGTTTGCATTATGGTTTATTGATATCTGTTTGAGACTGTAAATCACATTGTTGAATACGATATTGAAATTGCAACCGACCCTACAGTAGCCGGTCATAAAATCTGTTACCCTCTATCAAAATACTTCCATCACTTTTCTTATACAGCCATAGTTATTCGTCTTTTTGGAATTTGGACTTATGGTTTTATAGAGTACATAAAGGCATTAAGAAAGTTTTATTTATCATGATACTGATTTGACACTGTCAAATTTAACGAAGAACACAAAAATCAGCGAACAACAATATGATGAATATATAACCGTTTAAATTTCTTAAAGTAAAAACTTACCAACAGACGTCCAATATGGAGGGCGAATCGTACACTTCCCTCTCTTCTTCAAAGCAACGGCTAACTTGAGTAGCTATTTGTGGTCAAAACGGACCAAAATCACCCTGCCAATTGTATTAAGAAAATCATAACATGGAAACTAATGTTAAGAATGTGTCAAACGTAGATTAGATGTCTGAACATCTGACAATGTATAAAATTGAAGTTAAATATATAAAATCAAAAAGTATAAGCATGAAAAAGAACAAGATAATGAAGAATAAGGAAATCAAACTGAGGCGCTCCATGCTTAGGTTCGGAACAATCTCCATCGTTTCATCCTCCGCTAAATTCCAACCGAAAGTTTCAATCGAAAAACTCATGAGTCACCCAAGACAGCTGAAATTCACTTATAATCAACTCTATTTATAAATAAATTTAGTTACCTAGGCGGCTGAACGTGTGAAACCTCGAGGGTCGGATTGGCCGGACATCTTTTCCGGGTAGACTTCGACAGATCTATAGTTGTTACCGGTCTAGATCCAGTCAGGGCCGTTCCTGAGGTTTCGGATGCTCAGGGCGGAAAACTAAAATAAATGCCCCTAATATAATTAAAAGAAGTAAATGAATACTTGGTAAGTACACCCAGTCTAATATTTTGAAAAAGAACTAGTCCTACATATATTTCACCCAAGATCGTAATTTCAATTGAGATAGACAAGGCTTTGTTTGGTTTATTAAACCCAATATTGTTTTTAAACAAGGAAATCCTTAATCTCATGGATTTTCTTAGGCTGAGTGAAAATAAATAGAACAACAAAAACCAAGACGACATATCATCAACCAGAATTCAGATAAGCAAGCACTAACAACACTCTTGGAAACAATAAGACCCCATTAAACTCTATCCAAATTATCAGATTTTACTAACAAAACAAGAGCCTACTTCCTCAGGATGGTGGAAACTAGAATGTACATAGACAATTACATATGTAAGAGCCAAAGAAACTAAAATGAATCATTCCTAAAACATATATAAGAGCCAAAGAAACTAAAACGAATCATTCCTAAAACAGGAAATCATATTGGGAGATGTAATTGTCATATATTAATAAAATATAATCATTCCTCCCTAAGTTACTGACATTAAGAGAGAGAGCTTCCAATTGTAAAGGCAACAAATGCTTGTTAGAAGAAACTTTATAACTTCCTAAGTCTCAGTTCATCTATTATTGAAACCAATACTGTAAGTCCAAGATTCAAGCAAAACACAATCAATTCACACAATTTAGCACAAGATTGTAGAGAGAGAATCTAGAGAGATAATGTCATATATCTATTAGTCACAAGTCTTACAAGGAAACATCTCTCATACAATGTAATCTCACAACTCTCACAAAACATCACTTGGACTTGAACAAAGAGACAAATGCTTATAAAGGGTCAAACATTCCTTAACCTCTAAACAAGCTTACAAGGAATAAAGTCAGACATGAAAGTTAAATAACAAATGATCTAAACTTATGCATTAACAATCTCCCCCTTTTAGATCAATTGTTCACTCTTGTTCTGCTCCACCGGGTAACTCTGGATTGTCTGATTCCAAGAAGCATTTCATAGTTTCTGATCCCTCTGCTGAAATTAATTCCGTCATCCAGAGCATCCAAACCTTTCACCAAAGCTAATCTGTCAAACTTTGACATGGGCTTTTCACCTCGCTTTATCTTTTCTTCATTCTCCTTGTATCTTTGATTGAGTTGAAGTCTGATCACTTTTAAAGTTCCATCAGAGAATTTAGCTATCTCTGACACTCTGAAAAACCTCTTCTTGTTTTCTCCATTCTTGTATATCACACCAAGCTTAGGAGTTTCAAGAATAGTGAACAGATCATAATTGTCAATGTCTTCCAGATCCATGTTAGGCTTTATCATGTTGACTCTCTTCTGGTTTGTCTCAATTCCCAGTTGAAAGTCATAGCAGTAAGTATAATTCACCTGTCTTCTCATGAATCTCTTCACTGCTTCCAAAGCAAAAATGATGTTTTCAGGTCTTATGGTCATGTTCCTGAACAAATGGTACATATACTCAATGTCATCAACATTTAAGAACTTGAAATCTGCTTCAATAAATTCACATTCAGTCATATCTCTTCTCTGAACAGTGAAGACTGGATACCAAATATGTTGAAATTGCATGAGTCCCACTTCTTTCATAGTAACAATCCCATATTTATTCTTGACATACTTTTCTGTTTTCCTTCCCCAAACTCTTGTATCTAGAATATTCAATTTGATACTCCTTGGGATAATTTGTGACACCCAACACTTTTTATATATCCATCTTTCTCGGATTGTGAACAAAAATCTTCTTCATCTCCTCCTCAAGGAAAGGTGCTCTCAAGGTATTCTGCATCTGTCTAAGTTTTGCATCAGTCAGCACAAGAGGAACTTCAGGTTCATTTGAAGGACCTACTTGGCTTTCAACAGGGTTAGATGGAAAGTGCAATTCTGGTTCAACTTCAGGGTCGGGTTGGTCATCATTTCTGGGTTGGTCATCAAGGAATGGGCTTGGGATTCTGGCTAGGCTTGACTGGTTCAATGGGCTAGAGATGTTTTGGGGTATTTCAGCTGGTTCAGAAGGGTTGATTTCTTTGAAGGTAGGGATTTCAAGAACAACTCTTGTAGTTTCAGGTAACTCATTGTGAACAAGACTCAGTTGAATGTCCTTCATCATCTGATCCCATTAATGGCACCATTTCTCCTTCTTTCACCTTCCAGAAGTTCTCATATTTTTCATCTGCAGTCTCATCTTCATCAGATGATAGATCAACAAGGTTTGCTACATCCATTCCAGTAAGCAACAATATTTCCTCCCTAGTAGCAACCTTAGGCTTTGCAACCCCCGGTTCTGCCTCTTCATTCACATATAGAATAAGCTCTCTTACTTCACCAACATCCACTTGCTCATCATTTTTATCACCAATAACCTCAACTTCCTCCTCATCATTCACATTCACAACTTGATCAATATCAGAATCTCTAGCAGTTTTCTGTCTTTTATTCATCTCCCCCTCATGATCTTGATCGAAATCAGGATCATGTCTTCTTTTGGAAACTGCTTGAGCCTTACATAAAGTCTGAACTGCCTTTGTTAACTCTTGAATACTCTTTAACACCTCAGACTTGAAAGAATTGAATTCGGAGACAGTGACAACATCTGAAGGTATTGGAGGAACAACAGATTGAGATTGTTGTGACCTCAAAAGACTAACAAGATCCACTTTTGTTTGATCAGCAGGGCCTGTGATAGTAACTTTGCATATAATAAAGACTTCAGCTCCTCCACTGACATATCAAATGGTTGTACCGGAGGTGATGGAGGTGGCTGAACAGGTTCCTCTACTGTCGGACCTTTCCCTTTTAACAAGCTCTTTACTTTCCCCAGTTCTTCCTCAAACTTCTTTGACAAACGATTTTCAACAGCCTTTAAGGCGCCATCGAAGAATTCCTTTGACACGAAGTCGGGTAATATAACACTGGGGCTACTCAAGCTCTCCGTTCTCACAACAGTTGAAGATTCAACAGTGTGGCCCGTGTTCACAGCTGGCATGGTGTTAACTGTGACAGGACTTCCATCTAATCCTCGTAGACCATATTGTGGTGCTACTATAGATGTTCCGATCGAAGCACACAGACTTCCGATGGTAGCAGTTTGTATTAGTGTCCTAGGAATGGAAATTGGTAATTCAAGTGGCGCTAGACTCGATTGTGCACAGAAAAAAATTGAGTTCTGGGGCTGATGAACTCTAGTTTCAATATCTATACTTTCCGAGTGAAAGCTAGATAGCGTTTGTGCTAAATCCCCGTGCATATATGAGACTATTGCCTGTTGTGAGGCAACAGAATGGGTGGCTTGGGTGTGCGATTGCGTTAGTGGACGACTAACGTCTTTTTCAACACCTGCTCGTAACATATGCGGCGAGGTGGCAGATGTGGTTGCCCTTCTAGAAATGTAGGTTTGGGTACACACACGCTCCCCATATTCTTTTGCTTCAATAACACTCAACCTCACATTATCTTGATTTTCAACTAAATCTCCCTCATTTCGCCTTATATCTCCCATCACATTCTGTACAACTGTATCAGTTGTGTCAATGTCCATAGCATCATGATGTAAGGAAACATCATCTAAGAAGCCAAAGTTGTGGCCTATATTGTCATCATCATCATTTCCTTCACCTGCACCAGGAGTGGCAGATGGAACTGTATCACTTGAAGAACTTGCTGCTAAATCCGACTCAGTTTCAGAATCCTGACCGCCATCGGGATTCTCTTCCTGAGGGCCCGATTGATGTACGATAGCCTGCTCAGGTTGAGATGTGGAAACTACTGGAGGTGTGGCATTATCAGCCTGAGTTTCCACACCCTCTGGTCTAGAAGACTGATCCCCGACAGTTCCCCTCTCGAAATTTTCCCTCAACACTTCCCGTTCAATTACCACCTCGATAGATTGAACCCTCACCGACTCCTCTCTCCTTGAGGGTTGAGTCTTGGGTAGTGATAACCGGTTCTAGTAATCCCATGGACTTTCTATACTCCCTAACACTCTTGGAGTTCGGATTAGCACAAGCAAGTAAAGCCTCGGGAATTGGCATTGAGTAGTTGAATGACTGCTTTTGCTTCTGTAGGTACCTCATCTCAAACTCAGGTCCTACTTCATGATGAGTTCTCTTAGGAATGTCGCGGTTTGATCTGAGCATACTTCGGATTATCAGCTGAAGAAACCTCTGATAGGGCACATAGAGAGGCTTCTTGGAAGTTCTTTTGATGATGACCTTGTCATACAACTCAGTCCAAAATGCTACAGAATAGTCCACGTGCAGATCGTACACAATGGCATGAAAGAGTCTGAGTGTATGCATGTTGGTGTTGTCTAAGCCAGAATGCCTTGAAGTCAAACACCGGTTGATGATGGAGAATAGCTGATAGTAGAATGGTGGAAGATTAGTCTTTTTGAACTCACTAATCTTTGTAAGTTGACCCACATATCCCAAGGCTCGGATGCCTTCAAATACAACAGAATCAACGGGATATGAGTCAAAGCTTGTTCTCCCTTCTCTTGAATTAGCTTCCGGAAGATCGAGAATAAGTCTGAGCCTTCGGTAGGTCAGAATGGAAGTAAAGTTATCTATCCGGATGCTAAAGTATTTGTTGTTGTTGTTCTCCACCACATAGTCAATAGATTTCCATGCTTGTTGCAGATAAATGAGAGGAACATTTGCTGTAGCAGTCAGTACTTGATTGATTGGATGGCCTCTCAGGATTTCCAGAACTAAGGGATTGACATTAAGAATGTCAAAGTCCACATGGTGGTTGTTAGGAGACAACAACAAGTATTCTGAAGGGTTGATCAGTGCAAGATCAAGATCACCACCAATGGTTGTTTGAACATGTGACCTGGATGAGGGCATTGGTGTTTCTTTGGACACATTTGGGTCATTCTCATCCATTTGAGCAGTTGGATCATGAGACTGTTCACTAGCCCTGATAGTACCTGAAAAAGGATCAAAAGTAATATGTTAGATAAAATCCAAAATCTTTGTTTTAAAAAAAAATGAAAATTTTCTAAGTCCAGAAGTCATAGACTAAAGAACTAGAAAATTGACAAAGTACATAAAGATGTACTTTAAGCTCACAAAAAAAGTTCAAGTTGCAGAAAACAAATGCAACAACACGTAAAAAAAATTGACACAACAAAGGATAGGAAAAACATTTGTAAATTTGAATTTAGGCCAAAAAATGAAAACCATATCTCAAAAACTCTCATAAAACAAGAACATTTTTGCAGTCAATTCAAGAACACGCAGAGTGTAGTATTCTTGGCAATAACTCGCAGAGTGCAAAAGCTCTTAGAGTTCAAGTCAAGAACACGCACATAGCACTGTTCTTGTCAAGAACACGCAGAATACATCATGTTCAACAATTTGAAATTTCAAAAACTCAAACCCATTTGATAACATTTAACCTTGAAGATTTAGCTTTAATGAACCCTATACCTGAAAAAATAAATAAACAACAAAAGATCACTATTCAGGGACATCAAGATCAAGCTTTGATCTACAAAGGGAAGAAGAGAAAAATGTTTTAAAACTGGACAAGATAAATCTTCAAACCAAAATATCTGATCAACAAAAAGAATTGGTTTCATTGAAAGATAAAAATATTGAACTAACTCTGCAGTATGACATTGTTTTGAAGGACAGAACTGCAGCTTATACCAAGATTAAGGAATTGGAGGATCTGAATTTTAAACGAGGTCAAACAGAACAAACATTAAAGCTTTTGACAAATAATCAAAAAGATACTCGTTTTTATAAAGCTAAGCCATGGCTTAGGTCTTCAAGATGTTGAGATTTTAAAGAAGGCACCCGAAAATCTTTATAATTTTAAATCAAAGGGTGGCAGTGATAAAATTGTTTTAATACCTCACATTCTTGAAACCTTTGTTAAGTCTGAGATTTCTTCACCTGAAACTCCTAAAATTAAACAAGAAGAACCAGTTGAAGTGAAGTTAGATATTAAGACTGATTTAGACTCTCCTGACTTTAAATCTGTCAATTTCAAATACGACGACTTAAATACATCTTATAAAAATAAAAGGCAAAGTTTTGTCGAATTTGAAAATCTTTTTCTGAAATCACATGAGACTCCTATATCTAGTTCTAATTCTAATACAA
This sequence comes from Arctium lappa, assembly GCA_023525745.1. Lineage (NCBI taxonomy): Eukaryota > Viridiplantae > Streptophyta > Magnoliopsida > Asterales > Asteraceae > Arctium > Arctium lappa. The sequence continues at coordinate 126,216,462 of CM042049.1, forward strand.
CTGAAACTGTTATTACTTGTTCTATTTTAGAAGAAAAATATGAGAAATCTCAGACTACAACAAAGTTTGTTCCTGTTGAGACTTCAAGTTTTACTGATCTTGAATATCAAACAGCCTTAAAAACTATTTCAGATTTAGAAAGGCAAATTTCAGCTCTCAATATTCTTATTGTTGAACTAGAAGATGCAAATAAAAATTTTGGGATGGAATTAGACTCAAGTCTGATTCAAAATGAGGCTTTACAAAAAGAATTTCAAATTTTCAAAAGGCAAAGAGGCTTGTTCTGATAAATATTCTTCTTCTTCTGAAAATCTATGTGCTGATATAAAGTCTGATTCTTCATCAATTAATACTGAAACTCCACAAATGAAAATATCTTTAAAGATTTTAAAATCTTCAGAAAAGGAGTTCAGCGTTGGTGAAAAAGGAGAATGTTCTGAAACTAAAGTTAATTCAGTTTCTAACATTTCTTCTGATTCATCTTTTGAAACATTCAATATCAATGATTCTAATGATTGTTGTTCTTCAGATAAAGCTCTGAAGAAAGGAAGAAAGAATGAAAGGAAGAAATTGGTGGAGAAGAAGATGAATGTTTGTGATAGTTTGAATAGTAATAGAGTAGTCGATGCTTGTAATAAAGCTTGTCAACGTTGTTTCAATAAACCAAATACTCTTTCTCGAAATGAGTTGTTGACACAAGCTACTACAAAATTGCGATGCTCAAACTGTCATGATAGTTCATTCTCTTTCAAATCAAAGTTTTCCAAGAAAAGAAAATTTGTTCAGCCTCCAAACAAGAAAACTTCTGCTCGTTTGTTAATCAAAAAGCCGAAGTTTTTACATTTAAAAAGAAAAATAATGAGCTTAGAATGAACAAATTAGTTGACGTAAAATTTGTGTGGAAATGGATTCCAATGTCTGAACTTAAAACACAAATTTTATCGAAAAGACCCAAATTTGAATGGCGTATCAAAGGGTCGTCAACTGATTTGAAAAAATTAAGGGATACTAACAAGAAATGACCCATATTCATATGGGTACCTAAATTGAAGTGACTGTTGCTTGCAAGCTTGTCATGTGTAGATTATAGATTCCGCTGCATCAAGACACATGACAGCACACAAGCACCTGCTATTCGATTACGTTGAACATTATGCAGGATCAGTCAATTTTGAAAATGATATGAAAGGTTACGTCAGGGGATATGGTGTGATCAAGAACAGTATGATATCAATATCAAAAGTTCTGTATGTGGAGAGTTTAGCATACAATCTTTTCACTATCAGCCAATTCACTGAAAAGAAGTGTAAAGTTGAATTTGATAAGAATTACGACTACATCAAAGATCAGAGTGGAGCACTGTTAATCAAAGCCGGAATAATGGGATTATTATACGGTGTTCATTTTCCAACATTGAAGGCTTCAAAGCATGTCTGTCTTATCTCTAAGACTTCTTCAGATGAAAGTTGGTTATGGCATCGGAGATTATCTCATCAGCATTTCAGAGACCTGAATAAGCTGAGATCTCATAATCTTGTCATTGGATTACCGGAATTGAAAATAGAACAAGAGTCACTTTGTTCTGCTTGTGAAAGAAGCAAGATGAAGAGAAGTTCTCATAAACTGAAGATGTTATCCGGTTGCACAAAATGCCTTGAGATTATTCATATGGATCTCTGTGGGCCTATGAGAACACAATCCATAAATGGCAAAAAGTATATCTTGGTCATGGTCGACGAATATTCCAGATATACTTGGCTAAACTCTAAAGTTCTTGAGGCAGAAATCAGAAACTTCAAATCTGATAATCAAATTCATCAAGAAGATTCAAGTTCTTCTACAAAGCCAAGTCCAACAATTGCGGAGTGACAACGGAACTGAGTTCAAGAATGCAACGATTCAAACTTATCTTGACTCTATTGGCATCTCTCACAATTTCTCGGCTACAATGACACCTCAGCAAAATGGTGTTTGTTGAAAGGAAGAACATAACTTTGGTAGAGGCAGCTCGAACAATGCTTGCATATTCTGATCTACCTCGGTTCATTTGAGCTGAAAACGCAAAACAGGACCATTATTAATAAACGCTTAAATAAAACTTCTTATGAAATTATTAATGGTCGTAAACCAACTGTTAAATTTTTTCGTGTTTTTGGCTGCAGATGCTATGTGCTCAACGATAGAGAAAACCTGTCGAAGTTTCAAGCTAAAGCTGATGAAGGAATATTCATTGGATATTCGCTCCAATCTAAGGCATACAGAATTTATAATACCCGAACAAAGACAGTTCTTGAAAGCATCAATTTCTCATTTGACGAATCAAAAACAAGTACTTCTGAACACAACAGTTCATAACTCATACCTAAAGACAAAGCTTCTACATCAAGCAGTGTAGAACCTGAGCTACAAAAGACTAAGACTTCTCAAACCCCATCTGAATCTGATCTTGAATTGTTATTTTTCGATGCTTTTAACGACATAATTGCTGAAGATAACAAACAAGAAAATTTATTAAACACTAACACACCAACCACTAGTGCAGATATATCAGGACCATCTGAAGTTAATGGTGAAGCTTCAACAAGTCAAACTCAAGTAATTTCTGAAAATGCTACACTAGACAGCTCATCTGATCTGCATTCACCCTTGGTTGAACCAACTTCTACATCTGTCGTGTCTGGAGAAAATCAGTCAGAAATCCCATCTGAGGAAGCTACTCCATTACAAAGTGCACAATGTCCAACTGCAATAGAATCTGATTTGTCTGTCGTTCAAGATGAATTTGATGATTCAAATAACCAGGTTGAGATTGATGTATTGCCAAGTACTCACAGATGGACAAAGAACCATCCTCCGGAAAATATAATTGGTGATCTGAATGCAAAGGTGTCAACAAGATCTGCAACTGCTTCTTCTTCTGCAAACTACTGCATGTTTGAAACTTTTCTCAGTAGCATGGAACCAAAGAAGCCGTCTAAAGCACTTAAGGATCCAGACTGGATTAATGCCATGCAAGACGAGCTCAATGAGTTTAAAAGAAATGAAGTGTGGAGATTAGTACCGAGACCAAAAGACAAGACAATTGTTGGTATAAAATGGGTTTTTCGGAATAAGAAAGACGAAGCAGGAATTATTGTTAGGAATAAAGCTCGGCTAGTTGCGAAAGGTTATAATCAACAAGAGGAAATTGATTACGATGAAACCTACGCACCCGTAGCAAGGATAAAAGCAATCAGGATCTTTCTCGCATATGTTGCACATAAAAACATCAAAGTCTACCATATGGATGTAAAGTCTGCATTCCTGAACGATATTCTACATGAAGAAGTTTATGTGAGTCAACCTGAAGGCTTTGTTGATCCAAAGTTTCCAGACCATGTGTATGTGCTCGACAAAGCTCTCTACGGTTTAAAACAAGCACCTCGAGCATGGTATGAGACTCTAACAATATATCTGACTAAGCCCGACTTCCGAAAAGGTATAATCGACACCACTTTATTTTTAAAGAAGAAAGGTGGGAATTTGATACTTGTACAAATTTATGTAGATGACCTTATTTTTGGATCTACGAATCCTGCACTCTGTGATGAATTTCAAGACATCATGAAGAGTAAGTTTCAGATGTCGATGATGGGTGAATTAATTTTTTTCCTTAGGCTTGCAAGTCAAACAAACCCCGGAAGGGATTTTTATTAATCAAGCCAAATATATCAAAGACATGTTAAAGAAATTTGACATGAATTCTTCAACGCCCATGAAGACTCCTATGCAATATGGAAGTCTGTTAGATGCTGATATCTCTGGAACGTCAGCTGATCAACAGACTTACAGAAGCATGATTGGATCTCTTCTATATCTAACATCAAGTAGACCGGATATAATGTTCGCTACTTGTTTTTGTGCACGGTATCAGGCCAATCCTAAGGAATCCCATTTGGCTGCGGTGAAAAAAATCTTCAGATATCTCAAAGGCACACCAAATTTGGGCCTTTTGTATCCAAAGGATTCTCGTTTTGAACTGATTACGTATACAAATGCAGATCATGCAGGAAATAAATTGGATAGAAAGAGCACCTCCGAAGCATGCCAGTTTTTGGGAGAAAAGTTGGTGAGTTGGTCTTCCAAGAAACAGAACTGTGTCTCAACATCTACAGCTGAGGCAGAATATGTTGCAGTTGCTAGTTGTTGTTCACACGTTATGTGGATGAAGACTCAGCTGAAAGATTATGGATATACTCTCAACAAAGTTCACATTTACTGTGATTCAAAGAGCACAACTGCTATCACATCAAATCCGGTACAACATTCAAAGACCAAACACATAAACATCAAGTATCATTTCATTAAGGATCATGTTGAAAAAAGGAATATAGAAATGCATTTTGTATCAACAGATTTTGAGGTTGCTGACTTATTCACAAAACCTCTTGATGAAAAAAGATTTAATTTTTTGGTCAGTAAACTTGGAATGTTGAACCTAAATGCATAGCTATATTATCCTATCTTTTGTTGAGGGGGAGTTAGTTCTGAGTTTGTTTGTGTAAGTGTCTTGTTCTAATTTTCTAAGCCTGATACTTCTAACAATTGTGGACTCATGTTCTGTGAGTACCAAATTCTAATATGTTTTGCAGATATGACAGTTTCTTGCAGTGTTTGTCAAGTCAATTAACTTCTGATCAAATCAGATCAGGACTCATTCTTCAGTATGTTGAGCTGAATGCAATACTCAAGGAGGATTTTTCATATGAGTGCACACTTCAAGGGGGAGCTTAATGTAAATGTCTGTAAGTGTGTGTGTGTCTGTGCTAACAAGTTTTGAAATCTGAAAAGTTTTTCCAGAGAAAAATATGATGTTTTGTGCTTAAATGGATTTTAAGGAAAGTTGCTAATTTTGGAAAGTGGGAAATCAATTTTTGGAAAGTTTCCATTTTTTGGAAAATCTCAAAAAAATTCTAAGTATCAAAACGCACACAAAGAGGTCTGCGAGTTTCTACTTCGCGCACATCTAAGCTTGCACTAAGTGAAGAACACGCACCCTTTGGTCTGCGAGTTCTCACTTCACGCATAGCAAAGGTTGCGCAAGTAATGAACGTGCAACCAATGGTCTGCGTGTTTTGGCTTCGCGCATGCTATGTTGTGCGAGTTCTTTCCCGATCACCACTTCGCGCAAATAGCGTTTGTAGAGAGAGAATGTCATATATCTATTAGTCACAGGTCTTACAAGGAAACTTCTCTCATACAATGTAATCTCACAACTCTCACAAAACATCACTTGGACTTGAACAAAGAGAGAAATGCTTATAAAGGGTCAAACATTCCTTGACCTCTAAACAAGCTTAGGGGTCATTTACCAAAATGCCTACCGGGTGCGGGTAAGCGCTTACCGCCAAGGACATTACCCTCGGTTACCTTATTGTATAACATTCTAGACCATCAAAATTGATTGTTGGTACGCATTTTAAACCCGATAAGTGTTACCGGGTAAGAATCATTTCTCTCACTTACCGGATGAGACGCTAGGTCCTTGTTATGGCTCTTACGGGGTAAGATTCTAGGTGACTCCATGCTCGATAGGTAAGGACTGTAAGGTAAGTGATACCGGTAAGCGCTTACCTAGGTAAGTATTTCGACTATGTTTGGCAAACTAGCTGATAAGCTAGCTGGTGACTGATAAGCTAGCTGATGAAAAAGTCACGTTTGGCAAAAACTAGCTTATAAGTATTTTAATTACCAAAAAGAACATTAATTATTTATTTTTAATTAAAATTTAATATATAATTATGAATATTAATGAGGGGCATAATTGGAATAATCACAAAAAGCTCCTCATAAGCTACTCCAAGTAGCTTATCAAAAAGCTAGTTTATGGTCATCCAAACATGTACCCATAATATAAGCTAGCTTATTTTTGCCGAACAATGCCTTAGTAAACGGCCCCTTACAAGGAATAAAGTCAAATAACAAATGATCTAAACTTATGCATTAACAAATACAACTTTATTCAAAGACAACTTTATTCAAAGACAAATGGAACTTGTATCATACATTCATATGCAAACAAAAACTTAAAACCAACAAACATAATCCTCAAGTTCTTCACATGTTTGAAAACACAATCATCTACAAAGTCCAGACTTCAAAACTTGTTTGCAATTTAAGTGCTAAACAGTAACAAACAACAAACACAAATTCTAATACATAACACCCTTCTGACCACAAAAATAAAAACAGGAAATCATATATCAACAAGACAATAATCAATATCTGTTTCTCTATTCTTAAATCCTAATACATAACAGCCTACAAAATTACATATTCATCTATGTTTTATTGTTTGAATTAGGTTTATGTTTCTACTTCGGATATAATTACCGAAAGATAAACCCCCATGACTCGTTAACTATTCAAATAAACAGAGATGCTTGGTTTATGTTTCTACTTTGGATAAACAGTAAACATCAAACAATTAAACAAATAAAACTAATCTAAACAATAAAAACAAAACAAAAAATCCATAATCCAAACTAGCGAGAAACTTTCAGGAATTTACCAAATATCAATGCATTGCTCGGTTGCTCCTTGATCCTTAGATTCTAGAATCGGATGCTTTAGCCTTTAGAGTTTAGGGCAGATTGTAGTGTATAGAAGAGAGCGAGAGACGCAGTCAGGCAGATCACGTCAACGGTCCACGTGAATCGGAGTTACTGAGTTAGGGCAGAATCGCAAATTTGAAAGAAAGTGAGAAACAAGTTTAGACTTCGGGGTTTAGGGGCAGAGACGGGAACGGGATGCTCAGATTGAGAGGCGCCGGCCATGGATCCAGCAGATACCTAGAAATAGAGTAGATTGATTGTGTGAATTTGAGCGCAATGGCAAGAAAAGTGAATTCTGTTCTGGTTTCAACTCTGTTTTCCCCGGATTAGGGTTCTTGAGGAAGATGCGAGTGACGGGGAGAAAATTAGAAAAAAATTTAGGCTTTTCTTTCCCCTTTTTGTTTATTCTTTTTTTTTCATTTTCTTTTTTCCTTTGATTTTTCTGTTTTAGTTTTAATTTATTAATATTTTAATTTTTTTATTGATATATAGCATTTTTTTTTGAAAAGCAATATTATAAACCCACCACAAAAAGTACAGGAGAACCATGGAGAATGTTTGCAAGAAGCAAACCCAATGTTTTAAAACCCGGTTTTAAGGTTGACCCGGTGTGGTGATCGGGTCACGGTCCAACCGGTCCAACCGGTTCAACCGGGTGGTTGACCCGGTTTCAAGAAATTTTATGTATTTTTTATTTTCTTGCATATATATATATATATATAGTGGAAGGATATTTTACAACCCTTAAAAAAGTTCAAACGAGAAGCTAAACATTTTGCGAGAAGGCGATAAGTGTAATCATATATGATACACAAGCTTAATCATATATGATTAAACACATGTTATATTGGTAATACATAAACGTTTAATAATACATGATTAAACACACTTACAAGCCGTGTAATCATATATGATTAAACACTTCTTGCCTTCTCGCAAAATATTTAACTTCTCGCAAGATCCTCCCTCTATATATGTATATATATAAAACCAATAATTTGATGTCCACAAGTTAAAACATTAAAATTACACATAACAAAAAGTTTACATCAATCCAAAAACATTAAAAAAACACATAACGACAAATTTTATATCAATCCAAAAAAAAAACACAAAAAATTTTTTTTTATTTTTTTAACCGGGTCAACCCGGGTTTTTAGGGTTTTTACCGGTTTTCTCAAAAACCCGGCGGTTCGATCCGGTTCATAAATCCCCAAAAACCCGGTGATAGTTGACCCGGTCTCTCGACCGGTTCCCGGTTCAACCGGTTGAACCGGCCGGGTCGATCCGGGTTTTAAAACATTGAGCAAACCTGTCCAACACCAGACACTACACCCGATCACGTATCCAAAAAACAATAAAAAAAAAAAAACTAAGGAAACAAAGACTAAACCTGCAGGAGCTACATGAGACCGAACACAAAATCAAACAGCAAGAAATCCATCCCAGCACCACACCTATAGCCTCTCCGAGCCGCAAGAAACAGCAGCACCAAGCGATACGCCTACATCCTCTCCAAACCGCCTGTTGTCGACTTCAAGATCAACCGCTTCCTAAGCAACTACCCGGATGGACGAAACCCAAGACAACCAACCGAAAAAAGAATATCATCCCCGCTCACACCGGTATCCGCTCCGAACCTCTGTGTTCGACATAACGAATCGTCTTCTCCCCACACCCTACGCGGATCAGCTAACCACAAGTTCCAATCGATATTTTTCTTCCTAAGTCTCCTAGAAATCCATTCAAAGCTTTTCCGTTGAAACTCGAAAAAAAGATCGACCAGTTTCCTTGACTTTTGTTCGAAGACTATACGATTACGCTGAGACCACACAAGGTATAAGAACCCCCATATCACTTCAAGCCAAAGTTTTGGGCTCGATCCGTTTGTACCCGAATCCAACAAGTCCTTTACCGATCCAATGGTTCCGATGTCCATTCTCCACCACCGAGCTGCCTCTTTCCAAATCTTATTTACCTCATCGCAATGTAATAGGGCATGATCCACCGTTTCGACAAAGTTACCACACCGCGGACAAAGAGAAGAATTGATATCCATTCCCATTTTATCGAGAATCGCTCTACACGGAATCCTCTCCATCCTTGTTCTCCAAATTAGGATATCGATCTTTTTTGGAAGAATTTTAGTCCACTTTGTCTCCTCCCCGCAATCCACTCTATTTGCCATATTTTCGTCGATTAATGTCTTTAACTCAACTAGCGAGAACTTCTCGTCCGTCCCGAGCATCCACTTCACTTTGTCGTAGCCACTTTCTTTTAAATTTACGACCTGCAACAAAGACAAAAGCTCCTCCAGTTCACCCCTTTCCCTCCCCCTCGGCTCTCTCCTCCAACCCCAACTCCACGACCACTCCTCCCCTACCCAACTCCCTCTCTCGAAAATTGTAGCATCCTTCTTAGTTTCAAGTTGCCATAGTCGTTTAAATCTACTTTTTAGTACCTCATTTCCCAACCATCTATCCGACCAGAAACTAGCTTCCTTCCCATTCCCTACTTCTTTCCCGAAAGATGAGGATAAGTCGATCCCCAACTTCTCCAATTCGTTACCAATCTTCACAATACCATTCCACACCGATCTCCCTCCCCCCGTGATCCCGTTGCCCCCACCCATAAGACCGCCCTCACACCCGTGTATGTTTTTTATTACTCTCACCCATAACGCCTCTTTCTCACAAAGGAACCTCCACCACCATTTACCCAACAATCCAATTAGCCGATTGTAAACTCCCCACGTTAAGACCGCCTTTTTTAAAGTCTCTCAAAACTCTTTCCCACTTCACCCATGCTACCCCTCTCTTGTGATTAGACCCATTAACACACGACCCAACATCCCACCCCACCCCCACCCCCAAAAAACGACTCCTCACCCTCTCCAACTCACTAATCACTCCCTTCGGGGCGTGAAACAACGAGAAATAGTACAACGAGATGCTACCTAAGACCGGTTTAGTCAACGTCAGTCTACCTCCGAACGACATAATCTTGGCCTTCCACGAAGCTAATTTGTTTTTCATTTTTTCCAATACAAACTTCCAATTCTCTATACGATTCATCGCCGCTCCCACCGGGAGGCCAAGATATATAAACGGAAGAGAACCACTTCCACATCCCAATACCCTAGCCCATTCTTGAGATTCCTCAACTCCAACCCCCACCCCATATAGTTTACTCTTTCCGATATTTATGTTTAGACCCGACATCAAATGGAAGCACTTTAAAATCTTCAATGAATTTTTTACATTGACGGCACTCCACTTACCGACAAAAATAACATCGTCGGCATATTGAAGGTGGGTTAGCACTACTCTCTCTCTCTCTCTTCCGACTGTGATACCTTCGAATAATCCTTTCTCCTTTGCTTCTAACATAAGCACGTTCAAGCTTTCCGCCACCACTAGGAAAAGAAATGGTGCTATGGGATCTCCTTGTCTAAGACCCTTCTCCATCTTAAATTCCTTCGTTGGCGATCCATTTACCAACACCGATATCGAAGAAGAAGTTAAGCAAGCTTTTATCCATTTCCGCCATTTAAGCCCGAACCCCATATATTCTAGAGTATCCAGAATAAAATCCCACTCCACACTGTCATACGCCTTCTCGAAATCTACTTTGAAAACCAACCCTTTGTTCTTTGATCTTCGAAGCTCATCCACCACTTCATTTGCAATTAACACTCCATCAAGGATATACCTCCCTTTTAGAAATGTCGATTGTGTGTCCCCTATTAGTTTTCCCAAAACTTTTTTCATCCTCTCCGCCAAGATCTTCGAAATGATTTTGTATAGAACACCAATAAGACTTATCGGCCTAAACTCGTTGATTTCAATCGGATTCAGAGTCTTTGGAATAAGAGTAATGAAGGATGTGTTACATCCTTTACTAATCTCCATCTCCTCCCAAAATCTCGACATCGCCTTCAAGATATCATTTTTTATTATAGACCAAAACTTTTTTTATAAACGTGAATGTGATCCCATCTGGACCCGGAGATTTGTTGCTCCCACAACCTTTAACCGCATCCCATATCTCGTCTTCCGAAATTGGTCTTTCCAAGTTTTCCGCTTCTCCCGCCATTAACTTTTTAAACTTCTCAGACAACAATCTAGGTCCGGGTTGATTTTGAGACTGGAATTTTTTCTTAAAGTGCTCGAACACTGCCCCTTTGATTTCGTTTGGATCTTCCGTCTACCTCGCATTTACGCTTAAACCCCGTAGGCCATTCGCTCTAATTCTCTTCCTAACCATCGCATGAAACAACTTTGAATTCTCATCTCCTTCCTCTACCCATTTTAGCTTTGATTTTTGCCGAGCTATTCCGGATTTCTTTTCCTCCGCTTCTAGCCACTTCTTGCGTGATTCTAACCATCTACCCCTTTCCTCTTCATTGAGGTTTCTATTTTCGGCTAGCCTTTCCAACTCTCTAGCCACCTTCTTATTCCTCTCCAATTCTTCATCCAACGATCTAAACTTGCCACCACACAGACTCTTTAGAGCTACTTTCACATTCTTAATTTTCTCTATAAATACCCGATCCGGGTATTTTACTGCCACCTCCTTGCACCAAGCCTCTCTAATCACATGTTCAATGTTGTCACCTTCTAACCAAGTATCAAAAAGCTTGAACGGCTTGGGACCATAATTTAATTCACGGTCACATAGCAAGATCGGATAATGATCCGACCACTTTCTTTCCAACGCATTGACCACCAAAATTTTCCATTCCGAGCAAAAGCCACTTGAAACAAGAAACCTATCCAATTTACTATACTTTCTTCCGTCATCGCTTACCCTTGTAAACTTTTGCCCACCCAAAAGAATGTCCACCAATTGACAGTTTCGGATGAATTCATTAAAGTCCTCCGTCCCTTTGTTATTTGTCACCTAATTGAGCCTTTCGGAATCTCCTCTCACCTCGTTAAAGTCTCCAAACACACACCAATTAACCTCCTCTTTTTTACACAACAGTTCTATCATTTTCCAAACTTCCGCTCGCTCTTTATGTTCTCTTGGGCCATACACGTTCACAAACCCCACAAGGTCCTTCACCCCGACCCACTTACCCACTACCGCCACAAAGCTTTTTTCCACGATAAAAAACTCACAGTTGAACATTTTTTTGTCCCAAATCAACATTAAACCTCTTGAGTTGCCCGTCGCTTGAGATTGAACAAAATCCCCATTGTCCCCATCCCCATAACTTTGCAATTTGAGATTCATTCCACACATTTTGTTTTGTCTCTTGAATTCCGATCATACTGATTTTCTCTTTTAAACAAATCCTTTTTACCCACCCTTTTTTTTACTCCTCCCAACCCCCTAATATTCATTGATACCACTTTCATAGGTGAAAAGAAAGACGAAAGCAATCGGCACTTACCTTACCTTCCGTACTTTCCACCTCCCTTCTGGGCTTGCCCGCCGTTATTGATCGCCTCCCATGAAAGTCCCAACTTTACCCCGAATTCTTCCAAGGATTCGGAGAACTCCGAAATTTGTACCCTGTTGGATCGTGAGGATTGACTGATTCCCCCACTTCCCAACCGAGGTCTTTTCTTGCTTCTCTCTGCTTTCATCCGCTCCGACGTTCTTGACATTGTCGAACCATTTTTTTGTGCACTTGCTCGGGCCATCTGCTTAATCATGTGGAAGCTCATTTTTCCTCTCCCGAATCTACCCCCTTCACTTTTTTAAAATTTTGAATTCTCGCCAATACCTCTTTTCTCTTTCCCTTTCTCTACACTCTTCACCGATAGACCTTTCCCACCCTCATCATCTAAATTTTCTTTTTTATCCTTGATCGAAGGATTTTCAGATTCTCTCAGATGGGACACAGATTTAACGGACGTATCTGGTTTATTTTTGTTGGTGCATAATGTCCTCATTGTGAGGAAAGAATGTGCTTTGGTGCATAATGGCTACAAGTGGTTTATGGTGAGTGAAAGATGGCCTAGATCATGTCCCAAACAGAATGTTTATTTCCAATGTGTCCCAAGAAAGTGAAAGCTAGTTCATATCAAACATAGACTAGGTGCAATGATGTGTTCCAAAAAATTATTTAGGCTATGAATTCAAAAGATATGCAAGTAACATGTGATGACCTTAACATGAAAATAAACCTATAAATCAGCAAATTAATCCCAGACACAAAACAAAAGAAATAAATAAAAATGGAGACTAAGTGAAGTGATTTGAACCTGTCCTACTCCTTAGGAGTAAGCTGTGAAGCCTCTATTGATGATGTTGCATGTTGTGGTACCAATCTCTGCATTTTTTTAGTAAGGTGTTCTCCTTCTTCCGCTGATGGATCACTTGTTGACAACTTCTTGAGGAATGGTGAAATTTGTTAAAGCGCATCAGTATGCTCCTCTGCCTGAACGATCCTCACCAACTCATTTTGGTGTTTCTCTTTCCACTTATGCTTATATACTTCCCTTATCACTTCCTTCACTCATTGATCACGGCACAAGACTTCGATGTCACATATGGGGGAGTATTTCATGCCATCATGATTTTTCCACACCACCTCACCAACACTAGAACTTGATTTTCTGAAGCTTCCTGAGCCCTTAGATTGATCGTCACGTCCCATTTTCAAAACAACTCGAAGACTTTCTGCACAACTTTGTTGCAAGGATGTTGCAGCATATGCAATAATATGGTTGTTTTGCACAAATTCAAAGCATGGGTTAATGACAATCTTGGCATTTTGTTGCACCTCTTCACTATTTTGAAGTGAAGAGGGGCTGCTCAAATGCTCAGATTCTTCCTCGGAACTCTATATCTCTTGACTATTTTCCAAAGTATTGACCTCATCCTTATCCTTATTAATACTCTCAAATTTTTCAATCTCACTTGGTATAGGATTTTGGATTTGTCTATTACGCTCACTAATGATCTCTCCAACACAGGTCGTTATGTTAATAACAACTCCATTTATGTTCTGTAAGAAATCATTCATCAAAGCTTCAAGAGATTCGAAGTTTTCAGTTTGTTCTAAAGAGGGTGTAGGGGGTAAAAATGAATTGCTAAAATCATCCCCTTGAAAACCCCCAGAAAAATCAACTTGTTCCTCACAAGATTGGTTAAAAGTATTTGAATAGGTGTTACTCCAACCTTGGTAGGGAGGTATTGATGATGTGAACGTGCCATGAGCTTGACCACTTAAAAACAAATTAGGATGATCCTCCCATGATTGATTGTAATCATTAAAGTGTGAGGTATCCCAATTACTATCTCCCATGAAATAATGGGATTCGGGGTTCGAAGGACAACTGTACGAGAAATGATCTCCGCCACAATAGTCACATAAAACAGTTTCATACGGCCCAAACGAATGTGCCATGGAATCCATATTCACAGAAAGAAAAACTCAAAGATTTGTTACTCGGACATACATGGAGACGTATGACAAGCAACAAAGATGGTAGAAAAATTAGCTTAACAAAACTCAATCTCTCAACAACAATAGATTTACGCCTATCCCCGGCAACGGCGCCAAAAACTTGATACGGATGTTTGCACACCTCTAGGACATGTGATAATTGAATCTCATAGCAAGTATACAACGGGATCCAATATCGTCTTTTCAAGTAATAAAATGGTAAGAACCAAGTATCGTATTCCACATGGATAGGTATCTTATGTTGCAAGATCTCGAGATGAAAAATTAACTTCAGATGGCGAGTTTGAAGACTTTGTTTGGGTTGGTTAACAGTGATATGATTAACAAGATATATAAAGATAGAATGGGTGCAAGACTTAAAGTGAGGAGTAAACACAAATTCTGGAGGCCAATGCTATAGGAATGTTATAACATTAGTTCAGCAACAACAAGTTCCACCATGTACTTTAAAGAGTATCCTTCCGGATATCTACCATTGCACTTTTGTTTAGCCTTTAATCAACATATGCCTATGCAAATGTCCTGACCAGTGTGAGTGTCAAATGGTTTCTCTAAAGTATATGGAAAAACAAATGCCTTTGTTTAAAAATCACTCTTCTGAGTCGATTCCCATATCATTCAAGTTGACGTGTTCTTGGTTAGTGGCTCATTCCTGAGTCCACTACACTTTAACACTTTGACTAGTGATCAACCCGTCAAGAATCAATCGGTTTGAAAAACAAAGATAGCAAGTTCCCTTGCTAGTAACTCTTCCAAGTATACTTCCCGTATCATTCAAACTGACGTGCTTTTTCATGGCTTATTTCTAAGTCCATGACACTTTCACACTTTAAGAAGTGATCAATTCGTCAAGAATTGCTTTTGGATTTATAAAACTTAAAATGACATAGTGGAACAATGTTATTGAAGAACAAAGTCCACTAGTTTTTGGTTTACAACCTCCCTTTTTGTCTCACACCCAAACTATAAAATTAGCTACTCATTGCGTAAAATAAGTTGCAAGAAATGTAAATGACATAAGGTAAAGACATAATGTAAATGACGGAATGTAAATAACGAAATGTAAATGACGAAAAATAAATAACGGAAAATAAATGACGGAAATGTAAAATGCAAATAAGTAAAGACAATAAGTAAATAAGGAATTTAAGGACTTGATATTAAAGTTTTATAGGGAGGATCACAAAATCAGTTCTTCCACATGATGGAATACCAAAAAAATCCCCTAAAACACAATAGATTACTACTCCTATTTATACTAAACCAACAATGGCAAACTAGTAAACAATAAAACTTAACAAGCAAGATAAAAGTACAATAACCAAAGTCAATGAAAATACATAAAGCAAAAAGTAACTAAATTGTCCTTTCTCCCAACAAAAAACTAAATATGTCATTTTTCCTAATTAAAATCTAACCAGCAACAGATCTGGTTTCATTATAGAAAGAGATTGGATTTGAATTAATTTCGTTGTCCATCTTCATAAAATTCGTCCATAGCTCTTCCAACAAGCAGATCGGGATGCTGTAGCATTGACTGGCTGCAACGAAATCAACATAAAACCTAAGTTAGCTTCCATAAGTAGTAAAAGACAGGAAAATCATAAACTTAGCTCCATATAATAGAAAAGAGAAAATAAGATAAGAAAAATGGACTCAAAGTTGGGATTAAACAAAATGATCTATCTAAAAAGAAAGAAAAGGTGTTCTTATGCATTGAATTCTCAATGCATATCAGTTGGCCATCTCAAACTTAGACTCTAAAGACATATTGTCTTTTGATAGGCACTGCCTTTCAACTCCATTTTTTAATGGGCTCACCAACTCCATCTTTGATTCGCCAAAGGATTTAATTGGACTTGGGCCCGCCATGTGGTAAGGCCCATTTGAAGAACCAACCTCCTCTCCCAACGAGTTGGCTTCACCCTTCTGATTTGCCATTTTTTCTACATTTTCAAATACAGAAGATTGCAATACCTCCTCGATTTTCCTCCAAGCCCAACAACCCTTTCTCAAATACATATAATCCGGGTTGGAGGAATCACCCTAACTTCTCTTGGTCAAATCAACAAAACCAAGGGGATCAATCTAGGGGTGATATGAGTCGGTCACAACAACATCAACAACAACAAGCTCAAGCCCAACATCAATATTCTTCTTCATCCCGGAATTTCAAACCCCCCGGTTTCAATCATCAAGGAAACCAAAACATGAGAAACGATGGGGAGGGAACTTCAAGCGAGAAGACGTCGGGGTTGGAGGAAATGATGATGCAATATCTATCAAAGATGGATACGGTAATCGGTGAACAAGGTGCAACTATCAAAGCGGTCATCCAAGGTAATGAGCAAAATGCGGCCACAATTAAAGCGGTGGTGCAAAGCAATGAACAAAATACCATTGCCATTCGGAATCTCGAAAGGCAATTTGGTCAATTCGCAGATGCACACTCTTCAAGGAACCAAGGCAAATTGCCTAGTCAAACCGAGCCAAATCCACGAGAACATTGCAAGGCCGTTACTCTTAGAAGTGGGAAGCCGTTGATTAAGGATCCAACTAGAGATGACATGGACTCCGAGGAGAGAGAAGCGCAAATCACTCAAGAGCCGGAACTTATTGAAGTTGAGGTTGAAGATGTTGTTGAAACACCCAAGAAGGCACAAGAGGCACCATCGTCATCCAAACCGATTGTGAAGGCATACAAACCATCAATACCATTTCCCAACCGACTTAAGGAATACAAGGACCAACAACAATTCGCTAAATTCTTGGAGGTCTTTAAAAAGTTACAAATCAATATTCCTTTCGCGGATGCATTAGCTCAAATGCCCTCTTATGCAAAATTCTTGAAGGACATTTTGTCCAACAAGAGAAAGATTGAAGAGCATGCCACCGTCGCACTCACGGAAGAATGTAGTGCCATCATCCAAAACAAGCTTCCACCCAAGCTTAAGGATCCAGGGAGTTTTACTATTCCTATTCATATTGGTGATTTTGAGTTTGGTAAAGCTTTATGTGATTTAGGTGCAAGTATTAATCTTATGCCTTTATCTATTTTCAGGAAGCTTGGTCTTGGTGAAATCAAGTCGACAAGGGTCACATTGCAATTGGCGGACCGTTCCATCAAACACCCACATGGTATCATTGAAGATGTCCTAACTAAAGTCGGGAAATTCTACTTCCCCGTTGACTTTGTTGTTTTGGACATGGAAGAGGACGTCGATGTACCTCTAATTCTTGGAAGGCCCTTCTTAGCAACCGGAGGCGCATTGATTGATGTCCAAGGTGGAAAATTGACCCTACGGGTGGGAGATGAAGAGGCCGTTTTCAATGTATTCAATTGTACCCGAAGCAAACATGATGTGAACGCTTGTTTTAGCGTGGACGTTGTTGACCGAGTGGTACAAGAGGCATTTGACAGAAAGGCGACTGATGATGAAATGGGAAATGTGTTAATGAATAGCTGTTACGAAGGAGAAGGCGATGAAGACGAATGTGTGGAATGCGTGATGCAATTGGAGGCCACACCTTTCCGAAAATTCTCAAGGCACCAACAGTTTGAAGAGTTGGGACCTAAAAATGTCAAACCCCAACCGTCGGCAGAAGTGCCTCCGCAACTAGAGCTCAAGCCATTACCGTCTCATTTAGAGTACGCTTACTTAGGGGCAAATTCTACATTGCCCGTGATAATTTCATCACAACTAAGTAAGTTGGAAAAAGAAAAGTTGCTTCGAGTTTTGAGGGAGCACCAATCCGCCATCGGGTGGACAATTGCCGATTTGAAGGGGTTAAGCCCTTCCTTTTGCATGCACCGGATAAAGATGGAGGATGGATATAGACCATCCGTTGAGCACCAACGAAGATTGAACCCTAATATGAAAGAGGTGGTGAGGAAGGAGGTGATGAAACTTCTTGATGCGGGGATTATATACTCAATTTCTGATAGTCCTTGGACTAGCCCCGTTCAAGTAGTCCCAAAGAAAGGTGGGGTAACTGTGGTAAAGAATGAGAAGAATGAATTGATTCCAACAAGAACGGTTACCGGTTGGAGAGTTTGCATTGACTATCGCAAACTTAACAACGCCACAAGAAAAGATCACTTTCCTTTGCCGTTTATTGACCAAATGTTGGAGAGATTATCCGGGCACGCTTATTATTGCTTTCTTGACGGGTATTCGGGTTATAATCAAATCCCGATTGCCCCCGAAGATCAAGAAAAGACGACGTTTACATGCCCATACGGTACTTTTGCCTATCGTCGTATGCCCTTCGGATTATGCAACGCACCCGCCACATTTCAACGTTGCATGATGGCTATCTTCTCCGACATGATAGAAAAGACGATGGAGATATTCATGGATGACTTCTCTATTTTTGGGGACTCGTACGACGCTTGTCTAGCAAATCTCAAGATGGTCCTCAAGAGGTGTCAAGACACCGACTTAGTCTTGAATTGGGAGAAATGTCACTTCATGGTGACGGAAGGAATTGTATTGGGCCACAAGGTGTCCGCCATGGGTATCGAAGTCGATAAGGCAAAGATTGAAGTGATTGATAAACTTCCATATCCGACTTCTGTAAAAGGGATTCGTAGCTTCTTGGGTCATGCGGGGTTCTATCGTCGTTTCATCAAAGATTTTTCTAAGATTGCCAAGCCCCTCTCCGAGTTACTCTTCAAGGATGCAAAGTTTGAGTTCACGGAAAGCTGTGAAGTAGCCTACGATAGGCTCAAGAAAGAACTCACATCCGCACCAATTCTCACCGCACCAGATTGGACCTTACCCTTCGAAGTCATGTGTGATGCTAGTGACTTAGCCGTGGGGGCTGTTTTGGGCCAACGGAAGGATAAGAAACTCCATGCAATATACTATGCTAGCAAAACCTTGGACGCGGCACAAGTCAATTATGCCACCACTGAAAAGGAATTGCTAGCCGTAGTGTTTGCATGTGAAAAATTTAGATCATATCTTGTTGGGTCTAAAATCATTATTTACACTGATCATTCCGCTTTAAAATATCTTATGTCAAAGAAAGATGCAAAACCAAGATTAATCCGATGGATTTTACTTTTGCAGGAATTTGACATTGAGATTGTGGACAAGAAGGGAACGGAGAATCTTGTCGCGGATCATTTGTCAAGATTGGAAGGATTGGAGAGAGAAGATGTGGTTCCCATAAACGAATACTTTCCAGATGAGCGTCTGTATGCCATTGGGGTATCCGACCCATGGTATGCGGACGTGGTAAACTTCTTGGCGAGCAATGTAGCTCCTCACGGCTTAAGCTCACATCAGAGGCGCAAGTTCTTTGCTGATGTGAAGCGCTATTTTTGGGAGGAGCCATATCTTTACAAACATTGTGGGGATGGTATGATTAGACGTTGTGTGCCAGGCGAAGAACAACTCAATGTGCTCAAGCATTGTCACTCTCTCGAGTGTGGCGGTCACTTCAGCACCGATCGCACCGCGTCTAAAGTCTTACAATCCGGATTCTACTGACCCTCTTTGTTCAAAGATGCCCGGAACTTCATTGCCTCTTGTGATAGATGTCAACGAGTCGGGAATATCTCCAAAAGAAACGAAATGCCCATGAAAATCTTCATGGAAGTGGAGATATTTGACGTTTGGGGCATAGACTTCATGGGTCCATTCCCGCCGTCCTATAAAAATGAATATATTCTAGTGGCGGTGGATTATGTATCTAAGTGGGTCGAAGCAATAACGTCCCCAAGAAACGACTCCAAGGTTGTTATCAACTTTCTGCGTAAGCACATCTTTTCACGGTTTGGCGTTCCGCGTGCATTGGTGAGTGACGGTGGAAGTCACTTTTGCAACCGATATTTGAATGCCGTACTTAAAAAGTACTCTGTCACTCACCGGGTCACCACACCCTATCATCCCCAAGCCAATGGGTTGGCCGAAGTATCTAACCGAGAGCTTAAACAAATTTTGGAAAAGACGGTTAGTGCTTCTAGAAAGGATTGGTCGGCAAGGCTTGATGACGCACTGTGGGCGTACCGTACAGCATTCAAAACGCCCATAGGTATGTCGCCATACCGATTAGTCTTTGGCAAATCATGTCACTTACCGGTGGAACTGGAGCACCGCGCATATTGGGCAATCAAGACCCTTAATTTTGAGTTAGATGCAGCGGGGAAGAAGCGAACTTTGCAACTTAATGAGCTCGACGAAATTCGTCTAGATGCGTACGAAAGTGCACGCATCTACAAGGAGCGGACAAAACGTTTTCATGATAAATTCATCATGAACCAAACGTTCCATGAAGGTCAAAAAGTGCTTTTGTTCAACTCTCGTCTTCGGTTATTTCCCGGTAAGCTGAAATCACGATGGTCCGGTCCGTTCGTTGTGGTTAAAGTCCATTCATACGGGGCCATCGAGCTAAAGGGTGATGATGGGGAGATTTTCAAAGTAAATGGCCAAAGATTAAAGCCATATCTGGAAGGCGAACCAATGCAAGGCAAGGGCTCCGTATTGCTCTCTACACCAACTTGAAGATCGTCAAGGTCGTGCCACGACCCTAAATAAGGCGCTGGGTGGGAGGCAACCCACCAAGGTTAGTTGTATTTTTTGTCCATAATAGCGTTTTTGAGTTTGGCAATGTGTTTTCTCATGAAAACCAGCCAAAATACCCCATTTTTGGTCACAAGCCATTGTTTCAGCAAGTTGGCACACCTCACAGTTTTTTGTTGTTCTCAGTACCATTTCGGCGATTGTGCCGGCGATAATGCCATGGCACAATCGCCCATGTCACTATCGCCAAGAAAGTCGACCCTCGGTACCATTTAGGCGATTGTGACCGCGATAGTGCCCTGTCACAATCGCCCATGTCACAATCGCCTCAGAACACACCCTCTCGGTACACATTAGGCGATTATGCCCCGCGATAGTGCCCAAGGCATAATCGCCTGGCACTATCGCCGTCGCGAAAATCAGGTTTTTAAAACCCTTGGCCGAAATCAGAAACACACGCACACACATAGAGCAGTTCAAGGGCGATTTTTTTTGACTCATCTCTCGGGCGATTTTGGGTGATTTCACTCCCTACCTCTGCATTCTCGAATCCTCTTCCAATTTTTGGTTGATTCCTTGTTATACTTCACCTCCCAAGTAAGATTTCTTCTCTATTTCGCTTTATTTCTCCCTACATTGTGAGATTTCTAGGTTTGTGGTTAATGATTTTTCATGATAAAGTTCTCGAGAAATTGTGTTTCAAATTAGGTTTGGAGTTGTTATTTCACTTGGAAATGCTTAGTTTCACTCCACATTGTTCTTCCATTGCATCAATTTACCATGTATTGAAACTAAGGTTCTACATTTTGCATGTTATGCTTTAAGGACTTGTACTTTGTGGGTTTTTGTGGCTTTGCTAGTATAATGGATCTTGTTGAAGTCCTAAATATTAGTTCACCTAAACCTAGCTATTGTTTGCATTATGTGCCCTAATTAACCGAATTTGAAGCTACAATTGCGATATTGAATTCATACACTTGTGCTAAAATTGCTCAATTTTTTTTATCTGCATGCTTATAGTGACCTCATGTACCCTCTTGTTCAAATTAAGGGTTGCCATGTTCTTATCTTGTGTTACTCATTTTGGCATGTTCAATGTGGGTAGTAGCCATGATTAGTTGATGATTAGACCTTTTAATCGCATCACCCTTTGTTTTGGGTCTGATCATGCAACTCGTGTTGGATAATTGTTTTGCACTAAATGTTGAGATTTTTTTTTTGGCATAGTCCATTGTTAATTAGAGGTAATCTAAGTTATGATAATCATTGTGGGATGTCGTATGAACTTATGAAAACCTTGTTTTTTGCGTCCCTTTGGTTGATTTTTGCACATTTATCCAAGCCTTAATGTCGTTCATAGGTTTAAATGGTGTGCAAGGGTAGACCATTAGGACACTTCATGCACTTTCATTTCGCGTGATCATCATAGCTTCGTGCATTTCTTGCAACATGTTACCGTGTTTTTTTTTTGTTTTTTTTGTGCAATTGTTAGTGGCTTAGCTCTCCAATTTTCCCTGCAGATTATCACCATGGTACGCAGCGCCCATCTTTCGCGAGACCGATTCCAAATTTTTGATACGCTTGATGAAGCTGATCAGAGGGCCTTGGCGAATGCTCCCAATGTTCACTACCCCGATAGGCTCGCCGCATGCGCGAATCGTGGCTTCGTTGTGGAGCGAGGGATCGATTTGACCGGCTTGGATTCCACCACCATACCAGGTGCCATCGGCCATCGCCACTGGGCTCGTTTCACCAGCACCCCCAGGAAGTATCACGCGGAGCTGGTGCGAGAATTCTATGCAGCGATGGTCCCCGAGGTTTTTCGCGATAGTGGGCTGGTTTGGGTGAGGGGGAGGAGAGTGGTGTTATCATCAACCGCCATCAATGAATTTCTCCTCACCCCGACCGACCCCAACGCAGCCTACCATGAGGGATTCTCCATCAATGACGGGTTCTACCCCGAGCTTGGAGAAATGGCTGCCGGTCTTCGCCGCAACGGATCTAATGTGTGGCAGCCAGGGACTGTTGAGCTACACCATGGCGAGCTCACTCCAGACATGGAATTCTGGACAGTGTTCTTGAAGCACAACCTCATACCCTCCACTCACCGAACCAACGTCACGATAGAGACCGCCATACTGCTGTACGCCATTCAGACGGGTGTACATTTTGATGTCGGGCACTTTATCCTCGGTAGCATCCTGAAGTGTGGTACCGACTACCGATCCCTCCTTGTTTTTCCTTGTCTCATCACGTATTTCTGTAGGAGGGCGGGGATTGGAGTAGCTTCCATGGAGGAGGCACTCACGGCACCACCATCCGATATATGCAAAAAGGCATATAACTCTTTTTGCTCTCGCCACGGGTTGCCTAACCTACCCACGGAAGGACGCTACCGGCGCAGAGGACGCCTTCAAGCCGCAGCCCGGCAGCAAGAGGCACCAGTTCAGGGTGCCGTCCCACCACCTCCGGCTGGTGGACGTCGGGGTGTCGACCCATCCTTGGAGCGGCTTACTCAGGTCGTCGAGAGGTTGGATGAGAGAGAAGCGCGAAATAGCGAGGAGATTAGGATGATCAACCAGCGCCTTGGTCTTGTTTTGGGTCCTACACGCTTTGGAGTCACGTATCAGAGACGATCGCGATATTCCGACGTCGGCCCTTCATCCTCGCGGCCGCAAGAAGACGACAGCGATTGATCGGTTTGTTCTCTCGTTCATTTTGTTGTATACCTATCAGCTCATGTATGTCGTTTTTCTTACACTTCGTTGGTGATGGTTAAACTTTGCAAACCGACTTTGTAACTAATGGGGCACATTAGGGACAATGTGTCTCAGAGGTTTGGAGTTGTCGTTTATCTTTTTGTGGGTCGAATAGTATGAACTTGTATTTTGATCGCTAGAAATGTTTGGGTTGTATTTAATGCTTGATTAATCGGAATGGATACATGTGTTGGTAGTTATTGGTTAAGTAAATTGGAAAAACTTGTCTTGACATGCATACTTTTGTTGAGTCATGTTTTTAGAGAGATAGTGTAGTTGTGTACACTAATTGTGGACATTAGTGGAGATCACCTTTGTGAGATTTTAAGCTTCCGTACCTTCATTTCCGAGTGTTGCTTCAACTTTGTTCACCATCTTATACACGTTTCAAGTCTTTCAATTTGATAGTTTGATCTCATTTGTTTTGCATTGAGTAGTAAAGATTGGTCTTTAAAATGTAACATGTGTATTATTTGTGAATCATGTGAACCTTGAGAGACGATATCGGGCTTTGTGTGAAATTTCATTTGGTCTATCGTTTCCAGCCCCTCTTTCTCTACCCTTTTGTTGATATGTGATCCCGTAACCATTTTGTAGCCGTTAACTATGCCTAAATACTTTGACTTAGCCAAATACACTAACCTACCCCGTAGTCTAAGTGCATCATGGTTTGAGAAAGATGGTCAATAGCGTCAGAACAATTTTGGGGGTGAGTCGATAAAAGCCGTGAAAGATTTATTTAAAGTTAAAAAAAAAAAATCCTGAATAAAGCTGGCGTATAGCAGCGATTGATGAAAGTTTGCATTAGATGTGTGGTTGCAAAGGAAGGCAAGAATGGGAGCCACTATTAGTTTTGATGCACTTAGGACTAATTATGCCATGACCGTTCCTTTTACTCCTTTTCCCCAACCGCGTTGCAATTATTTTAGCCCCGATTGAGCTCTTGGGAAATGTGATTTGTGAATAATACATGTGTAAATTGTATCTTACTGCTCAACTCCGTTCATGAGATCTTATTTGACTTTTACGTGTTTCTCTACTATCACACGAGGATGAACTTGCTATTTTGTTGTACATTAACTCTCCCGCATGTGTTTGTGACGAGTGTGAACCTAGGATTCAAGTGTAAAGAGAGCATCCCGTGAGGTTAGGATCGAAGCGAAATCCTCCACTAGTTGTGTACATGATGAAATTGATCTTAACAAACATGTGCTTGATAATAGTTTCATGTCAATATTAGTTTTATCCAAACTTAATTAACCATGAAGCTAGGAAACTTATGTTGGTTCTTATTAACTTCGCATTAATCTTCCCTCATTCAGTTGTTAAAATGATTGTTCATATTGTCCCCTTTCGAAAACCCATCACCTCAGAAAGCTTGCCTGTATGTTATTGTTATATTCCTTTACGCCAATTTTTGCTTGAGGACAAGCAAAAGCTAGGTTTGGAGTTGTTGATAACTGCGTTATCTGACGGGTTTTCACCTTCCGAATCATAAGTTTACGGCTCGTCTTGAAACAATAATTGGTATTTCGGACTAATATTTTGAGCAAGTGTTGTGCAGACATACAAGATATCAAGTGGAAGAAAAAAAGGCTTATTTATACTCCATTTGAACGTCCCGGTTGAAGACGGTATCGAACCAAGTGAACGAGTGAAGAAAAAAAAACGATAATCATAACCTCAGCTATTGTGCCAGGCGATTGTGACATGTGTCACTATCGCTGGCACAATCGCCCAAGATGTACCGCGGGCATGTTAAGCCTGGCGATTGTGCCAGGCGATTGTGACATTGTCACAATCGCGGGCACTATCGCGGTCGTGGTCTCCAGGTATAAAAAGCTGCAGAAAGTTAATGTTTAGGGTTATCTCGGGATTGTTGGAGGCTAGACCCTAGGGGAGCTGTTCTAAACCGTTTTCAGAGCAGAATAGAAGACTTTTACTGATTGGGAAGGTGGAAACAACTTTTGGAGCTAAAAATTGGTAGTGTGTATCAATCATTGAGGGAGTTTTATCATTATACTTGTATTTTGTTGAGAAACAATGTGTTCGGGTGCTGTCATCTTCTTCTCTATGGTTTTATTTGTTATTAGTAACATGAACTAAACCTTTTGAGGTTGGGGGAAGGATGAATTTTGGTTTTATACTATTAGATATATGATTATTACATTTTATTGAGTTAATACACTTATTGGTTGAAGTTATCTTGTTCTTATTGCGTTTGAGATTGGCCATCTTATTCATCTTTTGGTTGTATTTCCTCTTGAGAAATTGGTTTTATAACTTGATAAAAGTTAGATAAACCTAGGGTGAGATATTGGATAGAAATATACCAAGTAAACCCTAGTTTGTGTTTGTGATTCTTATGCTTAATGAGTTGAATGTTTATGTGTATTGGTTGAGAGACTTCAATATATATTGCATGATACATTCTTGCTATTGCTCGAGAGAGAGTAGTGAGTATATTTGGAGTTGCTAAAATTAACCTTGTGTATTGAGTTATTTGAATGTGTGTTATTTATTTGTTGGTGTAATCCAAATGAAATCCGACCCCTAGCCTTTCCCTTGTCATATAAGTATTCTTCTTGTGGTGCTTGAATCAACTGTTGAATTGTATTCTGTGCTTGATTCCATTGTCTCTTGATAAGTAGTTAATTAATCATTCTCAAACCAAATTTACCAGCAGTTCAGTTAGTAGTTGTGGTAGCCTTTGTGGTACTTAAACTCGTAGTTCCTTGGATCGATACTCGTACTTAGTACGTATTACTTGATTGACACCGTACACTTGCGGTAGATTTGGAGGGTTGCATAAACCGTCTATCACGCATGTAACGGGACTCCAGATATATTCAACCACACCAACCTCTCGGCTGAACAGTAACCCACCGACCATCGACGTAAGTTTATAGTCCAATGGTGTATCCCATGATTTTTGTTCTTTAACACATTTAACATCGATTCTTCGTTGGCAAACGATAATAACGTTTCTCCCTCCTAGAAATTTTATTGAGTATTCTGGTAGGTTCCCGGAACTGCATAGGGCTTGAACCGCTTCCCAATTGTCCATAGTTGATAGGTTTCCTACCAAACAACTTCTTAATCTTCTCCTAGATTCCTCATCAGACTTTCACTTCCCTACCACCTCATCCACATTCCGATTGCCTATCTCCTCTGTGTCGTTTCTGTTCCTTACCACCTCATCCACATTCCAATTGCCTATCTCCTTCGTGTCGTTCCTGTTCTGTCCCTCCTCCGTCAGCACGTCCCTATATGATCTCGAATTTTTTTTTGGCCCTTGGTTGTTGGTTTTGGTTTGTTGTTTCAAACTTTGGCCTAGTTCTACCTCTACTTAGATTTTCTCTCTTCCCGTTGTTAGCCAAAAAAACCCTCATCTTGTAGGTTCCAATCCAAATACTGTTAAGTTGCCTTTCTAGCTCATTGATACTCCTTACGTTTTTGAATCTCACAAACCTGAACCTCTTTCCGTTTTTCATCCTCCTTTGAGCCATGTATATGTCACCCACGTAACCAAATCTCTTGAATGTTCTCCACAGGCTCGGAATGTCCCAATTTTCCGGGAAATTGAAGAACAGGAAGGAAGACATGTTCCGATCGAAAGCTTTTTGACGTTGACTTTGGATCCCGAATGCATCTCTGTACCGATTCTCGTCGCTTCTTGCCCCTACTCTCTCTCTCTCTCTCCCACCGTCTTTCTCTCTCTCTCTCATTTTTCTAGGGTGTGCAAAACTCGACCGAAACCGAAAAAACCCTGAACAATCCGACCCTAGTCACCTGATTGTACCTTGATTGTACCTGAAGCCCGAAATTAGGCCAGATATATAGGTTCGAGTAGGGGTTTAAATTCCATCACCCGGCCCGACCCGAAACCCGAATAATGTTAACTTTTTTTTTTTTTATAAAAACATATAAATGTATAATATAAATTATATAATTAATAGTATATATGCTAGTTTATTTTCAAGTACTGTTAGTTCAAAAAATATGTAAAATTTAAACATTTCAAACTTTCAACTTTCACGTTTTAATCCTTTTGTACTACACATGACTAACGAGTAAAAAGTCAAGAGGAGTCCCAACTGAATGGGCTTTTAGTCAACTAAAATTATACAGGAGGAAAACGTTAAAAAAAAAAAAGATTTATCCGATCCGACCCGACCCCCCTCTGAAACCCGACCCCGAAAACCGATTCGTCCGCCTATAATATTCGGGGCATGCATATCTTACCCGAAACCCGATCGGGTTTTCCGGTTCCCACCCGACCTAATTCGACCCGACCCATGTGTATCCCTAATAGTAAATTTTTAATTTTCACCAAGCAGATGTTTAATTCAAATCACTAACCAAACGACCATCTTATATACGGAAAAACATTGGGATGGCTTCGGAACTATTTGAACAACTTAACCCAGTTGTTTCAGTTTAAAGTTTTTTAACGCAACGTATTATATGTTGGTTTAGATTTGACGGTTTGAACTTATGTATAAGAACATGATTATATTACAAATTCAAACCAAAAACATCTATCGATAGTTAACTATTCAAAAATATTACAATAGTCCAACCTTATGTCTAATTGTTTGACATTACATATTATGACAAGAACATTGAATTAAAATGAAACCGTTAATCGATAAGCGAAGGTTTTCAACTTCTCCAACTTTAATGTTGTCTTAGCGTTGAGTTTGTTTGTCCTTGCCTATGATCAAATAAAAAAAGTTGGATTCATCGCAGTACTGAATTAGGAGTTTGGACTATTTAATGCATCATAGATACCAATTGTGAGTCCGTGATCGTTACCAGATAAATCAAATAACAAACATATAACGATTACCAACCTGTTTAGATTATAAACGCGGATTACAAAGGGTCGGTAATGGTTTACAGTGTTGAGCTCTCTCTGATGTTCTACACCTTTAATGTGTGTTTGTGTTCTCTAATCTGATCGATCTAATATTGTGAAGAGAGAGAGAGAGAGAGAGATAATATCTAAGAATTAGATATTATCAAAACATAAAATAATAATAAAACTTAATATCTAAAACTATAATATCTAGATATTAAAACAACTTTGACTTTATTACATAATAGACCCTAGACTTTGGTTGAGAGTAACTTTCAGCTTTAACTTCAGATTGCGATATTCGTATTTGGATGATCTTGAATCCAATGAGACTATGTCTTAACAATAACCAGTAATGGATTGTCGTTTAATAAACTACATATTCGCTTATGTTAGTAGACATTTAATACTTAATAATGTAAATTTTTTAATTATTATAATTTTGTCGAGTTTGGAGATGTTGACTCCGTTTGAAACCAAACTCATAATTGATCATACGACTTGTATACTTTATAAACTAATTAGGTTGGGTTAGACGGGTTGTCGTTTCGATCGGTATTATGTACACCGTAAAAAACATTTAATTCATTACAAAAATAAATAGTAAATAATAAAAGTATTTTATTACCAAACAATGAGAATAATTTTCAATTTGTAGTCTTACTTTATAAATAAAAACTAGAAGTGTATTTGCGCAATGCAGCTAGATACATCACGATTTTAATGTTTCATTTTATTTTCTGTTTTTTGTCGATTTACATTACGATTTTGGATGGTTGTGAGAGAGTGATAATGATTTTTTTATATAAATTTGTTTAATTTAGACTTAATAATATAATGTAATTTATTTTGGTTTAATAATATAATTTTTTTATAAAATATTCTGTAAGAATTTTTAATTATATTTTAGATTTTTTATATCTAAAATATGCTGAGAGTTATTTTAAGGAGTTAAAGTGGGAAATGATTTTAGGGAGTTAAAATGGTTAGGGA
The DNA here is from genome assembly GCA_023525745.1 of Arctium lappa. Classification (NCBI taxonomy): domain Eukaryota; kingdom Viridiplantae; phylum Streptophyta; class Magnoliopsida; order Asterales; family Asteraceae; genus Arctium; species Arctium lappa. The sequence continues at coordinate 126,245,621 of CM042049.1, forward strand.
TAATGATTGAAAATTAATGAATAGTATTAAATGTAGTACGTACAGCTTTTATGGTTGTTTTTTAAGTAATTAGCATTAAATAGCGGTACATTAAGCTTTAAGACTTGTTTTTAAGAGTTTTTTATGTCATTTTTATAATATAGTATAGATAACTATAAAAATTAATATAACATTTTAAAGGTGCCTTGTAATTACACCGGATGATCTAATAATAATTACATATTTTATTCACATAAGTTAACATTATATTGTAAAGAAAAAATTGTATCAAAATGAAACGAACTATCATCTATTTTTTATTCTGGAGAACCAACTTTTAAAATCATCATTTTAGGTAGCGTTTGGTACGCAAACTGGATGGGACGGGACGAGACTAACTGTCTGTCCCACGTTTAGTTTAGGTTTAAAATCATATGTTTGAAAGAGGGTAATATTGTAATCTTACATTTAGTCCCATGTTGTTCCACCTATTTTAGTGGAACTAAAAAACTTAAGTTTTGTCCCATTAAATCTGATTTTTGTCCCATGTGGTCTCATGTAATTTTTGTTACATGGCATACCAAACATGTGACTATTTTTTTGTCCCGCTTTGTCCCATCCAGTTTGCATACCATACACACCTTTAGGGGGCGTTTGGTTCGCAGATTCTGATGGAATCTGATGGAATTGGAATGTCCAATTCCTTTGACCAAATTCAATTCCCTTGTTTGGTTCATTCTTTTCTATGGAAGGAATGTGTGAATTCCACCAAATTCCACCAATGAAGAATTTGAACATTCCATCCTAAAACCCAAGGATTTCAATGGAATGGAATCTTATATTTTGATAATTCCAAATTTACCCTTTACTCCAAACTAAACCCTACTAATATTGATTATCAGCAAACACCAACTATCTCTCTCATCTCTATCTCCCTCTCTCTCCTCTCTCTGCTCTCGCTATCTCTCTCTCCTCTCTCTTTATCTCTCCTCTCTTTATCTCACCTCCACTCTCTCCTCTCTCTCTCTCCCTCCTCCCTCTCTCTTTATCTCTCCTCTCTCTTTCTCTTCCCTCTCCCTCCTCTCTCTCTTTATCTCTCCCTCCTCTCTCTTTATCTCTCCTCTCTCTCCTCCACTCTATCCTCTCTCTCTCCTCCCTCTCTTCCCTCTCTATCCTCTCTCTCTATCTCTCTCTCCTCCTCTCTCTCCCTTTATCCTCTATCTCTCCTCCACTCTCTCCCTCTCTCCTCTCTCTCTCCCTCTCTCTCCTCACTCTCTCGGCATCATTCATGTGCTAAAATAATAAAAACAGTTTTTGTTAAAAAGTAAACTATTTAATGACTATTTTATTAAAGTAATTTTTGTTTAAAAAATTAAAATAATCAAAAAGGGTATTTTGGTCATTTACCAAAATTTCATTTCAATTCCGAAGCTACAATCTATGAACCAAACAGAAAAATTCCAATTCATTTAACAGATTTCATTACAATTCTGTCAACCAAACAAGTGGTCAAACCTGACAACATTTCATTCCAATTCCATCAAGTCAAATTCCTTTGACAGATTTCATTCCATCCAAAAACATTATGCGAACCAAACGCCCCCTTAAGGTATAAATCAAAATTTTCATTTATTTAAGGATTTGGTTTACCAGATAATCTGCTATTGATGATGTAGTTTAGGTAAACGTCAACTAATATTCCATGTCATAATTAAAATTTAATTAACAAATCTAAAATAATGTTGTGGCATTGATAATCGGCATAACTTTTTTATTTAACAACTAAAATTTAATATTATTTTATACTAGAAGTGTACTCGCGCAATGTAGCTAGATACATCACGATTTTAATGTTTCATTTTATTTTCTGTTTTTTGTCGATTTACATTACGGTTTTGGATGGTTGTGAGAGAGTGATAATGTTTTTTTATATATAAATTTGTTTAATTTAGACTTAATAATATAATGTAATTTATTTTAGTTTCATAATATAATTTTTTTTATAAAATATTATGTTAGATTTTTTTTAATTATATTTTATATTTAAAATTTGATTTTTATTCTATATTTAATTATGCTGAGAGTTATTTTAGGGAAGTTAGAGTGCGAAATGATTTTAGTGGAGTTAAAATGGTTAGAAATAATGATTGAAAATTAATAAATAGCATTAAATGTAATACATATAACTTTAATGGTTGTTTTTAAAGTAATTAGCATTAAATGACGGTATATTAAGTTTTAAGACTTGTTTTTAAAAGTTTTTTATGTCTTCTTTATAATATAGTATAGAAGTATAGATATTAAAAAATAATTAAAAAATTTATTTATTTACTTTAAAAAAACTAAACAAAAATAATTTTTACACATTTTCAATTAAAATATCTTTCTAAAAAAAAATAATTAAACAAGATCAGTTTTACACTTAAAAGAATCGTTTTTAATATACAAGTTGTAACACCTCAAAAACCAGAGTAAAATAAAACATTTAAAACCTGACAATTGACAAAGATAAATCCATTAACTTCCCATAAATGGGATCAGTTCTTAAGACTTTATAATTCTATACAGGGATTTCATCAAAAGAATGGGACTTAACAATGCCCAATATCAATACTAAATTATCTCCAAAAACCTCGAGACTCAAAACTCGTCTCTCCAAAAACCCCGGCACCCACCGCTAATGGAAACCTGTTATACATGTCATTTGAGAAAAAGTGTCAGACTATAAAGCCTGGTGAGAACATACAGTTTATAAAGCTCAAAAGATATAGACATCAGTTATCATAAATAAATCTTTTCATAACGGTTTAGTTCGTAAAGATAACATTTCGCCACAACCGGGCCTCTTCGGTCCAAAACTCTTAAACAGTGATAAAAGGACCATTTTACCAAGGAGAGTGACGAAACACAAAGTTAGGCCAACAAACCGAGTTATGAGCTAAACACTTAGAGTCCTCAGCAATGAACCCAGAGTCCGTGCTACGAGGTGAGATCGCGCTCCCAAGGGAAGCCAATGTATACTCCTTCACTAGGGTCACCATGAACCATGGCTAGTAACCGGCCTCACATAACCGTACCATAAACTCATCATGGAACATGTGACCCATAGCTACAATTTGGGGAATATAGCCTCCCAACAAAACAGTCTACTCCAAAACCTAGGGATCCACTAGCAATGGTACGGACTCGTCACAACAACATATGTGACCAACCACAAATCAATACATGGTTACAAGTACATTTTATAAACAAAATGCTATTTCCAGTTCAACTTCTGGTAAGAATGAAAATCATTAAAATGAGTTCATAAACATTCTTTTTACATAATCACGTAATGTGCAAGTAAAACATCATTTTACTTCAATAGGGCGGAACCCGTCATTTTGGTCAAAACTGACCGGGAACCCCGAGATTCATCAAAAAATTTATTTACAACAAAATGTAGAGAACATAAAATCATACCGTAGAAATACTTTAGATTTTGCAAATAAGAGTTTTGACATGTATAAAGTTTGTAAAATGATAGTAGGAACTCACCGGTAGGTTTTCAGAATAAAACCCGGAAAACCAGATAATGACCACGACGTAGAGGTGAAGCTTAAAACACCGACCCCTCGCTAGAAACACCGAAAACTAGCAACCAAACGAGCTTTGAAGATCGGATAAGAAAAAGAGAGAAAAGGAGAGAGAGAAAGAAAGAATCTGAGATTTCAGAGAAATCAACCCCAAAAGAGATATTTCAGCAAGGTTTTGCACAACTCCCAACACAGCGCACGGCCCGTGCGTTTTCCAAAGGGAAGGGCGCACGGCCCGTGCGTTCTCTACTGACTTACGCACTGTTTCATGCGCACGACCCGTGCGCATTTCCTGAAGGATGGCGCACGACCCGTGCGCCCTGTAGACAGAAACTTCAACCTCCTTTCTTCTTTACAAACTCTCAAAACCAAACGAAAATTCGGGGTGTTACAATCCTCCCCAACTTGGGAATGATTTCGTCCCCGAAATCCCAACTACTCAAAAAGGTGAGGATATCTTCGCTTCATATCCTCCTCGGCTTCCCACGTCACATTTGCTCCCCGGTGATGCTTCCACTGTACTTTGACCAAGGTGACTTCTTTATGACGCAACTTCTTAGACTTTTTCTCTAAGATGGCGTCGGGTTCTTCCACACAACGATTTCCTTCGTCAACCCTTAACTCTGAAAGGGGAATGACGCTGTCTTCCACCGCCAAACATTTCCGGAGGTAGCAAACATGAAACGTGTTGTGTATTCTGCTCAACTCCGGTGGCAGTTCCAACTGGTAGGCTTGCAAACCCACCCGTTTGAGCACTTTGAAAGGTCCGAGGAAACGGGGACTCAACTTCCCACGTTTTCCGAACCGTATAATGCCTTTCCACGGCGACACTTTAAGCATAACACGGTCGCCTACTTGGAATTCCATCGGCCGTCTTTTCTTATCGGCATAACTCTTCTGACGATCTTGGGCCGCTTTCATTCTTTCACGAATGCACTTGACCTTATCGGCAGTCTCTTGCACGATTTCAGGTCCGGCAAACTGCTTTTCTCCCGCTTCAAGCCAACACACGGGTGTCCGGCATTTTCGCCCATACAAAGCCTCAAAGGGTGCCATGCCGATACTCGAGTGGTAGCTGTTGTTGTAGGCAAATTCTACCAAAGACAGGTGAGTGTCCCAGCTACCCCTGAAATCGATGACACAAGACCTCAACATGTCTTCCAAAGTTTGTATCGTTCGTTCGCTCTGTCCGTCGGTCTGCGGATGGTAAGTCGTACTCAACTTAACTCGCGTACCAAGCTCTTTCTGAAATCCATCCCAAAAGTTCGAAGTGAACCGACTGTCGCGATCCGACACGATCGACAACGGTATGTCGTGCCTCGAGACCACCTCATCGATATAAAGCTTTGCTAGCTTATCCATCGGTAGAGTCTCGCGCATAGCCAAGAAATGAGCGCTCTTCGTCAATCTGTCAACTATTACCCAAATGGTATCGTGACCTCGAAGAGTTTTAGGCAACTTCGTCACGAAGTCCATGGTGATGTGCTCCCATTTCCATTCGGGAATCTCTAAAGATTGAAGACTCCCGTACGGTCTCTGATGTTCGGCCTTAACTTGCGAACACGTCACACAACGCTCAATGTAACGTGCCACATCAAGTCTTTCCTAATTTTTAGAGCAAGAAGCGGAACTACAGGGATGAAATGAAAAGTGTTTCTTACGATTACGCCCAACAACCCACTTGAGCAATTTTCCGTTCTCCCATTGATTCCCATGAAGATAGGAAACTTGTATTTCTCATTCACAAATTCATCTTTGTTTATGTTGCTAGCTTTCAGTTTGGTCCTACTTGTAACACCCTCAAAATTTAGAAAGAGCGACTAAACAAAAACTTTCAACAATACCTTAAAGGATAATAAAATCTCTTACCACTAGTCCATAATTGAAATACATATCTAGGTTGAACCATCAACAAATAAATAAAGTCTTACATAAAGACTAACTAAAGTCGAGTGTTACTATAACCCAATAACAATCGCTATCTCCAAATATAACTGCAGAATACTTCATCAAGCTAATCACCTCTTCGAGCACACAACTAGCACTCATCGCTTCACAGTGTCGCTAGAACTAATCCCGAAATGAAACCTGATGCACATGCCGACAAATAAAAAGGTTAGGCTAATGCCTAGTGAGTTCAAAAATTTATATCATGATTATAAATGAAAACGTAAAATGGAAATATTGTAACTTATAATCATGATCCTTTAAAATAATTTACTTTAAAATGATGGAACGACTCATTTACCGATAATATGCATTTTATAGATGGACGTCTCAACGCCAAAATACTCTTTCGTGAAATAATGCAGTCCAACACTTACTCAAAACGAGAATAATGGTAATGCTCAAATAATGAAACCTGGTAAACTTTATAACACAAATGACCAAAATATGAGTAAACTCAAGTCTCCAAAATTATAGCATAAGGGAGGTAACCCAAATCTCAAGGCATCACTGAAAACGAGGATAAAACCAAATACCTCAAAACAACGCCTCTCGGTGACGGGGGAATCCCAAATTCCAAGGCTAGTGGCGGAACACAAAAGTATGTCACATTCCAAGTTACTGAGCTCACCATACTGGGTTCCCATGGCCACGAGCTCGTCGACTCGTACTAAGATGTGGGGGTTGGCACCCGAGGATTACCAGTCATGCTCATTCGCTAGGATTACATTTACGGCCCACGACTAGTATTCGGTCCCACATAACCGTACCAAGTTGCCACCCTAGGACCCAATGTCTCAACTAGCTACAAATGGGAAGTGACTATCCCATAAAAACAGGCTCAGAAATTAACTCGCGGATGCAGGTTGGGTCTTGGACTTTACGAGCCCTCACCGTATTATCCTCGATATCCCAAGACTAATTCTGACACCAACATATAAATAAGAGTCCATTTTCTTTTTAAATAATAAAGACCGACTCATATGCCTATGGATCCACTGCATTACAGTCTAAAACAGTACATGACTCCAATTGAATGACCAACGCACTCAAAAACATGTAATTCTCAAATGATGCGCATTAACCGCCATCATACTTGGTATTTCACAAAGGGCTATTGAACCGGACCGAAGTCCTAAAGACTCGTTAATTTTCAAATATGCATTTCCATGTTTAACTGCTGATAAGAATGAAAATCATAAAATGATACTATACACTTTCTTTCAAAGTACTTCACATAATTGTGCAAGTAATACTTCATAAAACATTTCATTTCATGAATGATGCATAAAACCCGACAAACATTTAAAAGTGTATTTCTTTGACCAAATATCTATTTATGCAAAGAAATCATCAAAACACATTTATTTATGACACCCTTATCAAAATGCCCAGAAATCCTAATTGTGGGTGTTTTACAAAGTTTATAAAGTTAAATACTTCAAATAATCAAAGATTACCAACTAACTCAACATTTGATAATTTCATGTAAAACACATAAACACTTTAAAATGGACATTTTGGCATGTACGCCGTTTTCACAAATCAACTTGAACCCACCTTGCTAGATTTAGACTAAATCTATATTTTACCCCACTTTGAGTTTCCTTGAAGGAACTTGCATCTCCCATGCCAAAACTTCCAAAACCTAGATCCATAAATTTTCAACCATAAATATACATATTCAACCACATTTAATCGTTCCCCAAACATTATACACGAATATCTCAACTTAAACCAAAACCCTAGTTTTTCATACATGAAGAATAAAGAGATTACCTTAGCCCAAGCTTGAAACCATCAACCAAACACCTCTAGTTCACCAAAATGGTCACCAACCTCCAATCTACCAAAGGGAGAACAATGGTGGATGAAACCCTAGAAGGTTTGATGAAGAAAATGAAGATGGAGGTGGTGAATCCTTGACCAAAGCTTCTAATCTTGCCACTTGATGATGTTTTACCTCCATAAAATCCAAGGATTTGAGCCAAAAATGATTTAGGGTTTGAAGGGGGGAGAAGGAAACGATTTGGGAGAGAGTGGAGAAGGTTTGGATGAAAGGAAATGAGAAAAAGAGTCATCAAAAGGGTTTTAAACCCAACTTTTGGTTCGGGTGAGTTTGAAGTTAGTTTGGGGTCGGGAAACTCACTTGAAAGTCGCTTGGAATGTATTTGGGTCTAATGCCAAAACAATGACCAACGTGAGTTTGAAGTTAGTTTGAGGTCAAAAAACTCACTTGAAAGTCGCCTGGAAGGTATTTGGGTTTGGAATCAAAACGGTGGTCGACGTGAGTTTGAAGTTAGTTTGAGGTCAAGAAACTCACTTCAAACTCGCCTGAAAGGTATCTGGGTTTAAAATCAAAATAGAGGTCGACGTGAGTTTGAAGTTAGTTTGAGGTTAATAAACTCACTTCAAACTCGCCTGAGAGGTATTTGGGGGTTTAAAATCAAAATAGAGGTCGGCGTGAGTTTGAAGTTAGTTTGAGGTCAATAAACTCACTTCAAACTCGCGTGAAAGGTATTTGGGTTTAAAATCAAAACATAGGTCGGTGTGAGTTCGAAGTTAGTTTGAGGTCAATAAACTCACTTCAAACTCGCCTGAAAGGTATTTGGGTTTAAAATCAAAACAGAGGTCGACGTGAGTTTGAGGTCAATAAACTCACTTCAAATTCGCCTGAAAGGTATTTAGGTTTAAAATCAAAAAGTGGTCGAATTGGGTTTGAAGTTAGTTTGGGATCATGCAACTCACTCGAAAGTCGCTTGGAGGGCGTTTTAGCTTAAAATCAAAACAACCCCCAAAGCTTGTTTAATGTGAGTTTGAGGTTTGTGCATCTCACTTGGAACTCGCCCTAAAGGCCCAAATCTTGATTTTGTTTTTCTTTTTAACAATTCCACTAATCTCGATTGGAGACACGTTTATCTATAAAATGACCGCATACCGGAATACAATAAATGTGATTATTAGGGATAAACTATACTTACAAAATTTCGGGCGTTACACTACTTATGATTCATTTTATTACTAAAAAAGAGAGGAGGAAACTTAGTACCAAATGCTTGGCAATCCTTGGTAGAGTTTATTTATAATTTCGTGTTGAACCTGGTAAACGAACAAATAGGGGGTATTTCCGGAAATGTTAAACATAAGTTTTTCCCTTGCATCAGTCACTTTTACTTTTTTGTTATTTTGTAACGGGTCACGTCTCTTTTCCAAGTATGTTGCTCTAGTTGCTTATTTTAATTAGGTGGGTCTCAAATGGGGTCTGGATTTGGTCACCGTGGATCACTATCGCAAATGAATTTAGGCTGTGTTTGGCAGTTGCTGAATGGTTAAGGTGGTGTTTGTTTTTTCAAAATAAGCTCTTAATTGCCACTTATGTCTAATTCGGTCAGACATAAGATAACTCAGACCGTTTGTTTTTCCTTTGTATTCAGAGCCTCTTAATCCTTAATGTCCTCTGAATAATTAAGTGATAACTCAGCCACTTAATTACCTCTTATTTCCGTCCAGTATTATTCTTTCGATTTCAACATCGGTTTTAGCCCAAATGCACCTCGAATTTGCAAAAACCCAAAACATGAATATTGTAGAGTTGTGTGTTGGCTTTCCAAAACGTCTTGAATCGCTTAAATCGGCGTTTTGGTGTTTGAGATATGGTTAAAACTCCACAACCTCATAAATATGTTAGCATCCTCCTTCTTCTTTTTTCCGTCCCGTCCTTCGATCATCGATGCTCACTTCAATTGGCGTATTTAAGTTGAATTTTTGAGGGATAAAATAGACAATTATACATATTCAGACGTTTGTCAATTTACAAAAACAAACAGTCTTGTTGATTCAGATTTCAGACTTTAGCACCACCTCTTAAAAATCAGAAGTGAAATCAGACTTCAGACTTCAGACTTCAGCACCTCTTAAAAAACAAACGCCACCTAAGTGCAGAATGATTAAGTGGTCAGAATGATTAAGAGACTCTTATGATATAATGTGAAATGAAATATGGTTGTTTGCTAATTGTTCAGGATGAAATCAGGGCTCTGAATGGTTAAGGCAGAGTCAAGACACTAAACCATTCAGAGGGTTTTGGAACCATTAAGAGGCAGACCTTTTTTTTACCAAACAAGATTTACCTCTTAACAATCCAGAGGTTGCATCTTAATGGAAACATTAAGAGGTAAACAAACAGGCCCTAAATCATTCAGAGGGTTTTGGAACCATTAAGAGACAAACTTTTTTTTTTTACCAAACAAGATTTACCTCTTAACAATTCAGAGGCTGCATCTTAATGGAAGCATTAAGAGGTAAACAAACAACCCCTTAGATTATAAAGTTTCTTTCTTTATTTTATTTTATTTAGGGATTTAGGATGTAAGACTTGTTTTGTTAGAAGAAGATGAAGATTCATGAAGGATGAAGAAATGTGGTGGATACAAAAAAGTAAAAATGTTATAAAATTTAGAAATTAAATTAATGTCATGTCATAATTTGGTAACCGGATACCTAATGAATAGGTAATCAGGACTCTTAAATAAATATAAAGTTTCGTTCAGACCCTAAAATAATAATTTTAAAAGTGTTCCCTCAAAAAATAAAAAGATAAAAGTTGGTTCCATTTTTATACAATTTTCCCTATTATATAATTCACAACGTTGAAATTTATTTTAAAAGATCCTTTCTCCCTATCTTGAATATTTAAGTCACCTCTTGTCTTTTTCTCTTATCTTTAAAGTTTGTTTTTATTTAGTTTTGATGATCAAACTTGTTATTTTTATTTTGCATATTACTCTTTTTAAGTTTTTATTATGTTAGAAAGATGTGTATATAAATAATAAATTATAACATACTTTTTTAAAATATGATATAATTGTTTTTTAACAATAAAAAATTATAAAATATGAATAAACAAATTATTCGAAAGTGTATGATCTAATAATAACAAATGATAATTTATATATAACAAATGTATCATATTAAAATTTCTATTGTCAAAAACTAACAAGTTGTAAAAAAGGGTCATGCCAACTTGAAATATTAATGGATATATTTAATCCAAAATTGTCATGATATATAAATGCATCGAATGGTTGAACAGTCAACGGGTGTCTCGTGGTCAAAAAAGTGGTGGATAAAAGTCAACAAAACCTTCGTTTTCAAATTTTCTTTTCGTAGTTTTGTAATTTTACGTGCATTTTTTTTCTTTTTTGCAAATTATTACTCAGTAATGTTTTATTTGTTCTTTATTTTTGGGAAAGGGTGTCATGGGCCTTTGGTCCAGACTAATCCCTTGGCAATGAAATCGACTGCTAAAGCATGCAGCCATGAGGTTATACTCAGTGACCACAAAGATGTAAATGCAGAAAATCGAACCCGGGTTGAGCACTATGAACTCCCCAAGTGATTACCGCTACACCACAAGCCTTGTGGTTTTATTTGTTCTCTATTATTATGTGAAAGAAAAACACATCAGTTTATAAAAAAAATTAAACGTCACATAATATTAATAAATATAACTTAAACTTAATATATACTTAATAACGTTTTATTATCTTTAACGAGATGGAATGATAATATAACACAACTTGTATTATTTTCTGCTAGTTACAAAAATGGCTCCTGATGTTTGTGAAAATTAAGGGTTTCAACCCTAATGTATGGACATTGCAAGGATTGTCCCTTAACGTCCGCCTCCATTACATTGTGTCGTTAAGTGTGGTCATATACTAGTCATGTCATGAGCATTTCAGTCATTTTACTAATATTTTTTGAAAATAATTTTTTATACATGTACACGCTATTAAAACATATGCACAAGCATTTTGCTCATAAAAGTAAATCAAAGACAACATATAGAAATAGAAAACAAACCAAACCTCTAAAATTTAAATCAACCCCTCCTCATGCAGAACCGAAAGCCTCCACTATATCATCTCGATTCAATTTGTTAGTTCCGACATAGATTCAATGCATATCTAAGCAAGAGACAACAATACTTTTTCGCCTCCACAACAACATCTAGTCTTGATTTATTCATCCCGATTTAAGGTGAGATCAATATCAACATCATCACTCCATCACTCCATCTCAAATTCTGATTTCTATATCACCAACGTTGCAAGGAAGGACAGGGCTATTCTTAGTGATTTAGTGGTGGTGATGTTCTTTGGTGACTTGATGGTAGTGGTGTTGTTCTTCATTGATTTGGTGGTGGTGCAGTTTCGATAGCGGTGATCGGGCTTGTGAAGGAGAGGCAATAGCAGCCCTCTCTGAAACTTAAAGATCCTACTCACGTTCACTTTAAGAGGTGGTTTAAGGAGTTTATAGGTTTGCATCAAGGTATGTTGTTTTCCCAAATGTTGATGGCTTGGAGTTACATATCCCTGAAGAGAAGGAGATGAGCGCAAAAAAGCCTCTTCCGGATGTTGATCCGAAAGTGACGATACAACAAAGGGTTTGATTTATATTTTAACTTTAGGTTTTTTGATGTTTATGTCTTAGGGTTCTATATACAATGGAGTAAAATAAAATGTTTTTAATGTTGTTCATATTTTTGTTCTTTATATTGTTCATAATTTGTAATTAATGTTCTTCATAATGTTCTAATGTATGTTATTTAGGATAACTATGTATTTTGTTTTACTACTTTAAATGTTTTACTCATTTGTATGTAGGTTTTAAAGACGTGTACAAGAAAAAATAAAAATAAAAAAAGATTTTTTTTAAAAAGAATATACGAAAGACCAACATGCCTTCACATAACTAACTAACTAAGCATGTAAGGACATTTAACGACATAGGGTAATGAACCTTAGAATTAGGGATGATTTCCTTAACAAAATACAAACTTGAATGATATTGTAATTTTCAAAAGTTGAAGTACAAAATTAAGAGTTCTCACAAACATCGGAGAAATTTGTTTATTTAAGTAAGAGCACAACTCGGGTTTTCGTCCCTAACGTTTGTTTATTTTAAAGAATCTCATCTTTAAACTTTATTTAATTGGTTTTCGTTCCTCATGTTTGTCAATTTCCAACGGATTTTATCACTCTGTCTGACCACCGTTAACATTTTATGTTAAGTGAACTGTATTTTAGTTACTTTGGTTATAAAAAACTCAAATAATAATACATTCTCTCCCTCCCTCCCTCCCTCCCTCCCATCTACCCCCTAGAAAAATGTCTCCCTATGAGAGAAAGAAAACCCATTGTCCCTCCATGTTTTCTCTATCGACAAAAAACCAAATCCACCGTCCTTCCATTTTCATATCCCAGTATCAAGCAAAACACACGACCCCCATTTTTTTAATCGAAAAAAAACACCACTGTCAATAAACCTTATTGCCGATTGGGACAAACGCCAATTTTATCTCTGCGTAAGTGCGTATGGTGAAATATATTTAGAATCAGAAGCAATAAAATACTCGATCAAGCAATGCTTTAACATTGACAAATAAAAAGGTACCTAAACGTGATTCAAAGCAGGTCAAACAACAAATTGAGAAGAAGCTTCAAGCAAATTGTCTCATAGAACCGAGTCAGTCACCAACCAAATCAAATCCATGACAAATTAAGCGTTAGGGATGAAGTGGGGTTTGCATCTCAATGGTGGTGTTTGTTAGAGATGTTTGCCGATAGAAAAATAATGGAACAATGGGTTTTGTATCTCAAGGTGGGGTTTGTTGGGTAGGTTGGTCGGATGAAGTTCGCAGGTGGGGTTGTTGATGGCGGTGGATTTTTTCTCTTCCCAACTTTTTCCTGGCGTGAAAAAAAACAAACCACAGTTCGTTGACAGGTGGGTTGGTCATATGAAGTTCGCCGATAGGGTTTGTATGGGGCAAGAAAGAAGAAAGGTGGGGGATGAAATAAAATAAAACATTGCATATATATGGAAAATTAATAAAAAAGATAAAATGATCAAAACATCCCTGATTTAACATAAGACATTGTTTGACAAACTAGCTTATAAGTTAGCTGGTAGCTGATGAACTAACTTTTCAAAACGCTATTATGAGTAACTTTTCAATAAGTAGCTTATGGTCCTCCAAAGTTCCAAACATGTACCAGGAAAAAAAACTAGCTTATAAGCTAGTTTTTTTTTACCAAACATAGCCTTAGAGGAAAATCTTAACATCCTTTAGACAAAGTGACGAATTACGTTGAAAACCACAACTGTCATGGATGAAAACCGATTAAACGAAGTTTAGGGACGATTTGTTAAAATAGACAAACATTAGGAACTAAAACCGAACTTTTAACTCGTTTAAGTAATTAAGTACGAAGCTGGTTTAGAGTGAGCAACTCGGCTCAACGTATGTCGAAAGGGTTTTAAGCAAAGTTGTCGACTCTGCTGGCTGCTGATCTGTCTCATTCATAAATTAAATCACCCAATTATTAAACTCTTTCCGTCGATTCCTCCATTTCCCACCAGTACCTATCGCTGCCTACTCGGATTCCCGAATTAAATTATCGATTTTCTTTTCTAAATTGAAAATTTATAGACTTGTTTAATTCAAGATTTGAGATGCCATTGACGTCTATCCCATGGAGGAAGCAAGTTGCAGTGAAGAATTAATGGAGATAAGTCAACCCTTTCTGTCTTTGTCCCTGGGTTCTCGTGAACCCACCGTATACACGTAGGACTCTTGACGATAGACGCTTACGTTCACACCCACCAACTGTTTGATATAATTCCACTGTGAGCTCTTTTCACAGTCATTACTGATTCTTCCGTAGCAAAACCCCTCTCTATCTCTCTCTTACTCATTGTCTTCTCTTTTAGAGGCAAAAGAAATAAAAAGACTAATGGGTTCTTGTTTCTGTATTCGGTTGAAAACGGAAGGTTCTCGTCATGATGGTGAGTTGTTTTCTTATCGCTATTGCAGCTGTCTTCTTCTTTACACAAATAGATGTTTGTTTTTGTTTGAGTTGAGTAAGTACATATGCTAAACCTTGAACGGAATTTAATTGCCAAAAAAGGGTTGGATTCAGCAGCAAAACCAATTGATGTGGTATTCTTAATGTATTTTAACAGGCAAGGTTACATCTGCAACAGTACCACCTAGCCCACGGAGCCAATCTGAGATTTTGCAGTCAGCAAAGTTGAAGTCTTTTAGTTTCCATGTACTTAGAACAGCAACCAGAAATTTCCGTCCTGATAGTGTGTTGGGAGAAGGTGGTTTCGGTTTAGTTTTCAAGGGTTGGATAGATGAACAATCACTTGCAGCTGCCAAGCCTGGCACTGGCACTGTTATTGCTGTGAAGAGATTAAACCAAGAAGGTGTTCAAGGTCACCAAGAATGGTTGGTAAGTGTGGATTTGCTTGATATGTATTGGATCAAAATCAACTCTTTGGTACTCTCTGCAGTTTGATCATGAAGTTGGTACTTTGAGTAGGTTAATTTTTGTGAAATAATATTGTTGCAGGCTGAAATTAATTATTTAGGGCAGCTAGATCATCCAAATCTTGTACAATTAATTGGTTACTGCCTGGAGGATGACCAAAGGCTCCTTGTCTACGAGTTCATGTCTCGTGGCAGCTTGGAAAACCATCTATTCAGGAGTAATTTTCTTGCATAGCTTTTAGTTACCCCCTCTAATCCATTATATCTGCCTACAATTTATTCGTTACTTATTCAAAATGAATTCTTGAAACAGGAAGTTCTTACTTTCAACCGCTCTCATGGAACCTACGGTTAAAGGTTGCTCTTGGAGCAGCCAAGGGGCTTGCATACCTTCACAGTCCAGAAGCAAAAGTGATCTATCGTGATTTCAAGTGCTCCAATATCTTGATTGATTCTGTAAGCATCGATTTTTTGTCCTAACACATCTCATCTGTCCTTACCTTTTTTTATATGAGCTTTTACAGTTATGGTTTTGTGAGAATACGTGGAACTCCATTAGATTACTCTCGAAAAGAGTCATGGAATAGAGAAGGGATGTTCCATCATATACTGAGTAGCAATTGTTTAAAAGAGTCATAGAGGAGAGAAAGGAGGTTCCATCAATATATTGAGCATAATTGTTCAAGTCTAGCCGATGTGGGATTCTAGCTAGATGGGCACATATTGTGAGAGTGTTGAGTTCATAGAGTGGTAGACAGTAGACCTTCACTCTGGTCCATGTGAAATATGTGGAACCCCATTAGATTATTTTCTAAAAAGAGCCTTTGAGTGAGAAGGCAGGTTCTAATGTATGTTGATAAAAAAATGTCCATGTTTAGCCGATGTGGGACTCTAACAGGTTTTATACGGTTTTCCAGAATTACAATGCAAAACTTTCCGATTTTGGGTTGGCGAAAGATGGTCCAGTGGATGGGAAAAGTCATGTATCTACAAGGGTCATGGGCACATATGGATATGCGGCTCCCGAATACATGGCTACAGGTAATCTATTTGAGCATATTGGGGATTATTGCATATAGAGAACCATTCATGACCTATCTGGATACTAATTTTAGCTTCAAGATATTTGAATTCAGTACAACAAACAAACAACCATTTAGCTTAATCCATACACGGGTTAACGAAAAAACAACTGAACATCCCCTTATTTTCATTTGGTTTTAACAAGTCTTGTTTTGACTTATCTGATGAAACTTATTTTATCTTCATGAAGGTCACTTAACAGAGAGAAGTGATATCTACAGTTTTGGGGTGGTTCTTCTGGAAATTTTGACAGGAAAAAGATGCATCGATAAGAACCGTCCATCAAATGAACAAATACTTGTGGATTTTGCTAAGCCTTACTTAACCAGCAAACGAACGATTCTTCGCATTATGGACCAACGGATTGACGGTCAGTACGCTCCTGGTGTAGCCATGAGAGCTGGAATTCTTGCAATGAAGTGCCTTGCAAGAGAACCGAAGTACAGACCGAGTGCTGACGAGTTGGTTAAAGTGTTGGAACAGCTTCAAGAATCGCAAAAAGCCTCGGATCGTTGTAGAAAAGAACCGGTTCGGAAACAGAACGACCACGAAAATGTTCGTTATCCAAGAGCGGTGGCTTCTGGTGGTGGTAGTGTTTGAAAGAGAGATCAAAGGATCCTTGTACAGTCATGAGTGTATAACTTCAGCAAGTGTAACGAAGAACAAATGGTTTAAGGAATTTTAATGTTGTAAGCCTTGGCAATTGACGTAAATGGTGTCCATTGTCGTTTTCTAGCTCTTGAATTTCATTGTTTTAGCTGTCTCACCACCACCACCACCACCGTCCACCATGATGTGGTGTTGCCGATGGAGTCAAATGTGCTTCTGGAATGCCGGATCAAGATATTCAGCGATACCTTTCTGAAACATTAAAAATCAAATTATTAATCTGACATTTTACTTTGGCCTCTGAAATTTAATAAAAATCAATCATTGTATTAATGATAGTGGTTTTAGTTATATTGAATATATGAGTTGTTAATGGAATAAAAAATGTTCTTAAAAGAAAATTTGTTTTAATATGTATTCGATCTGTATGTTTTACCAACTAGTGGGCGGACCTAGTTAAGTGCCAACGGTGGCACGTGCTACTGTATTGGTTTTCCGTCGTAATGTAAAAAAATTAGGTTCGTAAAAGATGCAACTGTATCATTTTAGAAGGTACAACCGTATTATTTAAGGAGTTGCAAGTGTACCTCGTAATCGACCAAAAAACCAAAAACAACTATTGAAATCAACCAAAAAACCATAAAAGTATCTCGAAATTAAAAAAAAAACTTAAAAAATCCCTCAAAATCAAGCAAAAAACCTTTAAAAATCCCTCGAAACGGTGGAATTAGGCTAAAAACACATCGGGCGATATGGAAAAAATTTAGGTTCGTGAAAGGTGCCACCGTATGAAAAAAAAAATTGGGTCCGCCTAGTGGTGCATATCTCTACTACCATATAAAAAAACTAATACGGTTATTGTACAAACTTTTGTATAATAACGCTTATCACCCTAAACTTTTGTACAAAAACACTTATCATCTTTATAATGTTACATTTACCACTCTTACAATTACTTATTTAATTCATTTTATATCCCTTATTTTTTCATTTTTCATTTTTCATTTTAAACCATTATCATATTAACACAAATAATCGTATATGAAAAAAAATGCAACGAAAAAAATATGTTTCTTTTTTATACAAATTATATCATTATAATCGTCTCGTCAATACTTTCAAAACGAACCCAATATTGAATATTTTTTAATTTAACCGTACTATTAAATATCATGAATATCTACGAACTAATTTGTTTTCTAACTAATTTTATTTTTTTCCACCGTTAGCATATTAAAAAGGGAATTTAATTAAAATACCCTTTTTTAAAAAATCAGTACCCAAAATGCCCCAAATCTTATAATTTTTGCCAAAATATCCCCTAAGTCCGCGTTTCTACTATTTGACGCGGGTTGGCGTTTCCCCTATTTCATGCGAATTGGTGCAATTCAATTTAATTTTTATTATATATTTACAGTTTATACCCCTATAATTATTTAGTTAGTTTATTTTATACCTTTTACTTTTCTATTATTCATTTTTTATTTTTATCATATTAACACACATAATCGTATATTAACTAAAATACGTTAAAAAAATACGTTTTAATTTTAACAAGTTATACCATTATAATCGTCTTTTCGATACCTTCGAAATGAGCCCAATATTGAATATTTTTTTATTTAATTATTTTATTATATATCATATATATTAAAATTTTATACACCTATAATTATTTAGTTAGTTTACTTTATACTTTATACTATTCTATTTTTTATTTTACATTTTCATCATATTAACACATATAATCGTATATTAACTAAAATACGTTAAGTAATTTTATGATATATAAAAACGTATTTTTAATATATATGATATAATAAAACATATAACGTAATATATATCATAGATACTACATATTTTTGGACAAGTTATTCATAATTTATGTTATTCTTCTTTCTACCATTTTACTAATAACGATATTTTAGTAATAACGTTATCGTAAAAATAATCGTTATTCTACTAAAAATGTCGCTATTCTACCATTTTAGTAAAAATAACGATATTATACCATTGGACTAAAAATAACGATATTTTAGTAAAAATAACGATATTCTACCATTTTGCTAATAACGATATTTTAGTAAAAATAACGATAGTTTAGTAAAAATAACGATATATAAAAACGTATTTTTAATATATATGATATAATAAAATAATTAAATCCAAAAATATTCAATATTGGGCTCATTTCGAAGGTATCGAAGAGACGATTATAATGGTATAACTTGTTAAAATTAAAACGTATTTTTTTAACGTATTTTAGTTAATATACGATTATATGTGTTAATATAATAAAAGTATAAAATGAAAAATAGAAAAGTATAAGATATAAAGTAAACTAACTAAATAATTATAGGGGTATAAACTGTAAATATATAATAAAATCAACAATTCAATGGGTAATTGGGTATGTACGCGTTTGGGTATGTCCGCGTTTTGTGTGGAACGCGGCTTATGTCTGCGTTTTTTGGGTTGGACGAGGGGTATGTCCGCGTTTCAAGCCATACGCGGACCCAAATAGTATATGTCCGCGTTTTTTCAAAAACGAGGACAAAAAACGCGAACATATGGGGTATTTTGGCAAAAATAACAAGATTTGAGGCATATTGGGTACTGATTTTTCAACTTAGGGCATTTTAATTAAATTCCCTATTAAAAATACATAATCGTAAAATATGTTTCATTCTTATTATAAATTATATCATTATAAATTTTTTTGTCAATAATTGTAATATAAACTAATTATTGAATATCTTTATGGGTTTAGGGTTTCATAAATTGTGATTCTTAGGTCATGGTTGATTGTTGATGACATGTCTATAAGAAATTAATATTAATTGTTCATTATTTACTTACATTTCGCTGCATCGACGGGTATATGCCTAGTTGATATTTAAAATTTCAATATAACTTGTACGGGTTATCATAGATGACTTCAGGTTGACTCGAATTATGAAGTTGATAGGATTTTGTGCAAAACTATTAGAACATCTCTATTTGGATTTTGATTTCTATTAAACTCTACAACTATTGTTCTTTAAAGAAAAAAAACCCAGATTTTAGATAATTTTTTAAAACTTGATATAATGAATTATAAATTATTTGTTTAATTTATTCCACCAATAAAATATTATTTTATATAAACCTTTTTTTTAAATGGATATTAAGATGATATTTATAAAATATTTCAATATTATAACCAAAGGAAAAGTTCATAAAAACATGTCAAACTATTTCATTTTGAATGATTAAGTCCCTAAACTAATTTTATAAATGAAAAAATCATTAAACTTTCTCATTTTGAATAATTAGTCCTTGAACTATTTTTTTGAGTTAAAAAACCATTAAACCTTTTCATTTTAGATGAAAAATCATTAAACTTTCTCATTTTGAATGATTAAGTTCTTGAACATTTTTTGGACTTCTAAAAATTGGTTACTTACATCATTTTAACCCAAAAAACTACTTGTAATCGATTATCTTTTGATTCTTCCTCTTTTGATATACTAGTGTTGGGCCTGTGCATTGCATGGGAGGATAAGTTTTTTGTTGGAATATTGAACCGAGTTAAAATGAAACGTAATTTCTCTATTAACAGTTAATGACATACAATGTGAAAAACGAATGTATTTTCATAAGTGGTTAACTTGCATATATTCTTAATCGTTTGTTGTTATGAGTTTGTGCAATAATATTGGTAATAGTTTTGTATTATATTATTTAAAACTCAAACGACATGTCTCACAACATATTTATCTGAATGTTGACTTCAAGACCTCATAGTATTAATCGGTAAAAATAAATATATGTATATATATCTTATTCCCTTACTTCGAAATATATGATTGTGGGTTTAAAAAAATATAAACAAATCTTCACTAAATAAAATAAAATATAAAAAAGTAGTTTTTCAAAGAAACAAAAATATAGTGGAATACCTTTTGTTCAGTTGCAGGTTCGTCATTGACACCCGACCGTTCGTCTTCTTCTTGTACTCGGATGATACATAGAGAAGCTATATATATTTATAGTGAATGTAGAGAATATTTTAAAATATTTTATTTTCATTTTCGATTTTACATTTAAATGTAAATATATTAAAAATATGGAAGAATATTTTTATATCTACATCGTTTTTATTTTATTTTCTTTACACTTGGTTAATTTGGAAAGTATTGCGGAATATTTTTATTTTAAAGAATACGATAATTTATTAGTGTATCTCGTTATTTTTTATTTTTTAATTCATATCAATCTTTTTTTTCTTTTAATGCTCGTGAAAAAAAATACGTGTAGATTTTATATTATGCTAATATAAAATACATGTAGATTTTATAAAATAAAATATATTTTATATTAGCAAAAAAAATACGGAAGAAAAAAGAGTTTATATTACATCTCATTATGTAAAAATATTTTATAAAATAAAATATGAAAAAATCATTATGAAATGTAATATAAAAAAATACGGAAGAAAAAAGATTTTATATTACATCTCATTAATATAGATTTAAATGTAAAATCTACATTTAAAATAGATTATGCTAATATAAAGTCTATTTTATAAAATCTTCCACAAAAAAACAAATAGTTATATTAATAAATGAAGTATTCATTCTACAAATAGATGATTATGTGAGATACTGTGTTTGGAAATGTTGTATCAAAGTATTAAGAAATTGTAAACTAAGTAATTGGCTTTAATTAGTTTTAACTTGTGCTTAAAATGTTGTAATTAATAGTTTTTATATTGTTTTTATAATATAGTATTTGATATATAAAAAAGAGATAAAAAAGACGGAGATCAATGGCAGAGGCAATATCGTGTTAGGCGATATAGAGAACGGACAACGTTCGGGCAACGGGGAGTGGCAAGGCGGAACGATACGATTGTTTGTGAGGGGTTTTAATGACGTAGAGTTTGAGAACGGTCAAATTAATTTAGATTTGTTTTTGCTTTAAAACCTTCATAGTCAGTTTCAAGTAACTTTAAAAAAAGTAACCAATTTTTAGAAGTTCGATGATTTATTTATTAAAAAAATGTTTAGGGACTTAATCATTCAAAGCTAGAAAATTTAATGGTTTTTTATTTAAAATTTTAAAGAATTAGAACTCTATTTTAAAAAATCTCTATTGTTTAAAACCACCTTAGGGGGTGTTTGGGATTGCTTATTTGAGGTGCTTCTTAGCTTATTGCGATTTGGCACCGGAGATGAGCACTTTTGAGTGTTTGGAACTTTGGATGAGGAAAAATTAAAATGGCTTATAGCGGTGTCAAACCGTTGAAAAACACTTTTTGATAAGCCATTTGGTTTTAACTTATTAACTTATTTGAAAAGTACTTATGACCTTTTTAGTTATTTTATATGTATAAGCAATCCCAAACACCTTTAAATAACAACTTATTAGCTTATTACGTTTTGGTACCACAATAAACTAATCCAAACAATTTTTTTTAAAACTCCGGTTTGACACCGCATAAGTTGATAAACACTTTTTAAAATAAGCATAAGTTGCTTTAAATAATCAATCCTAAACACCCCCTAAGTCAAATATGGATAAATTGGTGTTATTGTTTACTCTTTTATGTGGATTAACAATCTGAATGACAAAAATGACAGATTTACAATTGATATGAATTGCACGATGTTTGTTAAACCATCTATGAAGAAAACTATCTGTCAAGAAAATGGAGATGATGATCTTTGAAGAAAATTGTTGCCTAGGGTTGAAATCAACCCCATTCTATAAATCAAGTAAAGGAAATCCAACCCATATACAAACACCAAGAACAAATCAATCTAGAAATTGATCTAGAAAACAGGAAAAAAATGAAATCGATCTAGGAGAAACAAAATGAAATCGATGTCTTCAACTACTCTATCCACATATACAAACACCCTCATAGAAGAACAAATCAATATAAAAATCGATGTAAAAAATGGGGGGTCGACGACGGTCGCGGGAAAGAAAGGACAATGGTCGTCGGGATGGATGACGGTCGTCGCCAGAAAGAAGGGATGTCGACGATGGTTGCCAGAAAGGAGGGACGTCGACGATGGTCGTCGAAAAGGAAGGACGACGGTGCCAAAAAGGAGGGACGTCGATGATGGTCGTCGGAAAGGAAGGACGCAGATGACAGTTGACGATGAGAAGATGCAGAGGATTGTTTCCGTGGCTAGGGTTTTGAACATAGTGGTGAAGTTGCAGCGGCTAGGGTTGAAAGGAGGTGTGTTTCATGGAAGGAGCCAAGGAGGCTTGTTTAAAGTTAGGGGTAGGTATTTTTTTTTTTGGCTGAACTAGGACAACGCACTATTCTATTTTCATCTGTGAGAATAAGACACTTGTAGTGCGATTAAGCAACAAGTAATGTTGAATTTTCAATAATTAATAAAATTCAATTATAAATAAAGCAACAAGATTTATATATAAAATAACAAATTTAATTAAAAAAAGGTTCAAACTTTCTTTATAAAGTTAAAACTTTATGATTAAAGTCCAACAATTACCAAACAAAGAATGATTATTCAGAATGATTATTATGCGAACCTAATAACGTGTTTATCCTTCGCAATAGATACGTTAGAAGAAGGGGTAGAATCAGACTTTCCACTCTAGTGGACGAAAATAAGAACAATACAGAAATCGTAAAAACCAACCTGTGTAGAAGATCTCCAACACCAACGAACCAAACTGCACGATTTATTCTAAACTTGTCCTTAAAGGTTTTGGCGGATCCCTTTTGTTGCTGTGAGATTAACACTAGCCAAACTCCCAGGATTTGATGCAGTATGCTTAAACACTAACATCAATAGTGTTAAGTTTTAATGCAAGCTTGAGACATAACTTATGTAGAGAACGAGATTGAGAGAGCTCAGAGACAGAGAGATCGATAGAGAGCAGAGAGCACAAGAGAGATTCAATTTTTTTAGTATGTTAAATCAATAAACGGTAGCCTCAGTTTATACTCGAAGTGATCAGATCAAAATCTGATCACTTCCCTGACTTTCGCACCAAGAAAACAGAGATACAGTTGTAGTTGGAGACTTTCAACTTATTTAAGTGCACGTTTTTAATGAGATAAAACCGAAAAAAAAAACTTATCTGATAATTAATAAAACGAACCTTTATCTTCTTAAGAATAATTATCTGCTCAAATTAATTAATTTCACTTAATTAATCCTTTTTTTTCTATATCTCGATCCATAAAAAGAAAGCTCGTAGATGCGAAGTGCAAAGTGCGCGACTTTTCGCGAGAACCGCACCCTCGGCCTCGGCCACGCGCGCATGCGTTGCACTTCTTTGAAACCCCCACCATAAGTCTACCATTTTACTCAAGACCCACTTGAGATGATAGCCTTATAAATAACACTATATTTTATTTCTCTATCAATGTGGGATGGATAATTCCAACTTCACACTCAAATTCCAACAAGTAAACACCCCTAAATGTCTGAACGAATAAGCCAAATTCACCAATAAATCAAGTGGCAAGTAAACATCCCCTGAGGGGACGTTTGGTTCGCAGAATCTGATGGAATTGGAATGTTGAATTCCTTTGACCAGATTCCATTCCCTTGTTTGGTTCAAAGTTTTCAATGGAATGGAATCTTCCAATTTCATTAAATTCCATACCTAAAGGATTTTAACATTCCATCAACAAACCCAAGTATTTCAATGGAATGGAATTTGTTATTTTTATAATTCCAAAATTACCCCTTATCCCAAACTAAACCCCACTGATATTGATTATCAGCAGACACCAGCTCTGATACCACTTGTTGGTCCCAAATAGCAGTAAGTAAATAAGAAAAGTATTGTAGAAGGGGGGGTTGAATACAATACACACAGTTTTTCACTTAATTTAATTCTTATTGATTTGAAATCAAGAATTACACATAGAAAACTTTGATTGTTGCGGAAGAGAACATATGAGATATGTTCAAACAATCTTACACATAGAGAATGAAGAACAATTGTAAAACACTTAGAAAACAATAAGATCTTCCTATAGAGAAAGTTGCTAGGCACTTAGAGAACTTGAAGGCTTGAGAGCTGGTTCTTCTGGGTTGTTTTGCATGTTAAACCATCCTCCATATTTATAGTGCCTCATGCATTAAATGCATGAGACACCTGTTGAGCAAGAGATGGACACAGGTCTTCTGTATGGTACATGATGTACCTTTTGTCTTGGAGTGACTTTGTCTTGAAGTGTTGACCTGCAGGGATGGTGTGGACCTTTCCTTAAAAGAGTGTAAGAGACAAACTTACTTTTTCTGATCTTGGGATGAGGTCCACGTCAATGCAAGATATCACAATATACTTTGTCAGAAAGTACAATGTGTTTGATAGAAATCCTTAAGCATAGACTGCCGAAGACTTGAAAGATCTTCGGCTCCTGAAGATGTGAGAACACCTTCATACTCTAAGGAGAGATGAGATCATCGGCTGCCGAAGACCTGAGAGGTCTTCGACTCCTGAAGATGTAAGGACACCTTCATACTCCCGAGAGACATGTGATTGACACCATCCTGGTTGATGGTGTTGATCACTTGGGCATGCTTGACTTTAGGCTGAAGAGACTATCTTCAATCCGCTTTGAAAGATGTACTCCTTCTTTATCTTCTTCGGCTGATCTTCGACTTCACCGAACATTTGTATAGAAACCAAGCTGCTAAAAGAACCTTAAACATATTCTAAGTAGGATGATATAAGATGGAAGATCAGGAGGTCATCTTCAAATCTTCAGATGACCCAACAGTTATTTTTATAATTCCAAAATTACCCCTTATTCCAAACTAAACCCCACTGATATTGATTATCAGCAGACACCAGCTCTCTCTCTCTCCTCTCTCTTTCCTCTCTCTCTCCTATCTCTCACTCTCTCTCATCTCCTCTCTTTCTCTCTCCTATCTCCTCTCTTTCTCTCTCCTATCTCTTATTTCTCTCTCCTCTCTCTCTCCTCTCCCTCTCTTTCCTCTTTCTCGACATCATTCGTGTGATAAAATAATCAAATCAATTTTAGTTAAAAATTAAACTATTTAATGACTATTTCATTAAAATAATTTTTGTTTAAAAAATTAAAATAATCAAAAAGGGTATTTTGGTCATTTATCAAAATTTCATTCTAATTATGAAGCTAAAATCTGTGAACCAAACAGAAAAATTTCAATTCATTTAACAGATTCCATTCCAATTCTGTCAACCAAACAGGTGGTCAAACCTGACAACATTCCATTTCAATTTCTTTAAAGTAAAATTCCTTTGACAAATTTCATTTCATCCAAAAACATTATACGAACCAAACGTGAATATGAGATTCCTTTGGGGTCACGAAAATAGAAAAAATAAAATAAAACCAACATTAAAGCGATAAAAGCCGGCCCACTTTACTTTCTAGGTCTAGGGCACGGATGGATAAACGCTCTAAAATTTTCAAATTCAGCATCTTGATCTGCTAATCTCGCCCAAAAATCTTTCTTCTCGTCTTTCAGGTAAATTTCTGTCTTACTTTCTTCGTCATTCAATGATTATCTTGTTAACGTTTTATAATCTTGCTCCTGCGGTTATTGATTCGAACGAAATCGAAGAACATGAACAGAAAAATATGTTCTTGTTTTGATTTTATAACCGATCCACGGTTCCTCGAAATTTAAGACCGTGGATACTAATTTTTTCCGTTTTGATGATTTTCTTTGGAACCGAACATTTCGTTAGGGTTCGATTTCGTGTGTTTTGAGACACCAATATGATTAGTCTTCGAGAGCTCACTTTTTTTCTTTTTTTGGATTCTTGAGAAATTATAACGTGTGATTGTTTTCATATTCAGATTTCTGGAAATTGGGCCTCTATTTTGTTTTTATCACTTGAAAACTATTCGAGGACTGTTCATAGCTTTACTTTATCTGAAAAGGGTTTTGCAAAAGTTGTCCAATTGTCTCTAGATAGGATATTCGACAGGTGGTGTCTTAAAGATTAGGTTAGAACTCAAAAACATAAACAGGGGAGAAACCTTCCATAGATGCAGGTTCTTGTTGAGCATTCAGAATGTTCTAAATGTCATATCCTTCTTTCTTGTGCACATGTAAAACATGGCATATACATGAAGATATATCCTTAAGTGATATTTGTATAACACTGTAGATTGCCTGTGTCTTTGAGGTGGTCTTGTCAAATATAAAATACTATGACATTTTATGTTTTTTATATAAAAGTTTCAGATAAAGTTACTCCATGTATCTCAGAATGTTAAGGATGTTGCCCAGAGAAATTTTGGCAGTTTTAGTATGTGTTTTTTCAATTATCTTTGTGTTGGGTTTGGTTTGGTAAAAAATGTATGGAAGCTTCTAAGAGCTGATATGGTTTCTGATGAAGTTTCATATTGTAATAGTTAGCGAAGGGAAAGTTTATTAGCGTCAGGCTGATTCTACTATGCATATGACAACTACACAAATAGATTCCTTTTTGCTGCCTTTCTAGTCCTGCTTAGTAAATGTCTCTAATTTGACTTCATTCTTAATGCAGTTTTATTGCTGAGGTTGAATCATGCGGAGATACAGTCCACCATACCACAGTCCTCCACGCAGAGGATATGGAGGTCGACCAAGAAGTCCTCCCAGGAGGGTATATGATGGTGAGCGAGGGAGGCACAAGGAGGAGAATCATGGTAGCCTTTTGGTTCGTAATATTCCATTAAATTGCAGGTAAACTTTCTGTCTCTGTTGTATATGTTTCAGCATGGTGTGATTTTAATCAGTACTTCAAAATTTCTTACATTGTTGTTTGAGCTTCCTCTTTTTCAATTTACTGTGATTACTAATTTTGTTTTTTCTACTTGAACTTCTAGGGCTGAAGAGCTTCGTGTCCCATTTGAAAGGTTTGGAGTGGTCAGAGATGTCTATCTCCCAAAGAACTATTACACTGGGTGGGTGTGCATGCCAATTAGTCGGTCCCTGACTTATCTGGTTCTTTTGACTTATAGTTTATTATGAAATGTTAGATAAATCAAAATACTAATTACAATCCAAAAGATTGTTTAAATATGCGGGTTCTACTAAGGTTTATATGGATTTAAGGCAGGGATGGTCAAGGTCCAAGTTTGCTTCCACATATTGTATTCTTGTTGATGCGTATGCATTATTTATATGGATGCCTAATATTTTTTTTGTTTATTCCATTTCATGTGCCATTCATGTTTTTTTGTGATTATGTTTTCAAAGACATGATTATAAGATGCATGGGTTGCCAATTGCGACACTAATTATTTTGGCCGTTACTCCATGATCCAGCATCCCACTATATTGTTTTAGCTGTGAAATTGTTAATGATTGCTAATTTGCTATAGATGTCTCATACTCTCATTTTGCATTTGAACTTAGGGTTATCATGTGCAAATGACCAAGTGTGCCTGCTACATGTCATCCAATTTGATATTGTTAAACTAAAAAATAAATATATTCAATAAAGGAAATGGTGCTAGGGAAAGATTCAAGGTTTGCAAACTGAGATTTCGTAGAAGAGCTATGCTTGCTAGTTTTAGTATATCCTGTACACGTGATTAAATGTATTTGTATATCAATTTTCTTTGAATGACGGGAAGGAGAGTGAGTTTTATTAGCTGCTTTTTAGAATGCTATTATGTAAGCCTTTCTTTCATTTGTGTTCGTGGTGAGTTATGCTTTGACCTGGTTTGTCAGGGGGCGTGTTGTTTGAAGTTAAAACAAGCCCAAGCCCCACAATTGATGAAGGCTCTTCTGTTAATCATTGCTTAACATATTTCCCATCAAGGGTGTTAAAGAGTAATGTTCAAATGAAGAATGTTCCATTATGAAGAGAAATTATATAACCACACAATCATTAGAAGTTTGATGTGGAAGAAGATTGATTCTTCACCAATTGAAGAGAAGTTGAGGAATTTTTACTTTGGGACAACGTTGATTTCGCGTTCGTCAATTATTTACAAGAATGTGAAGAATTTTGAAGTCACTTGCATCTTTTGAAGTTGCCAATTTGCCATTCATACTTGATTGTAGAAGACAAGGTCAGCCATTTGGATCTTAGCTGCTTTCGTGTACTTCTGTATTAGGTTCATATAGAACAATTATGAAGCTGATATGCACATGCTTTTACAGAAAGGTATAACAAGAAAAATCTGAGTCAATTAGTGTCTCATAGTGGTTGGTTGTTTCTTGTTATTAGGAATTCTATGCATGTTTGGTGTTCTCTTTTAAGATTTGGTTTGTATTGTATGCAGGGAACCTCGTGGGTTTGCATTTGTGCAGTTTGTGGATGCTTATGATGCTGCAGAGGCCCAATATCATATGAATGGGCGGATGTTTGCTGGTAGGGAGATTTCTGTTGTTCTGGCTGCAGAAACAAGGAAGAGGCCTGAGGAGATGCGCCGAAGAACTAGGGTTAGGTAATACAATGTGGGTTTTGTTTGTAATTATCTTTTCTTTATGACGTTATCTGATAGTTATGATGTTTGAAAAATACTATAGGGGACCCTCGGGCAGCGACGGCAGGAGATCTTATCATGGTAATATTGGAACCTCATGCCTTTTGTTTTATGTTGAGATATTTGTTTTTCATTGATCGAGAAGTCATGCTTGTTTTATGTCCTACCAAACGTATCAGGGAGATCTCGGTCGCAATCACGGTCCCGTTCACGCTCCCCTCGCCGTCCTTCAGGTTCTAGAAGCCGTCATCGGTCAAGGTACGTAATTCTGGAAGTTGCTATTTTGCATAATGACTCGTCCAATTCATGAAATGTGGTGAACCTTATTGTAATCCAACCAGGTCATACTCTCCTGCTCCCAAACGACGAAGTGACTTCTCACGATCTCCTGTAAAAAGAGAACCTCGATCGCCTCCACCTCTAGAACGAGAGATTGATGATGGTCGTAGGTCTTATTCTCCAGATTATGACCAGAATGTGGATAGGTATGTTTTTGTTTTGTATATTTGTAGAATTGGATAAGGTATTAGAAGTTATGATTGCAATGTTTGATGTCATCTGATTGAGGGAAACATGGTTATGTAGGAGGAGGTCTCGTTCTCCTCCATACGAAGGAGGAGGGTACAAGTCGGCATCATCGGGATCTGCTGATATATCACCACCACCCCGCAATTAACCTAACGGAATGATTGCGATCTGTATATGTATGCTTAACATTACAACTTGCTACTCGCTTGGTTTGTGTATTTCTAGAATCAATCGACTTTGTTGTGTTTGATGTTTCATGGGTTAGATTTATATATATGTGTGTGCGCGTTTGCGTTTTTCTTTCGTCAATGCTTAAGCTGTGTTTGGCAACATATGATTTTAGATCGTGTGATGTAAATAAGGTGGTATTTTTCTTTGATAACAAGATGTAAAATGTATTTGTTTACAAAATTTAAAATCAATAGAGTTGTGGTCTGGATTAGAAACTTGATCTTAATAAACCCAGAAATTTGAGTTTGCGAATTGTAGCCTAGGTAGGGTATGGTATGGCAATGCTTATTGGTAAGCGTTTATCAAGTCAAATTACCTCATGGGATAAATATGACAAGGACTAAGGGGACGTTTACCAAACGTTTACTCGGGCAAGTGTTTATGTAGGTAAATTACCTTTTGTGATGAATATGGCAAGGATTAAGAATTTTATACGGTAAGAGTGAAGGTAAGAACCAAGAGTTTTATCTGGTAAAATTTGAAATTAACTTTCCCCCTAGCCAATCTACAGGGTTTGGAGCCAGCGTCGTTCGACCTGGTATCCTGCACCTCGCGTTCATGATATCTACATTCAATTGTGCCACTGAGACACGGTCGAAGCACGCCTGCCAGTGTGCTTTTTTCACGACATGCTCTGGTCCCGGGTGTCTTCCAGTGGTCTTCTAGCGTTAGAAGAAGTCGTGTCCGTCCGAACATCTACAACGCCTTTCTAACAAGTTTTCTTATGGGTGAGTTCATAGGTGGTTTAAGTCGAGTGTAGCGAAGGGAATGGAATGAACCAATGTTCTAAAAAACTCATCGAGTAACACTACAAAACATATGTTTTATATATAATGATATATACGAATTAGAAAAATGACGCCATAAGTCACGCCTTGACTTCGCCGTGACTCCTAAGGCTTGAGGCTTGGCTTCGCCGCCACGCCACACCTCACGCCAGTGGCGGATCTAGAAAATTTTATGGTTGGGGGCACCTTTAAGGGTGTCGAAAAATTTCCGAAACGGAATAATTCATCGGAACCAAAAATGGTTTCGAGTTATTCGTTTTTGCCTTACACTGTGCGTTAAATCGAATTAAGATAACTTATTCGATTCAATTTTCGGTTAATTTTTTACTATTTCGGTTAAACTGAGACATTATACTACTATATATATATATATTTATATCTCGTTTGAACTTAAAACAAATTAACACAATAGATATTAATACAAAATTCAACTAATTCATAATTGACGAGATAGCTAAAAAGAAATGAATCTGAATTGGACAAGCTCAAAGGGGCCTTAATTAATTTTAGTTGGGGCCCAGATTGGTAAACAACAAAAAAAAGATAGAGGTAATTTTTTTTAAGCCTTCCACACATGGGTTGGTAGGGGCCCAGGACCCTTACCCCCCTTACTGCGTCCGCCCCTGCCTCACGCCATTTAGAACCTTGGAATGAACTGAAGGAGACTGGAAAGTGAGGGCGGGACTCTTATCACGGTTAACGCTTACCGGGTTAATTATTGCATACAATACCGTTTTGGTAGACTAAAATCTTACGATAAGTAAGTTATAGTGTTGAAATTTGCCGGTAAACACTTATCCAGGTAAGCATTTGGTAAACGACCCATTATCTTTACCACGCCATCTTTTCACTTACATTTTTTTAATAAAAACTATTTTTATAGATCTTCCCCAATGCAAAAACTTCTTTAAAATCTTTTTCATCAATTATATTATAATATACCCTCATTTATTTAAAATGTTTTATAGAGGTTTCTCATTTAATTTGTCGTTTTAAATTCCACGTCATATTTTACAAAAACAAAAACTACTTGACATTAAAAAGAAAATGAATTCGTTAAAAAAGAAATGAAAGATGATAAAATATTCGATATTGGTGTCATTTTGATCGTTTTGATGAGAGGCTTAATAATGTATTTTATTATAGAATATATTTAATGAATTAGATTAATTGATCCAAAGTATAAGGTTTAAAATAAAAATTACATTGAAAAAGGGATAAAATGAAAATTATCCTAATGCAATAACGTGCACTAACCCTTTCACTCTCAGAGCTTTTTAATCTAATGCATAAAAACCTTTTAGAAAACTTTTTTTTAATAGTAAAAAGTTATTAATAAATTTTACACACAAAACTTTATAACGACGCATTAGCAGCTATGTTATTGCAAATGAACCAAAACAAATTCAATTCTTAAAAAAAAAAAAAAGACCCAAATCGATTCCAACAAGTTGTGACTTCTTGCTATTTATGTTACAACAAAATAATAAAGAGAAAATACGGATACCTATTAAGCTCATCAGGGCCGGTCCAATGGTTTTGGATGCCCTGGACGGAGACCCGAAAATATGACCTCCATTAAGGGGTTTGGAACCTAGTCAAACTAATATCCAATAACACGTTAAGCAAATAGGCAAAATTTTTAATGGGTTTATACACATTTAACCAAATTGATCAATAACACGTTACCAATTAACCAAATAGGCAAATATCCAATAATCCAAAATTTCCCAAAATTTCCAAATAAGCAATTAGCCAATTAAGCAAATGTGAAATATCAAAATTCAGACATCCAACTGACCAACCAAGAACACAAAATCCATTTATTAGATTAAAATTAGAAGGAAAACACTTGAAGGCTGAAGTGAATCAGTGACGATTGATGAATGATTGAATTTGAATGGCAGAAGGGGCAGGGGCGCAGGGCAGCCGCAGATTGCAGTTGCAGAAGGCGATTGTTGAATGTTGTCGATCACTGAGCGTCGATTAACAGAACCAGTAACTCGAGCAGTCTAGCATCGATTGATTAACAGAACTAGTAACTCGATTAGTCGGTTAACAGAACCAGTAATCGATAAATCAAAGAAGAAGAGCTAGAGAAGAAGAACCAGTACCTCGATTGCAGGAACGATTCCCAAATCTCGATTACTCAAACGATTGCAAAAGGCGATTGTAATCTGATTTCAATCGTTTGTACTTTGTAATCTGTAATCGTGAAGTTGGGGCTGTAATCGACATGACGACATCGACTAATGACTAATCGAGATTTGGGAATCGTTTGAGTAATCGAGGTAAGCCTGTTGTTAATTAATAATTACCAAAAAAAATAAAATAGAAACTGAACTTAGTAATGTGTAGAAGGGTATTGGGCTCTGATGCCATGTGGGCTCGTGATGCTCTGGGCGATGGCCCAGGTTGCCCTGCCTTTGGGCCGGCCCTGAAGCTCATTAAGCTACGAGTAAACAACCTTTTAGTTGATACTAATTAACTTATTGAATTTGTTGCTTATTTTAATAACTTTCAACAAATTTCAGTAGTAAACTCAACATTTTCTTATTAATACTAGAAGTGTACTCGCGAAATACGGCTAGATACATCACGATTTTAATGTTTCATTTTATTTTCGATTTTTTGTTGATTTACATTACGATTTTGGATGGTTGTGAGAGAGTGACAATGATTTTTTTTTTATATAAATTTGTTTAATTTAGACTTAATAATATAATGTAATTTATTTTGGTTTAATAATATAATTTATTTTGGTTTAATAATATAATTTTATTTATAAAATATTCTGTAAGATTTTTTAATTATATTTTAGATTTTTTATATCTAAAATATGCTGAGAGTTATTTTAGGAGAGTTAAAGTGGGAAATGATTTTAGGGGAGTTAAAATGGTTAGAGATAATGATTGAAAATTAATGAATAACATTAAATGTAGTACATACAACTTTTATGATTGTTTTTTAAGTAATTAGCATTAAATAGAGGTACATTAAGCTTTAAGACTTGTTTTTTAAAAGTTTTTTATGTCATCTTTATAATATAGTATAAATAGGTCATATACATAAGCACAAGGTTGAAAAAAGAGAGATTATTCATGTTGAAGGCTTCACAAATCAGAAATACTTGCTACCATTCCAAGGGAGGGCCTCGATTCTATCTTATTGGTGAAATAGAAAACCTATTCTTCGTTGAATTTATTTGAAATTTGATTCCAACGTCTTCGTGTCACACCGATAAATTTGTCTATTTCCATGATATTTTACATGGTATTTCCGAAATATGATGAATTTTATCAAAATGATATCGAAACATCCTAATAATAATAATGAAAAGTCAATTAGATTTGTGGATTCCGTAGAGTTTGAAGGAGTCAAAGACGTCATAGAAGGAATTTTCAAGTCTTCTTCAAAACAATGACACCACTTTTAAATAATTGATTATAAAAACTACAAGTAGGCCATTGATTGACATGACTTCTAATTTGGGGGCTAAACTTGTAGTAATTATTATAAGTACTCACATCTTCCATTCTTTATAGTTCCATTCATGTATGCTTGATTCTGAATCCAAGTTTCAATATCACAATTTCCAGTTTCTTCTTCTGTGTGATTTTGCAAGAGAGATAGATTTGAAGTTAAGAGAGAGATGACGATCGGAGTAATGGAGGTGAATCTAGTGGATGCTCATGGTCTTAGCAAATGCGATTTCCTCCGTACGCATTTTTCTCAATTTTAATTCTTCTTATTAATTAGTATTGCTTATACCTATGTGCATTAATTCTTCTTATTAATTGTTTGATCAGACGGAATTGTTTTAATTGTTGAATTTTATGGTCTAAACATGTTGATCGTTGATGGTAGTCGGTGACTTGTAGACTCTCTAAATGGTTTTAAACTTTTATGGTGAGTTTGGTTTACGGGAATGAATTGGACTTCATGTAACGATTTGGATTTGGATTTGGAGGAATTTGAAATCCCTTCATGTGTTTGGTTTGTAGGATTTGGAGTGAAAGTCGATTGAAGTCTGAAGCAAGTTATGAAATTTGGATTTGAAATATCGGCCCATTGCAAAGGAATTCCAAATCCATCATGTAATTGATTTTAAAAAAGTCAAAAGGATTTCAAATCCGGTCAATACATTTCATTCCTACAATCCAAACGCAGGATTGGAATGGATTTGAAATCAAAATTCTTCAAAATCCAATCCATTCTCGCAAACCAAACCGACCTAGTCTTCTTAGGCTTCTATGCTTCTTTTTTCTAAAACAAAATTGGCTAAATTTGATTAATTATATCAATTTGGTTGGTGGTATAGCTAACCATTGCACTTTTCATCATGAAGATTATATATTTTTGTGTTTGTTTTCCTTGTTATCCAAATAAAACTAGTGAATCCAATAAATGAAGTTTGAGAAGGGTAAGATGATGCAGCGTAGGTTTGCGGAAGGATCGACAAGCGTCTAAACACTCTAAAAGAAGAACTTTTATTAATTGATAAATTGATTAACAATGAAACCTAACAATCCTATTTATAATCTAAACCAACAAAAAATAATAATTACGTAAAATAAGTCTAATCCTATTCTAACTAGAAAAGATAATTAAAAGAAAATTAGAATAAAAGAAAAAAAGGAAAATAATAGTAATCTAAGTATTGGTTGGTCACGTGAGGAATTAGGAGTTTGGGTTTGGGAGGAATTTGGAGTCTAGTCGCATGTGAGCTGGTGAAATCAAATAGTGTGCAACGTGAGTTTCATGTGAGTTAGACCACATGCAATTCACTTGCAAGTCGCTTTGGTTTCTGTGATGAGTGTGGTGAGTTTTATGTGGGTTAGGCTACATGCAACTAGCACCAAACTTGCTTCGGCCGCTGTTTATGATTCTCAATTTATTGCTTTTTCGATGCCAAATTCCGAGCCTCTTTCGAGCTCGTTTTTCTCTTCGATTTGATTTTTCTCTTTTCCAATTACTTTCAAAAAGCCTTGTTAACTCCCAAATTCTCCCTGTATCAGTCACCCTCACTTGAAAAGAACTCGTCCTCGAATTCACTTGAGAAACGTCTTCATCAGACCTGTAGAACATTCGTTTTTTCAAAAGGTTTGGATTCGCAACTTGGCCTCCAAAATTCAAAATATTTGACGGGTCTTCAAATCCCGACGGAGGTTGTTGTGATCGTCTCCATACGAGCGATATTTTATCAAACTCGAAAGGGTAAGAGATGAGAGTAACTTTACCGGGTATTGTTTCGGTTTGATCAAGGGCTTTGGGTGCGGTAATAATGGAAACAAAATCTTCGGGATTAATCTTCTTGACTTCTCGCAACAAAGATTTCGTTGGTCCGGGAATATTCTTAAACGGTTCACTTTCGGTTTCTTTGGTGGATGGTCCGAGTCTCCAAGATCTGGTTCAGACACTTTGGTCTCGGTAAAAATTTCTTGTTGCGACTCGGTCACGACGGGGATGACTTCCTCTTCAAACTGGTCCGGCAAAACTTCGTCCTTTTCAGATGGCTTTTCCGGAATAGGTGGTTGATTGACTAGGGAAGAAACTGATTGTATAATACGGTTATAGTTGTTGCTCTTCTTGTCGGTGCTTTCATCGAAACTATTAACCGCAGTTATGGCGATCTTTCGGTCTTCCCAACGGAATAGTGCGATGTTGTCTTGACCCTTATAAGTGGCATTATTATCGAATTGTCACGGTCGACCCAATAGAATGTGGCAAGCATCCATATCAAGGACATCACATAGTACCTCTTCTCGATAGTGTTTGCCAATTGAGATGGGTACCTGACAAGTTTGTGTGACTCTAACTTGAAAACCATTCTTGATCCACCCAAGAGAATAAGGACATTCATGGGGTTGAGTGGGTAGATTAAAGTAATCGACCAATTTCTGGGACACAAGGTTCACACCACTTATGTTATCGATAACTAGGTTACCTACCTTTTTGTGCACCGAACAATGCGATCGGAAAAGATTTTCATGTTGGCTTTCTTTCTTTGACGAAAGTAGTATTTGTTGGAGTACGATATTGATCTTTTCTTGGCGGTCTTCTTCGTCTTCCTCTTTAGATTTGGAACTCGAGAGATCGACCCGGTTACGATTTCCATTGCATGTCGCCATAACCGGTCCTTCAAACCTGTCTCTTCTCCGACGATTGTCGTTGACGATGTTGGGTTGAAGCCTGTTAACAACCGCCGTCAGATCAGGGAATGTCGCGGTAAAGGCCATGTTCAACTCGTCTAAATCTGCTTTGGTAGCGGGTTGTTGATCTGCCATGTTAGTGAAAAAACAGACGAATCCTGCTCTGATACCAACTAACGCAACGTAGGTTTGCGGAAAGATCGACAAGCGTCTAAACTCTTTTGATAAAGAAAATTACAAAACGTAAAACTCAAAATTCAAGAGAAAACTCTCTAAAAGAAGAACTTTTATTAACAATGAAACCTAACAATCCTATTTATAATCTAAACTAAGAAAAAATAATAATTACGTAAAATAAGTCTAATCCTATTCTAACTAGAAAAGATAATTATTAAATCTAATTTAAATCTAAAGATAATTAAAAGAAAATTAGAATAAAAGAAAAAGGAAAATAATAGTAATCTAAGTATTGGTTGGTCACGTGAGGAATTAGGAGTTTGGGTTTGGGAGGAATTTGGAGTCCACTCGCATGTGAGCCATCTTTGGTGAAATCAAACAGTGTGCAACGTGAGTTTCATGTGGGTTAGACCACATGCAATTCACTTGCAAGTCGCTTTGGTTTTTGTGGTGAGTGTGGTGAGTTTTATGTGGGTTAGGCCACATGCAACTAGCACCAAACTCACTTCGGTCACTGTTTATGATTCTCAATTTATTGTTTTTTCGATGTCAAATTCCGAGTCTCTTTCGAGCTCGTTTTTCTCTTCGATCTGATTTTCCTCTTTTCTAATTACTTTCAAAAATCCTTATTCTCCCAAATTCTCCCTGTATCATAAGATTAACAACGCTTATTTCTACTGAAAGGTAGAGAGGCTATCTTTGTATAAATCCCGACTTGTATAGAGTTTTTGAAAATAAGATTTTGTGAGAAAAAAATGTTTCTAAAAGTTTGAAAGAAGGAAAACAAGTTATAACTTAATGATATTTTGTGTATATATGGTTGTGGGGTATAATCGTATATACAAATCTTCATGATCAATAAAAGCCACAAGTCTACAACTTTATTAAAAGATTTACGAGCACCACATCATAACTTTATATTTCTTTATTAATTGTGGTGCAGACAAAATAGATCCATATGTGTTGATCCAATATAGAGGTCAAGAACACAAGAGCAGTATTGCCAAAGGTAAACAAAAACTGTTCAATATTTTCATATATATATATATATGTTACCCATTTAAAGAAAGTTTCATCATATATAAATGAAACGAAATAAAAGAAAATTGATAGCATCCTCTTGAAATGACGATGATTGATACAGGGGAGGGAAGCAACCCGAAATGGAACCAAAAATTCACATTCAGGGTAGAATACCCAGGAGCAGATCAACAACCTAAGCTTGTTTTCAAGATTATGGACCATGACACCTTATCATCTGATGACTACATTGGACAAACAACGTAAGACCCAAAATTAATCCCATGAGATATATATATCATTAAAGGGTAATTGCAACTGGTTAATTAATGGCTAATAATTATTGGATTGCAGGATCTACTTGAAAGAAGTATTGGAAGGTGGATTGGAGAAGGGAAGATCAGAGCTACGTACTCAAAAGTGTAGAGTTGTGGATAATAATCAAAGCTACCGTGGAGACATTAGAGTGGGTCTCATTTTCACCCCAAGGGTACCTACCTACTTATTCCCCATTTCCAAAATTAATTTATTCACATATGAATAGAAAGATATTTGATACTTTTGCTTATATATTTTATTTGTTTGTATTTTGATGGATACAGGTTGAAACAGAAAGTTATGCACAAGAATTTGGAGGTTGGAAAGAGAGCCAATGGTAGTTTGTATGTGGATTCTGTATTTGTTTTTTTGTTCATAAACTTGAAATAGGTTTTTTAATCTTGTTTATTGTATATTTAGTGTAAATGGTAGCGATTGAATTAATTATTGGTCATAAACTTTTGACAAAATATTGTTGGAGCATTTCCAACCGATTGAAGATTTTTATTTCAAAACCTTCTTCGAAATAGAGAAAGTAGCAGAGTCTCTAAACTTGAAGGACTCTTTAAAAATGATTGCTTAAGAGCATCTCCAACAACTATGCTAAATTTTTTCTAAAATAGAGTAAAAAAAAGTCAAAATCTCTAAAACTTTTTGCATCCAACTCCAACAGCTATGCTATTTCTCTCTCTTCTCTAAAAATTTAGAGATTTCTCTAAATTTAGAGATTTTTGTAATCTCTCTCCTCATTTTTCTAGTTTAGCATAAGGGATAGCATAACTGTTGGAACAATAAAAATGCTAAAATCCCACTATTTTTCTATTTTAGCATAGCTGTTGGAGATGCTCTAAGAGCATCTCCATCAAATTCTCTATGATTTCCCTAACATAGAGAATTGTTGTAAGGTGGAATGCCTTTCGTGACCCTTTCTAAGCTCTTGGATCCTGAGCAACAACCCCATCCAGATCTATCTACTAGACAATTCATCTGGTGACTTCACGCTCATGTCACCAAAGAATCCCCGAGAAACATCAAACATTTCCGATGAGATCCGTGGAGCTATTCTTAGATAGCAAACACTAGCTCCTGGTGTAAAAAATCTTAAATAAAAAGTTGAAATTAACTCCAACAAATTATCTATTAGAGATTTCAACATCTCTATAACTTTATACTCCCAATACACTTTTTAAAAATATATATATAAAATAATAATAACTTAGGGGGTGTTTGGTTTTGACTTTTGAGGTAAAAAAATGAGAATAATAATAAAATATAAAAGAGACATAAAAAACTCTTAATTACAACATTTTAAGCATAAAATACAACTAATTAAAGCCAATTACTTAATTTACAATTTCATAATGCATTGATACAACTTATCCAAGCACAATATCTCACATCATCATCTATTTGTGGAATGAATACTCATTTATTAATATAAATATTTGTTTTTTATATTTAATGGATGACTTGATCAATATTATCTACTATTATCAATATTTATTTTTTATATTTGTTGGATGATTTGATCAATATTACTATTATCAATATTTATTTTTTATTTTATGATTTGATTTCAATATATCTATATCTATATTAGTTATAATCTCATAACTAATATATCTATACTATATTATAAAAATATCCATTGATCTAATAAATATATTTTAATAAAAAATAAAACAAGCAGTTTATCTCATAGTGTTTATCCTGTATTTAATATGTTTATTTGCAGTTAGTTATACAAATAAAAACATGAGACTTTAATAAGTTATAATTATGTTTCATTAACTTGTAATTTTGAATTTTAACTAATATATTTATAATATATTAAAAAGCATTTAAGTTAAATTCTTAAAAACTAATTTTTATGCATTAGGTACCACTTATTAATGCATATTACTTAAAATCCAAAAGTACAAATTGATCATATCTTATAAAAGCTCAATGTTTGAATTCGTGTAACTAACTGCAAATAATCACTTATTTTTATTTTCTAAAATATCTAAATTTTTTAACTATTGATATAACTAACCGGTAAATATAAAAAAATTCGAGATAAAGCACCCTATTTTTATTTTTTTATTGAAGTATGTTATCTTTTTAATTTTAAATATAAAATATCTTAAATATAGTTATCATTTAAATTAAACATTTTTTGACCCGTAACAAAATACTTTATTATTATTTTTTTAAAAAAAAGTCATAATTAAACTAAACTAAAATATATTTTTGTTTTAAATCTAGGTTTCTCAAAATCGTAAAATAAAATCAAAAAAGACTAACAAAAAGTATGAATAATGATCGAGGGTTCGACTTCTAGATTTCAGAAACTCGCTGCATTGCGAGGGTACATTTCTAGTAATAATAAAATTGCTATTTGGTTTGACATAATATAATTGACCCATTACCTCAAACCTATTAATTTTCATACCTAACCAAATTGGGGTAATGAAAATCTTATTCCTGCTCATTCACCTTTTTTTCCATACGCCCTTCATCTCTCGATGTTGAATGAAACATAATTTTTATTTTCATGTTGGACGACACATATTTCCTATTCCCATTCTACTTCATTTTCTTTTTCATTCACACTCCTTAAAATGAACCAAACGCCCCCTTAATCTCATTGGTAGAAATGAATAAAAAAATCATTTTTTTTCTCAAATCAAGTTTTAGAGAATTCTCTAATTTCTTATAGTTTATCCATTACAGAGAAAAATATAGATAATCTATTGGAGGAAAATAGAGAATAAAATTTTAGAGAATCTGTTGAATATGTGCTAAAAAGATTTTTTTTTCTTCATACCATGAGAATCTTTGAAATTAAATATTTAAAAGATATAAATAATATTTTATGACATGTATTAAATAATTTAATAATATAATTCATACCGTGATCTTTAACATGAATAAACTACCAAAGTATTTTTTTTAAGATATTGATTTTTTATTTTAAACAATTTGTTGAAGATGATTTTAGACATGTTTTGTTGGTCGTCATTTGAACAAGTCAAACACATTTTTTTATATAGACCCAAAAATTAAATATAACACTCTAAAAATTGGTGCGATTTAAAACTTAAATTTTTGGCAATATGACGGCTGTAAATTGGTGAAACCTGTAGTACAAAATCCGTCAAGGCATCCCAAAGTATCAACCCAAAGAGGGGAATAAAACACAAGAAATACAAGTTCACTAAGCGAGGCATATAAAGTTACGACAACCTAAATAATCTAGATTTCCCTATCAGATTACAATCGGGTGTCGCTATCCTCTACAAACTAGTGACTATACACCAAAAATGCCGGTCTCTAGATCTTTCAAAATGACCGCTCTCGATCGCTCGATCGACCACTCATTCCCGTAGATGCCCGCCACTAGAGTTTCCTGTCATACATGACAACCAAAGAAACAAGTGTTAGGCTAAGGCCTAGTGAGAACACATAAAGGAAATTAAATCATGAAAAGAGATCACAATACGAGATCATTATAGTTTTCACGGCGCTCTACCAATGTGTTTCACCTGACATTAATCAATATGCCACAAACAATATCATCAACGCAATTTATAATGTTTTCCCAAGTCATTTGATCTTGACTAGCATCAACCCAAACAAGATCTTTAGCTATTTGGCACTCAATCCAAACCGGATCTTTAGCCTACTTATGACCTCAACTCAAACCGAGTCTTTAGTCTATACTTGACCTCAACTCAAACCGAGTCTTTAGTCTATACTTGACCTCAACTCAAACCGAGTCTTTAGTCTATACTTGACCTCAACTCAAACCGAGTCTTTAGTCTATCCATATATGGCAACTCAAGTCGAGACTCAAAATCAATATCAAGTCCCATTTAATGACCAAACATACAACTCATTACTCTTACTTGGCCATTACTACATAGCTTGGCCAAATAACATATTTAATACT
This sequence comes from Arctium lappa, assembly GCA_023525745.1. Lineage (NCBI taxonomy): Eukaryota > Viridiplantae > Streptophyta > Magnoliopsida > Asterales > Asteraceae > Arctium > Arctium lappa. Next base: position 126,287,759 of record CM042049.1, read on the forward strand.
CTCCATTTGCATTTTACCCCCAAATTAGGGTTTGAGGTTAACTCCACATGAACAAGTAAGCAATAACTAAAATACACGTAATTACCAACACATTATCAGACATGTATGAGAATGGAAGAGTCAAGAAACACTCACCTTGGTGATCTCTCACAAGAAATCAACCCTAAAGTGGTAGGTGGGAAGTTGGAGACTTGAGAAGTGGTTGCAAGCTAAAATCCTTCCAAAATCACACCTAAGGAAGCATTTATTCCACCATTAAAACCACCATAAGATCATTAATTGATATGGTTGAAGTTGGGGTAGAAACCTTACCAAAATCGCTGGAGAGAAACCCTCTATCAGCTCCCAAAATCAACCCTAAATGAAGAAATCCCGTAAATGAGGTATTTATACCCCTACTGCCCGACGGCGATTGTGACATCCGTCACTATCGCGGGCAATGTCGCGAGGGTTCCCCACCTCACGGTACAGATGGGGCGATTGTGCCCCGGCGATTGTGACCTATGTCACTATCGCGGGCATAGTCGCGAGGACTCCCCACCCCGCGGTACAAGTTGGGCGATTGTGCCCTCGCGATTGTGACCACGTCACTATCGCGGGCACTATCGCCGAGAAGGCCCCAACTGACCCAAATTTACCAGTTCTGATTTTTAACTCGCGAGGACCAAAACTGATCGAGACCCCCGATACACATAAATCCCAAAACATGATAATTCATAACATGATAATATCAAATACCAAGCTTCTAAAATTTGGGGTGTTACATTAAAATCTTGAGTAAATTATAATTTTTCGTCTATATGGTTTATAAATTGCGATTTCCTTCTCTGTAATTTGTAATTTATTGTTTTTTACTCCTAAACTAATTCCTACCCTTAAGTATAAGGGACTAAAAATAATAAAGTTTTAAACTATAAGGACCGAAATAACAATAAATTATAAATCATAAGAACGAAACAATAAATTACAAACCATAGGAATGAAAATCGTAATTTCTAAATCACAAGGACAAAAATAAAAAAATTTAACAAACCACAATGACTAAAATTGTAATTTACTCTAGAATCTAAAAATGGCTGCCATTTATAAAATTTTCAGTGAATTATGGACTTGGATGTTTTTTCTAGGGTCTTTATGGTGTGTTTATTATGGTTTTAAGATATGTTCATTGGTCACTTACGTAAAGTACATATACGAGTCACGAGTAAGAGGAAGTGGTAACGGTCGATGGATGTTCATATTTGAGTACCCAAGCTACAGGGTATGGAGCCACGTCGTTCGGTTGGCATGCTCATGGTGGCGAAACTACTGTTTTCTAGTTTTAGCCAAGATAGACAAGACGACATTGGTTGAACTCGTACCTCTCGAGGCCCAACACTGTGGTATTTAGTATGTCTTGGTTGTCTCTCTCACTAATCCCATTAAAATAAATTTGTTAACTTAGTTAGTCTTTTTCTCTTTTTTTTTGTCTTTTTCCTATTAAAAAAGTAAAACAATATATATAGGCCATGTTAATTTCCTATACATATATATGTGTGTGTGTATCAATAAGGGTATCAAAATAAATAAATAAGAATTCGTTTTATAATTTGATTTGTTTAAATTAAAGAATTAATTGTATTAAATTGTCACACCCAAAAAATCAGGGCTATGACGTGTAGCAGCTACAACATAAATCATAAAAGATTCATACCTTAAACTCAAAAAAAACTTAGCAACAAAAGTCTTAACATAGGTTCATCAACCTTACAAGACAACTTAAAATGAAACAACTTCAACACTTTAAACACTTGGAGCGAATTTTGGGTCTTCCTAAATCTCCTCTTTTCCTCTCAAACTACCTGGTACAACGCCCCTGAGAGATGCATACTAAAAACGTCAGCTTGCACCAGTGAGTTCGTGGTTTTCTTTACATGCTCAACATGATCAATTAAACTTAAAAACATGCTTAAAGCTATAATGAAATATGCTAGGAAAACATACAACTTGCAACATGTATTTCATCATAAAACATAACCATTCGCCAAACGTAGGTGCTATCTCACCATGCTATTGGCCTACACAAAGGTTGTCTCACTTATAGGGGCCATTTCCCCAAGCAACGACCAAAAATACTACACAAAGGTTGTCGTGCTTATAGGGGCCATCTTCCCAAACAACGACCAAAAATACTACACAAAGGTTGCCACACTTATAGGGGCTATCTCTCCAAGCAACGACCAAATCAATAACGATATGCTATTCTGGCAGCAACCTGCCTAGTTCATCGGAAACCGACATATATCACATAAAATCACATATCTCATATATTTCAAAAACTTTCATATATGCAAAGCATGTAACTCAATACTGTAAACATATATAATTTGAATATAAACTTTTACAACATATTTGCATACTATGCACGCATCTCCATTTTATAAATCACATGAACTCGCCTTGAATATTGTGTGGATGTCAAAAAGACTAACCGTGTGTGCTTGTATCGAACCAAGTACCTACGTCACATAATACATGTTTACTAAGGGGTTGTTTGTTTGTTTTTTAAAAACCTCTTAATGGTTCTTAAGTCTGAATCATTCAGACCTTTTTACACACCACCTCTTATTAATCATAACTAAAATAAGACTTCAGACTTTAGACATCTTAAAAAACAAACGGCACCTAAGTGTGTATGTACATTGAGTGACCAACTTTAATTAGGCTATTTACCATTGATTCAACCCAACAACAGTTGCTTCCTTTCCTTTCTTGAATCAATGGCTTATAACATGAGACCAAAAAGTTTCTTAACATAATATGCTACTTTATGAATGCTTCAACTTGAATCTATTATCACATTCATAGATGCGCTTCCAAACATATATATACCTTGACGTGTTCCACGTCGACTAAGCTAGAATAGAAATATTCCAGCACTGAACATGCTACTAAACTCAAAGTTTTCTCACCCTTCTAGGAGGTTTTTGAATCCGACATCTAAAGACAACTTTTATAACTGCCTCTTCTGATTCCATTGAATCTAGAATTGCTTCTATTGGAGTTATATATGATTTTATGCGGATTTTATATAAGCAGTGTGCTAATGTCGTACCATATTCGACCAGTTCCAAAAAGACGATTTTTGTCAACTTAGATCCAAAATCAGGTCATGCTCATGTGACGTAGAATTGTACTAAAGATCTCAACCTTTCCGAAAACATATCACATGCATTGTTTCGATGAACAAGCGATTTTTTACAAATTTTACAATCAACACAAACGTTTCTAATTTTTCTCACAGCAACACAAGGCTTGCATTTTTAAATGCTTACTACCATGGCCTTAAGGCCTCTTCATCAACCTCTTACAAAACTCAAAATTGATACATAATAATCACCTTACGGTTGTCTAGCATGCCTTTAACTCGACAATTGATATTAAACACAACTCAAACGTTTTAGTGTTGAAACTGTACTCTAAAAACGAACTAAAAGAAATAAATATATACCTTTGTGATTTCGCCTTCTAAAATTCACGACATCCTTCCTTTCGTTCTTGAAGCCTTGAATTCTTCAACCTTCCATTTCTTTTTAAAAAAATCTTCCTTTTGTGTTTATGGGTTCGTGAAACACATAAATAAAAATGGAAAGGAAATTCAATACCTTTTCTTGATAAACCCAAAAAAAAAAATTGTTTCTCCATTCCCCCATCTACAACTCCCTTCCAAAAACAAAGCAAAAGTGGAAGTTATCCACATCTCCCATGTTGGCTAAGTCAAATCTAAGTTAAGCCCCATAGTTTTCTTAAGGGTGCGTTTGGTATGCAGAACAGAGTAGAACATCACAGAATATAACAGACTTGTTTCATGTTTGGCGTGACCATATGTGGGACACGTTAGAACTAAGTGGAACAAGCACGTGACACACTTGTCCCACTCCAACCCCCTGGAACTAAGTAGAACAACAATACTTTGACTAATATACTTTTTGTTAAAAAACATAAAACATGTCTTCTCATCATCCACACCTCCAAGCTAGGGGTGTGCAAAACCCGAATAGTCTGAAATCCGAATCCGCATCCGAACCGAAAATAAGGTGTTTTTGCAAAATCCGAATACCCCAAAATCCGATAACCCGAAACCCGACATTTGGGAGGATATCCAGGTTCGGATTAGGGTTGATCGTTGGCCACCAAACCCGTCCGAAAACCCGAAATAACATAAATCTAAATTTTAAATACTATATATATATATATATATATATATATATATATATATATTTATCTAATTATTTTTTGAAAATCGTAAATTATAGTCTGTTGAAATATTTTCTACATTTTAAACTTGCTATCGATTTCATCAATCTTTCAATCGATTGTATTCATCCTAAAAAACGATTGAATTTATATATAACTTTTGCATTATATAATATCCGAACCCGACCGACATCAATCCGAAACCCGACCAACCCAAAGAAACAACCTAAAATCCGAAACTTAAAATTTGGGTTTTGATTTCCATATCCAAAATCCAATCGTGATAAATTAGTTTTATATTTTTGATAATCCATTGCACTATGTATTAGTGATGTAAGTTAGTTTTATGTGATGTAATCTATGATTTTTCATCAGGGGTAAATTCGTCATTTAACTGGTCTAGTCATGTTCTGTCAAGTTTTGTCATGTCTTGCCAAACGTTGGACAACTGTCCTATTTTGTTCCGTCTTGTCCTGTTCCATCTTGTCCTGTTATATCCTGTCTGCATACCAAACACACCCTAATTGACATATTAATCCCCCAACCTACATTCTTTTACTTGGGAAACTTGGTCACTACCATTTACATGTTTTACAAATATCCCCTAAAATTGGGGTGTTACATAACTTTTCATACCCAAATAGAAAACAATAAATAAAATCATCTTTAATATAAATATTTTTTAATTTAAATAAATCAAATTATAAACTGTTATCTTATATGTGTCAGTGTGTCTAAATATTGTTTTTACTTTTTTAATAGAAAAAAAGCTAAAAAGACTAAAATAACATTTGATTTAACTGAGTTAACATATTTATTTTAACGATGTTAGTAAGATGGACAATAGGTAAACCAAATTAAATACCACAAGAATCAAAACCATAATAAACATCCCATAAAAATCCTAATGAAAAAAAAATCAAAACACATGGATAAAATCTGTAATTCACTCTAAGTTTTTATAGAGACAGAAATGGGAAAACTTATTAGCACCCTAAAAATCTTATATACATCCTACCCCACCCCCATACCCAACCTACCACTCATAATTAACTCGATGTGTTTGATTTTTTTATTTTATTTTAAAGTTTATATAACTTTTTATGTTTCCAAGGTAATTTACACCCAAGGTTGGGTGTAAATAATAGGACCCGACAGAAATTTGTTTAATTATTTAATTTATATTTACATATTTTAGTTCTTTTATGAATTATAAAAATCAAATAGAGGCCATTGTGGGAATCCGATCTACAATTTCCTTGTCCACATATTAAAATAACACACATAATTAATGTAAAAATATATTGATAAATTAAATAAATAAATGTATATTAAATTAAAATAGTGAAGTTTTGTATTTTAACAAGGTGACATTGACAACAATTACTGACAAACAGAAGAAGGATCATCTTTACAGTTTTCATCTTTGAACTATTTGTTCAATTTACATGCTTAAGTTATTTCATTGTTAATTCTAAATAATTATTTTGTAAAACTTTTATTCTTATTTTTAACTTTGAGTAGGAGAATTTTTGCCATTTTCTTGTATTTATCTTCAAACTCTGATCATCTTCTTTTGTTAACATTACATGTCCAACCATATTACATGCATCTCGACCAATCCTATTTTGTTTTTGAATTCTTATATTTTCAAATCTAAATTCATAGAAGCCATAAACAAACTTCGCTAATTTAGACAAATTATTAAAATGATAACAACAATAATAATTTCGATCACATGAACAAATTTAAACCACCAACTTTTTATTATAAAAAATAAACTCAACTTCGTTAAAAATAAAAAAATCAAACCCTAAATTCTGAAATAATCAATTAAAACTACATTTATCTTCTCCAGATGCCCACAATTCAACTACAGTCCCATTCCATCAACCATCTTAAATGCCCCTAATATTTTCTATATTTTTATTTTTGTTTTGTTAGCTACGAAAGGGAAGCATATATATAGTTTTAGTTCTTACCACGGTTTATGCATTCCATACCAAATTTGTAGTTGTCATTTAGAGAAATTTAGGCATTGTTTGACAAAAAAAGCTAGTTTTTTTTGTACATATTTGGATGACCATAAATTAGCTTATAAGTTAGTTTATCGAAAAACTATTCATAGTAGCGTTTTGAAAAACTATCTTATTAACTACCAGCTAGTTTGTCAAACATAGCCTTAAAATGCCTTGTTGGTGGCTAAGGTAAGAGAAAGGTGATGGACATGGTGGTTGAGGTAATCAAAACCAATTTCAAATTAGGGTTTGTGTCTGAGGTAATTAAGGTTTTGGAATTGATTTTGATAAATAATTAAAATTTTATTTGTTAATATTTAAATTAGTGGTTTATAATTATATGTTGGTATTTAAACAAATAACCGTTTATTATTTAAAGTCAAAAGAATAAATAAACAAAAAACTCATGACTCGCACATTACGTGGTTGCATTAACATATCTCAATTAGAATGCAGTTAAAAAAGAACCAAGTCGTCATTAATTGATTTTTTTAAACTAAGCCAGCTGCCAATTAAATACTTAATAGTTTAGGGACCAAAATTACTCAAATAACCAAACAAAAGTTGGCTAATTGGCATGTGTTCAAAACTTTAGGGGCTTAACATGTAAATATTACTTATAAGTACTACTGACGTTTTTCTTTATTTATAGCTCCATTTAGGTACGTTTTTATATACGTGTCATCTTCAATTTCATCATTTCCAGCACCTTCTTTTGTGTAATTTTGGGAGAGAGAGAGCGAAAGAGATTTGAATTTAAGCGAGATGACCATCGGAGTGTTGGAGGTGAATCTGGTGGATGCTCGTGGTCTCAGCAAATCCGATTTTCTCAGTACGTATTATTCTTGGTTCTAATTCTTCCTGTACTTGTTTCATGCGCTTCTTTTGAAACATTTGTTCAATATTGTTCAATTTATGTGTATTACATAAGGCAAAATGGACTAATTGATGTAATGAAGTTCAAAATCCCTTGTGTTGTACATAGTTTGACCGGTAACATGTTGATTTTGTGAAATTTGATAGTGTAAATAATAATTTATGAAAGATTTATGAAATGTTTACGAAAATAGATGTTAAACTTGACATTCACATAATGAAATGTTATATTAAATAGAAAAACTTTGAAACTTTGTTGCATTGAAATTCAAAACCTTGTTATGTTGATTGTCCTTTTGAGGAGGAAAGGGGGGGGGGGGGGGGGGGTGGAGAGGTTACGTTGATCTTTTGTAACATTTTTTTGTATTTTGTCTTTTAGGGCTTAATCATTTAAGAACTTTAAATAATGTGAGGTTCATTTTAGTTAAGATAATTAATGTTATTAATTAAAAAAATAATCAAAGATAATTCCATGCTTATATCTTTCTCTCTCCTATCTTTGTATTAACATATATACCGTACACACAAGATGAAAACATTGTGAACACAATGTAAGTAACCTTAATAATTTTTTTACAAGGATGTTCATAACACAAGGTTCACATTGTGTTGGACTTAGGACATCAAATCTTCTATTGAGAATTATAAATCAAAATCTCTATAAATGTTACATTCAACTCCAACATAATCTTTAATTTTTTAATATTCTACCATTAGTTATATTAATAGCCAATACGTTTAATATCTCAACACTTTTTCAACAAACTTTCAAACACATATCATATAGAGTGGTAATTTTCAACAAACTTTTTATAAAATAATAAATTTTAACAAACGATATAAAATGGCAATTTCCATAATTTTTATATAAAAGAAATAAATTCCAACAAACTTTATATAAAATGGTTATTTTCAACAAACTTTTTACAAAATGATAATATTCAATAAAGTTTTTATAAAATGGTATTTTTCAACAAACTTTTTAATACAATATATGTGAATTTCGAAAAATAATCTAAGGGGGTATTTGGTTGGAGGTATTGGGGGGTTAGGAATGAGAATGAAAAATGTTGTTTGGTTTGACATAATATAATGAGTCCATTATCCCAAACCCATTAATTTTCATTCCTGACCAAATTGGGGGGAATGAAAATCTTATTCTCGCTCAGTCACCTTTTCTCATACGCCCTTAATATCTCGACATATTTTTTATTTTCGTGCTGGACGGCACATATTTTTATTAAAAAATATTATATAAAATAATTTTTTATTGATTATATTGGTTTAACCAAACAACATCAATGCAATGTTCATTCCTGTTCCTATTCTACTTCATTCTCATTTTCATTTTTATTCCTATTCCTTAAAATGAACCAAACGCCCCCTAAGAGATTTTGAGAATTTTTGTTACAACAAATTTCCCAAAAACCTTTACTAAAATGGAGAAAGTATGAGAGGGGTGTGAAGTTCTACAAATTTAGAGAAATGTCAAAAAATGATTAATTATGAAAGAGAAATTATTTTTTATTATTTCTACCAATGAAAATCTTTGAAATATATATATAAGAGATAGAAATAATATTTTATGAAAGATATTGAAAATTTTAATAATATAATTGATATTGTAATCTTCAAAATGAAAAAGCTATTGGGGTTGGGTTCCGTTGAGAAGTTGAGTTAATGGTGAGAAACATGAGAAGTGGTTATCGACCGTTGGATGAGAAATGGACGCACATTAGGATGAGATGTACCAGATCAATTCACTTCTAAGTCGCAATTCATGTGAGGGTTTGAGATTAAAAGAGATCAACGGTTCATATCCACTTCTCACGTTTTCTCACCATTAACTCAACTTCTCAGACGGTCCTTCGCGTTGAAAATAAATATAATTTTTATTTAGAAATTTGACTTTGATTTTCCATTTTAAAGATAAACATAAATTTTAGAGAACCTATATTGAAGATATGAAGTCACTATTTTCCCTTCAATTTTATTTTAGAAAAGGCATTTATGATTTTGAAGGCAGGCAGGTAGCTATGCATTGAATGTTCTATACTCTATTCAATGTGTCTCCACAGTTCATACCTAACCACAAAGCAAGACTCCACGAACATTCAATGTTTTAAAGTATGCTGTAATTTGGTTCAATATTTGTTTAAGAAGTTGATTATCGGCAATTTTATTGGTCTTACATGAAATCCGTCTCCAATAACACCAATTTAAGGGGTAATTTTTTTAGCTCACTCAGCAGCTGAGGTTATCAGGGGACGGGGAGAGGGAATGGTCCATGATTGAACCCGAGACCTGTCTAGTATTTGTATAAAGTCATCTCATCCTTTTACAAACTAGGCTACACGCCAGAGACAATTTGGTTCAATATTAGTGGCACACAAATGTTTTTTGGTGACCCACTAAAATTTTAGAGACTATTTGTTTTTCTTAAACTACCTCTTAATGGCTCTTAAGTCTGAATCGTTCAGACATTTTAACATTCAAGCTCTTTGTTGTTTTCCAGAATCTCTTAACTCTTAAATACATCTGAAATAAGAAAAAGTGGTGACCTAACTTATTAAAATCTCTTACCGCCGCCTCATTTCATATGTTTTTCTTTCTCTCAAGACGTCTCCATACGTTACAAAAACAAACAATTTTATTGATTCAAATTTTAGACTTAAGCACCACCTCTTATTAATTAGAAGTAAAATAAGATGTCAGACTTCAGACCTCTTAAAAAACAAACGCCACCTTACTGAATACATTTTTCTTTTAGTTGTTTTATTTATTTATTTATTATAATACGTTGGTAATCTTCCTCTAATACATATGCTACTGAAATTTATTATTAAAATAATAAAATTCCAACAACTCCTATATATATGTTTTACGTACGGTGTCTTCAATTTCTTGTTACCTTGGCTTTAATTATTGTTTTGTCTCATATTAGTGATATTTGGTCCGCATGCACTTGGTAATATATATATATATATATATATATATATATATATATATATATATATATATATTGTAGAGTTGAAACATGTAAGAGAATCTTGATGAGCAATGAAAAACATACAGTTTTTTATAAGATTTACAATCAGGACATCACTTGAAGTATGCTCTTTTTATTCATTATGGTGCAGACAAAATAGATCCATATGTGTTGATCCAATACAAGAATCAGGAGCACAAGAGCAGCATTGCCAATGGTAATTAATTCAACATTATATATATTTTACCATTTAAGATATATAAAGAAAAAGACGTACTCGCATGATTTCCCCTCTGCATAACTTAAAATGATGTTTTATTTCATTCATATATACATACCGTTATATGTTAATTATTAAATTAACAATGCAACTAATATAAACCTTAAAACAAACAAACATGTGAACTAACTAATTAATACTTATAAACTTTAAATGATGCATGCAGGGCAGGGTAGCAACCCAAAGTGGAACGAAAACTTCACATTTAGGGTAGAATATCCAGGAGCAGACGAACAACCTAAGCTTGTTCTCACCATTATGGACCATGACACCTTCTCATCCGATGATTGTATCGGACAAACAACGTAAGACCTTAATTAAATCAAATATTGATTATGGTTTCACAAATATATATACATACTATCACTATATATTGGATTAATTATACGAGATACATTCTTCTAGCTAAAAACGATCCAAACTACATACATTAATTTGGATGTGGTTTCTAGTTCAATTTCGTAACTTACGAATGATGCATGCAGGATATACTTGAAAGAACTATTGGAACAAGGAACAGAGAATGGAACCGCCGAACTACGTCCTCATAAGCGTAACGTTGTAAATAGTAGCCAAAGCTACTCTGGAGAGATTCGAGTGGGTCTTACCTTTACCCCAAGGGTACTTTATCTTAAACCAGTTAAAAAATATATATGAACATGCATAAAACGATACAAAATGGTGAAATCTTTAATAGTTTCGCTTATGTTTTGTTTGATTTTTTATGGATACAGGAAGAAACTGAAACTTATGAGAAAGAATTTGGAGGATGGAAAGAGAGCCAGTGGTAGTTTATGCGTAATGAATTTAATTTGTAGTTGGAGATCTAGTCCGTAGACGTTCGATAGGTGGATGGTGATGCGAATGTTAATGAAACTTTTAAGTATTATCAAGGTTCATATTTTGTTTATTGTATGCTTATTATTGTCATGGTGTGGTTGAATTATGTTATGCAAAAAGGGTATGATGTCGTATTATGGAGAAGGTAAATAGCGTGTCAAATGGATTTCAATTGAGCCCAAGTGGCTCAATGTTAATTCATGTTCATGTTAATTTTTGACCCAAGGGAAACAAATACTTGTGAAGAACTTGAAACCATAAAAGAATGCAATAACAAAATAAAACAAATTTGTATCCACTTGTATAGCTTGAGGTTTTACTACAAAATAACTAATCTTTTTGTTCTCATTGAATTGAGATTTTTTGACTTTGAAAGTCAAATAAACCATTTTTATATTTAAAATCCACTGGAAATGTACCCTCGCAATGCAACAGGTTTCTGAAATATAGAACTCGAACATGTGATCATTATTCATACTTTTTGTCAGTCTTTTTTTATTTTATTTTACGATTTTGAGAAACCTATATTTAAAACAAAAATATATTTTAGTATAGTTTAATTATGATTTTTTATAAAAAATAATAATAATAAATTTTGTTACGGGTCAAAAAATGTTTAATTTAAATGATAACTATATTTAATATATTTTATATTTAAAATTAAAAAGATAACATACTTCAATAAAAAATAAAAATAAGGTGTTTTATCTCGAATTTTCTTATATTTATCGGTTAGTTATATCAATAGTTAATTTTTTTTAATATTTTAGAAAATAAAAATAAGTGCTTATCTACAGTTAGTTACATGAATTCAAACATTTAGCTTTTATAAGCTTAACTTATGGTTAATCAATTTGTACTTTTGGATTTTAAGTAATATGCATTAATAAGTGGTACTGATAGGGTAATTTTATTTACCCTATTTTTAACTCGCTTTTTATAATTTTGAGCAATTTTTATTTCCCCATTGAGTCTTTTTATTATCTAGTTTTAGTATTTTTTAATTAAATAAATGTTTTACGTTTTTGTTGTTTCTTTGTTTATTTTTAAAATAAAACATCGCAAAAATCTTATTTTTACTCATGCTTTTATTTTAGGATCGACGCGAAGGTCATGGGAAGTCGACATCGTGAGATAACGCATATACGACAAAAAGACTTTCCCTTTTTGGACCGACGCAACAAACCGTGACGATGAAATCACTCTCTTTTGGGCTCGAGGCCGAAATCTCTTTTGATGGACCGAAATACTTGGGCCGAATTACATGGACCAAAGACTACTTGGATTGATGTCTTTTGTTTTGTCAAAAAGTTGGGTCAAGTAATTCTTTTGTTGGGCCATTAAATTATGAAAGGGCTAAAAAGCCTTGTAAGCCTCAAAGCCCAAATTTAGTAATTGTAGCCTATAAATAGGAGTTAGTAGTAGAAGTAAAACATAACTTGATACTTGGAACTTAATTGTTTCCTTGGTTTTTGCCTACCTCCTTCATACATGCTAGGTTCAATGAATCTAGACATGTATTTCCCTAACCATTAGATCATTTCCTTAAGCCACCATCTTTGTAAATTGGTTTGAAGCATTGAGCTAAAAGCTAGTAGTTGGAAGCTTTGGCTCATAACTCAAACCACATTTTGGTAATATATGTTATCTATTTCTTCAATTCACAAGTATCGCATCGTCATCATTTCTTGCTCTCGTGTTACGATACTCGTTTGTTTGTAACTCTTGGTTTTTATTGTGGTTTCATTACGGCTTTAATTCTATTACAAACCGGAAATCCGAAAACTAATTTCGGATTCCCAACTTTTGTTGGTTCACGGTTTGTTGTAGTTTATTAAAGTCGTCTTATGTTTCCAATTTTGTAAAAACCAATTGTACGTTGGTTAATTTTCCTTTACGTCGTTGCATCGTTAATACGTCATGAAACCTTCAAGTTCAAATCTCACATTTGAAACAAGATTTTCCTTCACCATTTCCAAACATGTCTTAATTTTATAATTCGCATTTTTTATTTACGTTATTTATTTTAACGCATTTTAATTCTCGCAATTTAGTTTACGCAATTTTATTTTCTGCACCTTCAATTCAGTCTATTACTTTCTGTTCATTTAATTCTGCAATTTAATTTACGTCATTTCTTTTCAGTCTTACATTTCATATCCTGTCTAAGGACACGTTGTTGGCATAACATTCCTACGATTTCTATCGTTAAATGTTTGAAAACACCAACCGTCTCCTTTAGTTAACTGTCCAAGGACGCGTTGTTGGCACAATACTCCTACGGTTTTTATCGTTGAGTGTTTGAAAATACCAACCGTCTCCAACCCTAGTTAAAATTTACATTTCTGTTTCTGTTATACTCTGTACGAAGTTAAGTTGGGACCGAGACTGATCAAAAGTTAAGACAGTGTATCGTATCGCATTATTGTCCGACGTTATTTAAATTAAAGTTATATTTTAGGGTGGACTGCAATTAATCAATTGACAACTGGTTCATTGTAGGCCGACTTATTTTAAGTTACATAAAATATCAACTTTAAGATAACGAAGGAATGCGGTCTCATCATTTTAACCAATTATTCATCTTATCCCAACAGAGCATTGTACCGTGTACTTCTTTTTAATTAATTGTTCAGTAGTGTTAATCAAACCCCCAATCAAAAATATTGTTTTCGAATTCGCCATCTGAAACTTGCTTTTACAGACCCGACTTTCAAGAGAAACTTTTCCACGCTTCCCTGTGGGATCGATATTCGGTACTTTGTACCATTATTACTTGTTAACAGACGGCAGTAGATTAAGATGTATACTTGCGTCGAGATCTATTTTCTTGCATTTTAAAAAGGTGTAAACACGAAAGGTCGCAACAAGTTTTTGGCGCCGTTGCCGGGGATGCACGCTAAAAGTTTTTCTTTCTAAGTAAGGTTTATAAAATCAAGTTTTTCTTCCATCTATTTTGAAAAAAAAAAAAAAAGTAGAAAAAATATTTTGAAAAAAAAAATCATTAAAAGTTCGAAAAAGTGCATGCCAAGATTGTCACACGGTGATTTTTTTCAACTTGATCCCGATATTGAACGAACATTTAGACAACGAAGAAGAATCCAAAAGGCTAATTTAGTCTTAAATTCTTCCGAAATGTCTGAACATGAATATATGACGGATGAAGAACAAATCCCCGAGGTAAATCTAAATGGGCATCAAAACAATCAAAAAAATAATAATAATCGAAGAAATCGTGATAGGGAAATTCCCCATGACCGCGAAGATTTCAATGATCGCGAAAATCCAAATGAACCGCCAATAAATACTGATGATGAGGAACAAAACATTTTTCGATTAGCAAATTCCAAAGATGGTGGTATTATGTCTTACGCTGTTCCGGTTCTAACCCAGTTACATCCAGGAATTCTTAAACCAACTTTGCAAACCCACCATTTTGAATTAAAACCGATAATGTTTCAGATGTTGCAAACTAACGGCCAGTACGCTGGTTTGCCAGCTGAAGATCCTCATTCTCATCTTCGGTCTTTTATGGAAATTACAGATTCTTTTAAACTACCTGGTGTACAAGACGATGCTCTAAAATTAAAACTTTTTCCATATTCTTTAAGAGATAGAGCAAGGTCTTGGTACAACTCGTTGAAACCAGATTCTATAATTACATGGACCCAAATGGCAGAAAAGTTTTTGAAAAAATATTTTCCACCCACGAGGAATGCTAAGTCCAGAAATGAAATATGTACCTTTCGACAAATGGACGATGAAGCAGTTCCTGATGCATGGGATAGGTATAAAGAGCTGTTGAGAAAATGCCCTCATCATGACATTCCGTACTGCATTCAGCTAGAGACATTTTACAGTGGTTTAAATACTACTGCTAAACAAATGCTCGATGCTACTGCACACGGAGCTTTCACAGCTTGTACCTACAATGAAGGATATGAAATTCTTGAAAGAATTTCAAACAACAATGGTCAATGGGCTGATCCACGTGCTTTACCTAGAAAAGCAGCAGGGGTACAAGACACAGATGCTTATGCATTATTATCTTCACAGCTGGCCGACATGGCATCTTTAATCAAAAATCTTAACGCTGTGCAAGTTAATACTGTAGCACCTACCCCTACTATGCAATCTATACAGTGTACCTACTGTGGAGAGGGTCATCACTTTGAACACTGTCCTGGAAATCCCGAGAGAGTGAATTATGTCAGTAGTAACAACAAGGGTGGACCTTTTTCTCAAACTTACAATCCTGAGTGGAGAAACCATCCAAACTTTTCTTGGCACAGTCCTGCCCAAAATCCACCACCACCAAAGTTGCAAGGACAACAAAATTTTCACCAACAGTCTTATCACAGACCTCAAAATAACCAGCATGGGAATTTTCAGAATAATCAACCTGGTTATCAACAAAAGTCAAACCAGCATACCGACTCATCTACTTCTTTGGAAGCAATGATGAAAGCATTCATGACCCAAACACAGGCATCAATTAAAAATTTGGAGACCCAGGTGGGTCAAATGGCTTTGGAAATTAGGAAACGTCCTTCAGGTTCTCTCCCTAGTGATACAGAAACACCTCAGAGAATTGGAAAAGAACATGTGAAAGCAGTGACATTAAGAAGTAGACAGGACTTACCAGAAGATATTCAAAAAGAGCTGAAGACAGACAAAGCAGAGCCTGAAAAGAAAAACACAGTTTCAGATTCTGCTCAAGCCGGTGTAAGCATTGGGCCTGAAGACACTGTTGGGCCCATTACTGCTGCACCCATTCCAAAGAGATCAGACTATCCAACATTGTTCCCAAATGAACCCAAGGAAGATCAAAAAGTAGATGAGCAGACTGTTTTGGATGTGTCACAATCTGGTGACAGTCCCAAAATTCCTTGTGAAAACAGACCTGTGGAACCAGTTAAAGTTACACCATCCACTAAGGTAGACAAAATCTCACCGACTGTCCCAACACCTACTCCTCAAAAGACTTCATCTCCTACTCCGGTCCCTCTCTATGTTCCTTATCCCCAGAGATTAAGGAATCAAAGGGATGAACTGCAATTCAAAAAGTTTTTAGATGTTTTTAAACAGTTGCATATCAACATACCTTTGGTGGAAGCCATTGAACAAATGCCAAATTATGCAAAGTTTTTAAAAGACATTTTAAGCAAAAAGAAAAAGTTGAATGAGTATGAGACTGTAGCTCTGACAGAAGAGTGCAGTGCAATGTTGTCTAGCAAAATCCCTCCGAAGCTGAAGGATCCTGGGACTTTCACAATCCCATGTTCCATAGGAGGAAAGGAAGTAGGAAAAGCCCTATGTGACTTAGGTGCCAGCATAAACCTTATGCCTTTATCTGTTTTCAACACTTTAGGTATAGGTGAGGCTAGACCTACCACTGTTTCACTCTTGTTAGCAGATAAGTCCATAGCTTGGCCAAAAGGTAAGATTGAGGATGTCCTTGTCCAAGTTGATAAATTTATTTTCCCAGCAGACTTTATCATCTTAGATTTTGAAGCTGACAAAGACATTCCCATTATCTTAGGAAGACCATTCCTAGCAACAGGTAGAACTCTGATAGATGTCCAAAAGGGTGAACTCACCATGAGAGTTCAAGACCAACAAGTAACTTTCAATGTGTTGGATTCCCTTAGATATCCTGAAGAGAAAGAAGAATGTTCTACATTAAGTTTGATTGAATCTTGGTGTCAAGACCAAAGTTTTGGGGAGGTCTTGGGAATTGATGAGTCTGATAGTGAGGAATATACAGCAGAGTTTGAGGAATTAGAAGAAATCCAGGTTACCTCTGCTGTTGAAATTTTACATAGTGAGGATAGGAAAACGCTTGTTCCTTCTATAGAATGTGCTCCAGACTTAGAATTGAAACAACTTCCCTCACATCTGAAATATGCCTTTTTAGGAGATCCAGGGAAGTTGCAGTCATTATCTCAGCATCTTTAGACTCTGATCAAGAGGAACAACTGATTGCCATGTTGAAACTACACACCAAGGCCATAGGATGGACCATTGCTGATCTAAAGGGCATAAGCCCTACCATTTGTCAGCATAAGATCATTTTAGAAAACAAAGATTTCACCTCAGTTTAGCCTCAAAGAAGACTCAATCCTATGATGAAAGAAGTTGTGAAAAAGGAAATCTTGAAATGGCTTGATGCTGGCATAATCTATCCTATTGCTAGTAGTACATGTGTCAGTCCAGTGCAATGTGTACCCAAGAAGGGTGGAGTTACTGTGATAACCAATGAGAAAAATGAATTAATACCCACTAGGATTGTATCAGGTTGGAGGATATGTATGGACTACAGGAAGCTTAACCAAGCTACCCAAAAAGACCATTTTCCATTACCCTTCATTGACCAAATGTTGGACAGACTAGCGGGGAAATAATTTTATTGTTTCTTAGATGGTTATTCTGGTTACAATCAAATTGCCATTGCACCAGAGGATCAAGAGAAAACAACTTTTACTTGTCCTTATGGGACCTTTGCGTTTAGAAGAATGCCCTTTGGACTTTGTAATGCCCCTGCCACTTTCCAAAGATGTATGATGTCCATTTTTTCTGACATGCTTGAACAATCCATGGAAATTTTCATGGATGATTTTTCTGTTTATGGGACATCATACGATCTGTGTTTACAAAACCTTGAAAAAAGTCTTAAAAGATGTGAAGAAACAGATTTGGTTTTAAACTGGGAAAAATGTCACTTTATGGTTAAAGAGGGCATTGTGTTAGGGCATCTCATTTCCAATAGAGGTATTGAGGTTGATAAGGCAAAGTTGGAAGTAATTGCAAAGTTGTCTGAACCAACTACTGTAAAAGGTATCAGAAGTTTTCTTGGACATGCAGGATTCTATCGGAGGTTCATAAAAGATTTTCCCAAAATATCCAAACCTCTGTGTTCACTATTACAGCATGACCATGCCTTTAATTTTGATGAAGATTGCAAAAAGGCTTTTAAAATTTTGAAAGATGCATTGGTTACGGCACCTGTAATAGTGACACCTGATTGGTCCTTGCCTTTTGAATTAATGACTGATGCAAGTGACTGGGCAGTGGGAGCAGTTCTAGGTCAAAGAAAGAATAAAATATTTCACTCTATTTACTATGCTAGTAAAACTCTCAATGAAGCCCAAATCAATTACACCACCACTGAAAAAGAACTATTAGCTGTGGTATTTGCTTTTGAAAAATTCAGATCATACTTGATGGGGGCCAAAGTGATTGTGCATACTGATCATGCTGCCATCAAGTATCTCATTTCTAAGAAAGATGCAAAACCTAGGCTAATAAGGTGGGTCTTGTTGTTACAAGAATTTGATTTGGAAATCATTGACAGAAAGGGTGTAAATAATCAAGTGGCTGACCATTTGTCAAGATTGGAAAAACAGGAGCAGGATAAACACAGTGGTGATATTTGTGAGTCCTTTCCTGATGAAAAGATTTTAGCCATACAACATACTGCAACACCTTGGTTTGCAGATATTGTGAATTATCTGGCTTGTGAGATCATTCCCAAGGAATTCAATAAGCATCAAAGAAAGAAACTCATTTTTGATTCCAAAAAGTTTTTGTGGGATGATCCCTTTCTTTTTAAAATATGTGCAGACCAAGTTATAAGGAGGTGTATTCCAAAAGAAGAAGTTGCTTCTGTTTTACATCATTGCCACACAGGACCCTGTGGTGGGCATTTTGGAGGAGATAGGACAGCCGCAAAAATTTTACAATCAGGACTGTACTGGCCTACTCTGAACAATGATGCCCACAATTTTGCAAAAAGCTGCAATGAATGTCAGAGGAGTGGAAATATCTCTCAAAGGAATGAAATGCCCCTGAATGGAATTCTAGAAGTAGAATTATTTGATGTTTGGGGCATTGACTTTATGGGACCATTTCCACTCTCTAGCAACTGTGCATACATTCTGGTAGCTGTGGACTACGTGTCTAAATGGGTGGAAGCTATGGCTTGCCATTCTAACGATGCTAAAACAGTTGTCAAATTTTTGCAAAAGCAAATTTTCCCCAGATTTGGTACACCACGTGCCTTAATCAGTGATGAAGGCACTCACTTCATAAACAATGTGTTAGAGGAAGTCTTAGAGAAGTACAACATACAACATAGGGTGGCCACTGCTTATCACCCTCAGACTAATGGATTAGCTGAACTGTCCAATAGGGAGATCAAAGGAATTTTAACTAAGGTAGTCAAGCCACACCGAAAAGACTGGGCCTCCAAATTGGATGATGCCTTGTGGGCCTACCGAACCGCATACAAAACTCCCATTGGAATGTCTCCTTATAAATTAGTTTTTGGAAAAGCCTGTCACCTGCCTGTGGAGCTAGAGCACAATGCCTATTGGGCGATCAAGGAACTTAACATGAGTCTAGAGGAAGCTGGAAACAAAAGAGCTTTACAATTGTGTGAACTGGAAGAGCATAGGAATCTTTCCTATGAAAATGCGAAGCTTTATAAGGAAAATACGAAAAGATGGCATGATAGAAAAATTATTCCAAAAGAGCTCAGTGAAGGACAACAGGTCCTACTGTTCAATTCTAGACTCAGATTATTTCCTGGAAAATTAAGCTCTAGATGGACAGGACCGTTTCAGATTGCTAAAGTGTACCCCTACGGAGTAGTCGAGTTAATTGATCAAGAAAGAGGTACCACATTTAAGGTCAACGGACAGAGGGTAAAACCTTTTCTCGAACCTTCAGCGATAATACGACAACCTGTGGAGGTTGTCCATTTTCAGGAATAGAAGTATGGTTGCGTATTCTTACGTTTAAAAATATATATATATATATATATATATATATATATATATATATATATATATATGAGAAATATATTTATAGAATAGAACTATTAGTTCATCTATATATAGATATATTAGATTTAGTATTAGTTTTGTTTTTACACACACACACACACAAAAAAAAATATATATATATATATATATATATCAGATTATATCTGATTTAGGTACACCTAAAATCTGATTTAGATTTAATTATGGTTCCAAGAATTATTTAATCAGTACTTGATCTGAGGGATTTGACATCATGCCCCTAACAAACTCTTTTCCTCTCATTCTTCTTCTCCTTCTTCTTCCTCTTCTCTTTTCTTCTTCTTCCTCTCTTCTCACCGCCGGCCACAGTACAATCTAGTACTGACAAACATCAACCAATCTTTCATCCATCATCTCAAATTTTTGTTATAAAATTTTTTGAATTCACCATGGAACAATCATCCTGCAGATTGATAACACTCAAGAAATTCACCCAATGGATGAACCAAACCCTTCGATTTCTATTTCTTCATCCCAAATTCATTCTCCTCTCCTTGTTAACCTTACCACCTCTTCATCCCATACCTCAAACACATATACATCATCATCATCCTCGACCGCAAAATCCATCACCGGCGGCAACGACGACAGGACCAACACCACCGTCACTCCATCCTCACCCACCAACACCACCGTCACTCCATCTTCATCCCATACCTCAAACACATATACATCATCATCATCCTCGACCGCAAAATCCATCACCGGCGGCAACGACGACAGGACCAACACCACCGTCACTCCATCCTCACCCACCAACACCACCGTCACTCCATCCTCACCCACCAACAACCCATCTACGACCACCCCTCTCCTCACCCTTGCTACTGTCGCCGCCGCTCTCGATCCCCACCACTACGCCGCCTCCAACTCTAAAAACCCACACCCATCGAACAGACCACCGGCGACCACACCATCTCTGTTGCTGCTACCACCGAACAACCCAGCGACGACTAACCTGCGTAACCCAATCGACACCAACACCACCGCCGCTACACCCTTGAGAAACCCAAATCACCGCCACCATCACCCATCATCCCAACCCCTTTCTCCTCAACCCTTCGAAACCCTACAGTCGCCCCTACCTATACCCACCTCGAAAAACCCAAACCCTCACTTATTCACGGCTGCCAAACTCGATCATCGTCGAAGTCGACAGTCGACGACCTCCATCACCACACCGCCCAACAGTGCCATCAACACCACTACCTCCTCCATATCGCTAAATTACACAGATATGGAGCAGCGCCGAGGCCAAGCTCTTCATCACCAACATCATTCGGCAGAAACTACATCACCTACGATTCGCACCCACAACCTTTTCCCAAGGTTTGATTCCACACCCTCACCTCTCTTTCAAAATCTATCCCCACCACCCGGTTTCGCACCTAATCCACACCGACAAAACCCGAACCGAGTATTCCCCTTTCCACAACTCCACCCTGCATCAACCGAATCAACAATCCAAACTTTCCCCAACCCACCCTCTGTTTCGATGTTAAACCGATACGGTCAACCACTAACCACCCCGACCACCTCTGCCTTTCACCCCTATCAATCTCCCATTTCACAAACTACCTCCTCGACATCACTTACTCTCACCCCTATGCCACCCACGAACCTCACATTAAACCTCACACCCCCAGTACCTACTGTTGCCCCAGCCTCCACCAAAACAGCCCCTGATCGCTCAAAAAGAACAATGACCTCAGTTGCAGTCGCTAGCACCCCGCCAAAAAAGAGGAGGAATTTGGGGGTCATTTTAGGCCAAACCAGTAACTACTCCGCTGCCGGTACCTCCGAGGTCACACCAGCACAAGCCGAGGCTGCCCCCAACCGGACAGTCACGCAAGTAGACAACAAAGGGAGAGCCAAAGTCGGTATCCTTTTCCCTCCTACTAAAATACATTTGTCTTTATTCAGTTGCAAAGAAGCATTGCGAAAATACCCGTCCTTTAGACGGAAGGTTTGTCAACCGCAAAGAGGGTTCGCTTCGGAAACTCTCCAAACGCACCCTAGATTTTCTGAAATGATAAAATCCTTAGGATGGGAGCTATTTTGCACAACCCCGGAACAATATAACATCGATTGGGTCACGGATTTTTTCACAGAATTGTCAGTCACAAGCGGTTTAAATGCAATGATACGAGAGACCCCAGTTAGCTTTTCAGCTGATCGTATTAACACACTTCTGGGTCTCTCGCCACCCGCTCAATCCGAATTCCATCGTTTATTGGATGAGGCTTCCGACGTTGATTTATCCACTGTTTTACACACAATTGCACGTAACGGGGCCAAGTGGTCCTTCACGGGACGCACACGTGTTTTAAAAGCTTCCTACTTAAAACCCGTTGCGAACGTGTGGTTTCATTTCATTCGGCATAGCCTCCACCCATCTACGCATGATTCCAATCTTTGCATGGAAAGGGTGTTTTTGTTATACTGCGTTTTGGTAGGTGCAACAATCGATGTTGGTCGGGTAATCTCTATGATTATTCGTAGAGGTTGCGAACGATCAAACGCGCGTTTAATTTTTCCTTCGATCATCCATGGATTGTTAAGCCAAACAGGTGTGCCCAAACTACCAACAGACAGATTATCATTAGAAAAAGTAGTCTTGGATAGCTCAGGTGTCTCCCGTTTAATGAGAAAAGACAGCCCGGCACCTCTTGAACAGAGCACGGACCGCATTGCTTCCTTAGAAGCACAAATACGGTCCTTCATGAGGGAAGTAAAACGCGTTCTAAAAGAACAAAGGAAATTAATTTCCAAACAGGTGTCTGGACGAACGGTGGGACTTGAGGAAAAAGTCGACTTGCTGTTGCAACGATCTGCACGGAGTGAAAGGAACGAGGCCGAAATTAGCAGCAAACTTGCACGGTTATTGGCTTTCGAAAAAGCCCGAGATGACGCTTTGAGAGCATGGTGGCGGTCACTAAATCCGGGAGCAGCTGATGTATGGCCAACTTTCCCTATGGAAATCTTATGGCGCACTGCGAACTCGTCTCCTACTCACCATGAGTAGGACAGGTTTTGTCTCTCTTCCCTTAGTAATAATTAATTTCTTTCTGTATTGTGTCTGGGATGGTTGTGTGACATAGAGGTTATGAAATATTTTTTTTTACCACATCATGCACATTATTCACCACTTCATTTATACTGGTTAGACTTCGTTTCATGAGAACCACAATTGTTTGGCCAACGTATCATGGGTTTTATTTATCACTAAAAAGAAAGTTGTCAATTTTTTTACGGATTTGGTTGAGACTATGCAACATATACACTCATAACACCCTTTTTTCTCACCTCATACATTAGATAACATTTGTTCAATGGGGACATTGAACTCTTCACGATTTTGGGGAGGGGGTGATATGGTATTTCTTCACATTTTCGGCCATATCACTCATACACAAGCATTATTCCAAAAGAAAATTGCACAAAATATGGAAGTATACATTACATTTGTCTTCCGTGCAAATACCAAGTGTCAAAGACACCAAAATAATGCAAGTACAAAAGATCACTCAAAGAGTGATGGCAGAAAAATCGTGCCAAACAGAAAGATTAGATGCAAAGCCGGAAAAAGGCCATGCATAAAAAGGAAACTCGTTTCATAAGCTATATGCATATCTTTCACCCTTCTTGTTGCATTATCGATCCTTATCCATCAAAGAATTGCGTACTTTGCTTTTTGTGATAAATTTTTTCCATGATCGAGGGAGGCCACGGTTAGGGCCCTTATTTTTAGGAGTTGTGAACCAGTTAAATTGAATGGGTAATAGTGCGCATGATGACTGGTATGAAAATGAATCATTGTCTCTCTGTTGAATTTTTTTTTTTTTTGCTCAGAATTTGCTTTTCCTTAATAAATTTGTTCGGGACGAACAAAAGTTCAAGTTTGGGGTTGTGATAGGGTAATTTTATTTACCCTATTTTTAACTCGCTTTTTATAATTTTGAGCAATTTTTATTTCCCCATTGAGTCTTTTTATTATCTAGTTTTAGTATTTTTTAATTAAATAAATGTTTTACGTTTTTGTTGTTTCTTTGTTTATTTTTAAAATAAAACATCGCAAAAATCTTATTTTTACTCATGCTTTTATTTTAGGATCGACGCGAAGGTCATGGGAAGTCGACATCGTGAGATAACGCATATACGACAAAAGACTTTCCCTTTTTGGACCGACGCAACAAACCGTGACGATGAAATCACTCTCTTTTGGGCTCGAGGCCGAAATCTCTTTTGATGGACCGAAATACTTGGGCCGAATTACATGGACCAAAGACTACTTGGATTGATGTCTTTTGTTTTGTCAAAAAGTTGGGTCAAGTAATTCTTTTGTTGGGCCATTAAATTATGAAAGGGCTAAAAAGCCTTGTAAGCCTCAAAGCCCAAATTTAGTAATTGTAGCCTATAAATAGGAGTTAGTAGTAGAAGTAAAACATAACTTGATACTTGGAACTTAATTGTTTCCTTGGTTTTTGCCTACCTCCTTCATACATGCTAGGTTCAATGAATCTAGACATGTATTTCCCTAACCATTAGATCATTTCCTTAAGCCACCATCTTTGTAAATTGGTTTGAAGCATTGAGCTAAAAGCTAGTAGTTGGAAGCTTTGGCTCATAATTCAAACCACATTTTGGTAATATATGTTATCTATTTCTTCAATTCACAAGTATCGCATCGTCATCATTTCTTGCTCTCGTGTTACGATACTCGTTTGTTTGTAACTCTTGGTTTTTATTGTGGTTTCATTACGGCTTTAATTCTATTACAAACCGGAAATCCGAAAACTAATTTCGGATTCCCAACTTTTGTTGGTTCACGGTTTGTTGTAGTTTATTAAAGTCGTCTTATGTTTCCAATTTTGTAAAAACCAATTGTACGTTGGTTAATTTTCCTTTACGTCGTTGCATCGTTAATACGTCATGAAACCTTCAAGTTCAAATCTCACATTTGAAACAAGATTTTCCTTCACCATTTCCAAACATGTCTTAATTTTATAATTCGCATTTTTTATTTACGTTATTTATTTTAACGCATTTTAATTCTCGCAATTTAGTTTACGCAATTTTATTTTCTGCACCTTCAATTCAGTCTATTACTTTCTGTTCATTTAATTCTGCAATTTAATTTACGTCATTTCTTTTCAGTCTTACATTTCATATCCTGTCTAAGGACACGTTGTTGGCATAACATTCCTACGATTTCTATCGTTAAATGTTTGAAAACACCAACCGTCTCCTTTAGTTAACTGTCCAAGGACGCGTTGTTGGCACAATACTCCTACGGTTTTTATCGTTGAGTGTTTGAAAATACCAACCGTCTCCAACCCTAGTTAAAATTTACATTTCTGTTTCTGTTATACTCTGTACGAAGTTAAGTTGGGACCGAGACTGATCAAAAGTTAAGACAGTGTATCGTATCGCATTATTGTCCGACGTTATTTAAATTAAAGTTATATTTTAGGGTGGACTGCAATTAATCAATTGACAACTGGTTCATTGTAGGCCGACTTATTTTAAGTTACATAAAATATCAACTTTAAGATAACGAAGGAATGCGGTCTCATCATTTTAACCAATTATTCATCTTATCCCAACAGAGCATTGTACCGTGTACTTCTTTTTAATTAATTGTTCAGTAGTGTTAATCAAACCCCCAATCAAAAATATTGTTTTCGAATTCGCCATCTGAAACTTGCTTTTACAGACCCGACTTTCAAGAGAAACTTTTCCACGCTTCCCTGTGGGATCGATATTCGGTACTTTGTACCATTATTACTTGTTAACAGACGGCAGTAGATTAAGATGTATACTTGCGTCGAGATCTATTTTCTTGCATTTTAAAAAGGTGTAAACACGAAAGGTCGCAACAAGTTTTTGGCGCCGTTGCCGGGGATGCACGCTAAAAGTTTTTCTTTCTAAGTAAGGTTTATAAAATCAAGTTTTTCTTCCATCTATTTTGAAAAAAAAAAAAAAAGTAGAAAAAATATTTTGAAAAAAAAAATCATTAAAAGTTCGAAAAAGTGCATGCCAAGATTGTCACACGGTGATTTTTTTCAACTTGATCCCGATATTGAACGAACATTTAGACAACGAAGAAGAATCCAAAAGGCTAATTTAGTCTTAAATTCTTCCGAAATGTCTGAACATGAATATATGACGGATGAAGAACAAATCCCCGAGGTAAATCTAAATGGGCATCAAAACAATCAAAAAAATAATAATAATCGAAGAAATCGTGATAGGGAAATTCCCCATGACCGCGAAGATTTCAATGATCGCGAAAATCCAAATGAACCGCCAATAAATACTGATGATGAGGAACAAAACATTTTTCGATTAGCAAATTCCAAAGATGGTGGTATTATGTCTTACGCTGTTCCGGTTCTAACCCAGTTACATCCAGGAATTCTTAAACCAACTTTGCAAACCCACCATTTTGAATTAAAACCGATAATGTTTCAGATGTTGCAAACTAACGGCCAGTACGCTGGTCTTCGCTGTGACTCGTAAGGCTTGGCCTCGCCGCCACGCCACGCCACGCATCACGCCATTTAGAACCTTGATTTTATATAGATGTTATGAAATCGATTATATATCACATATTGTAACTAACAAAAAACTAGTTTTTTTTTAAAGACAATAAAGAAAGAAACAATTTTATTATCACTCCTCTTTCTATATAACGTATTAAAAGTAAATATACACTTTTTTAAAATTCTTCTTAAAGATGTTTATTGTTTTCAATGAACATTTTATATAAATAAATTATACATCTAAAAAGGTAACATCATCTATTTTCTCTCCAATTTTCTATTAAATTAATTTTTGAGAAAAAAATGTATATTAGCAAATTTAATAATAAGATTCATTTAAATAATATGAACACAACAAGCCGTTCTAGCTCAGTTGGTAGAGCGCGTGGCTTTTAACCACGTGGTCGTGGGTTCGAGTCCCACGGATGGCGTTTTTCCCCATAATAACAAGAGTTTTTGTTTCACCCAACCGTACCATCATTCATGTCTTCTTTTTCTTGGCATTGAAGCTCGTGACCAGCAAATCTTGCCTCCCCCCACATCAATCACATAAACACTTCAAACAAATAAACAAATTATTTATTTATTTAATCATTGTTGAGATTTATTGATATCTTTGGTATTCATGTCATGATATTTGGGGATTTTCATAGTGTTGGATTGTAAGTGTAGAGAACAATTTGGGGTCGACAATCTTTGTGCTTTCGAGACGATATATTACATATATCTTGTAAACTCTTATTAAATGGTTATCATGATTCTCATTATCAATTCATCGTTCACTTAATTCCATATGTATACAATAGAAAAGTTAGAATCAAATAAAAAAGTTGGGGCTGTTTGTTTACCTCTTAATGGTTCCATTAAGAGGCAACCTCTGAATCGCTAAGAGGTAAATCTTGTTTGGCAAAAAAAAGGGCTGTCTTTTAATGGTTCCAAAATCCTCTTAATGATTTTGTATCCTGACCCTCCCTTAACCATTAAGAGTCCTGATTTCATTATGAACAATTAGCAAATAACCATATTTCATTTTACATTATATCATAAAAACCTCTTAATCATTCTGCACTAAACCATTCAGCAACTGTCAAACAACTTTTTGGTCAACTTCACATCATCAACTTCACCTCACCCATAGTCTCATTGACTTCTACATGAAATACCATCTCCTGGTTGAAAGCCCCATTTCACTCTATTAAAAGCTCAATACTTCATGTTCATCAATTTTATGAGATCAGAAACCACACATTAGTCATGATACTCAACCTCACATAAAAAATACTCAACCTGTGTACATCATTTTTCATACCCATTGTAATCTCCCCTATCAATGGCTAAAGTTTGCGCGAGGTTTTAAAGGTTGTATCACAACAAATTAACGATATCAGAAAAAAATTAATGACGCTATCAAATGTATATTTAATTAAATAATTTTCATACACTTGCACCATTATAATGGAATAATAATACATTTTAATTACCAGCAATATTTCTTTGATGGTGGTCGACCCGACCCCTTCATCACTTGCTTGGTCCAAATCCAACTCTTTGTGGATTATTTAAGTCACATGAGTTTGTTTTCTTATCAGAGTTTATGAAATTTGCTGAAATTGTTTTAGGTTCATAAATTTTGGGGTCAACCTATGTGTTAAAATGTGGTCTCCATAAACTAACTTTTCTTTGGAGACAAGAACCACATGAATTCAAAAAATAAAAAATAAATCATGATTTATTAATAATGACAACATGATGATGTATTGACAATAACTTGCCTTTTAAAAAGTTTGCACACAACTTGTTCATGATAATATTATTTCATGTATCCATATTGTGGTATTAAGTATTAACAAGGTGAGTTGAGTCAAATAACATGTACATTGTTCGAGTTCAGTTGAAGAAAATTATATTGTGTTTGAGCTTTTAAATAAGTTTTATAAAGCAACGAAGGTCCAATATCTCCCTGAAAATAGAAAGTGTCACTCTTTTTTTAAAAAAGTGCATGATCAGCGTTGCTTAATCAAAAGAGATCGATGCTCTAAAACATTTGTATCATTTTATTTGCCGAAATCTGACATTATATATATATATATATATATATAAACGAGAATGCTAACAATTTAAGAAAACACGATAACAGCAAACCATGTGTAAAATCATATATGATTCGATATTAGCAGCCAAAAAAATGGATGTGGGCGACTTTACTGGCCACTTAAGTCGCCCAAAATCATACATGATTTTATAAATGACTAGTGTTGGGCCCATGCATTGCATGAGAGGATAATTTTTTTGTTGGAATATGAGATGTAATATAAAAAATACGGAAGAAAAAATATTTTATATTAAATCTCATTAATATAGATTTAAATGTAAAATCTACATTTAAAATAGATTATGCTAATATAAAATCTATTTTATAAAATTCTCCATCAAAAAACAAATATTTATATTAATAAATGAGTATCTATTCTATAAATAGATGATTATGTGAGATACTGTGTTTGGAAAAGTTGTACTAAACCATTAAGAAATTGTAAATTAAGTAATTAGCTTTAATTAGTTGTATCTTGTGCTTGAAATTTTGTAATTAAGTGTTTTTTTATATCGTTTTTATAATATAGTATAGATTTGTTATTTTTCTTTGTTTTCTTAAATAATTAGCATTCTCGTTTGAATCACTACCGTAATTGAAATTTTAACAGGAAAAAAAATCAACATTTTTGTGAAAGAAATATCAAACGACAAGTATAGATCACGGGCGAAAAGGCATGTATGTGTGATGGAGCATGGACCCTGCCAACAAGTTGTTCCCGGAACGGAAGTGGGTGAGTGTGTTTTATGCTTTTCATGGGTTTCACCACTCCACCGCCACCTCTTTCCACATTCAATCTATCTTGTGCTTGTATTTATCCACTGTCATAAATCAAATAGTTATTAACAACTACTTATATTTATTAGGGAAATTGGCACAAACAGCCATATTACACCTCCATTTTCACCTCCTAACTATGTCTCCCCCGTATTTGCAGATTTGGCCCTAGGTTCGCAATGGAGGACCTAGATCCGCAATAGAGGACCTAGGTCCGCAATATCACGACACGTATCATCCCCATAACAAACATTAATGCAAGTCAACAATCAAACCTAGGTCCTCCATTGCGGACCTAGGGTATATCCCGACACGTGTCATCCCCATAACAAACATTAATACAAGTCCACAATCAGACCAAGGTCCTCAATTGTAGACCTAGGTCCTCCATTGCGGACCTAGGGCCAAATCTACAAATATGGGAGAGACATAGCTAGGAGGTGAAAATGGAGGTATAATATGGCTATTTGTGCCAATTTCCCTATTTATTAGTATTATTATTGCACATAATTAATCAAATAAGTATTTACTAACTAAAATGAATTTTCATATATATATATATCTTACAAGTAAACAAGATGCACCTGAGGGGTATATTATAGACCCCTAGAGTCCCCTCACTTCTTCTCATCTTTAATTTCTCCCTCCATAATATTAATTTCCATAGAATGAAATTTGAAGAGCTCATCATGCAGGAGACTCGCCAGAAGCAAAAAACAATGGATCTTCAACAACAGGTACCTATTTTATAATATTAATATTCAAATCAAATTGAATTCCCATATATATTTTAATCTAAAAATAAATTCAAGTATCTGATGAATGGTGTGTTTCAATAGGTGGACCAACTTGAAGCAGAATTAGAACAAGAGTTGAAACTCACCAAAATCTTACATTATGCACTCCATGATCCCAAACCCAATCCCATCCACACTTGTTGTCCATGTTTCTCCACACACCTTCCCTTTAAGGTATGTATTTCAATTCAATTCCTTTAGGAACCTAAAATTGATTACAAACCTGGGAATCATCACAAGTGACATATTTATCAATAATATGAATGTGTTATTTATCATGAAGTGTGATTCATGCATTGTTCCTGGGTTTCTAATCAAATTTGGATTTCTAATACAACTCCATTAATCTTTATTTCACAACTCAAATTCCTCCCAAAAGGCTAAAGTTAATTAACTAAATATTGTTTGTTTTATAGATAAAAGAGTTGCTTACAGAACTGGCTATGGTGGAGGAAGAAATCACATGGTTAGAAAGAAAAGTCGACAAGTTGAACCTGAGTTTGTACCTAGAGAAAAAACAGACACGAGAATGGGAGTTACAGCAGCTAAAAGACCTGCAACCAATCAGACCACGAAAACAATCACTTCGAAGACAAAAAAATCAACCGAAATTCATGGGTTATGATCAATTACAAGATTATGGACTCCATGTCAGACAGAGAAGACCCTCTTTTGATTCTTCAATCGACATTAAACATTCTAACCTTCCACTTTCGGTTATGGGAACAGATGATCGTATAACTCCGTATTCGAGATATAAGAATCTTGATACGAAAAGTCCGAATAAGTTGTCTGAAGATCTAATTAAGTGTTTGATAGGAATATTTCTGGAAATGAATCAGGCATTGGCAGATGGTGAAGATTATGTACCCAAACAAATCTCTTGCATGAATTCCAAAAGCTTTAAAACAAGCTTCAATTGTACAGCACCACCATTTTTCTTCAACAATCATGCTTCAAATCTTGACCCTTATGCCATATTACTTGATTTTGATGGTGGGATCAGAGACATTGGTCCGTACAAGACTTTCACCCAAATCACACGCAATTCACTGGACCATACTCGTATTTCTCAATGTTCCAGACAAGTTGGAAAACTCAGGTAATTTGGAAGAGGTTCATGATTAATTTCATAAAACTGTTTGTCTCATTTTTTATTTGTAATGCAGCATTTGGGATCAACATATGCATGTTATTTTCTTTCAGGGTTTTGATGCAGAA
This sequence comes from Arctium lappa, assembly GCA_023525745.1. NCBI lineage: Eukaryota > Viridiplantae > Streptophyta > Magnoliopsida > Asterales > Asteraceae > Arctium > Arctium lappa. The sequence goes on from CM042049.1 coordinate 126,319,294, forward strand.
ACTGTGCAGTGTGGATTTGAACCTGTTGACATACAAGCAGAAGTTAGCATTCTGGATCAATATATACAACGCCTGCATAATGCATGTACTGTAAGACATCTTAAATCGGTTAAAATGAAATCCCAACACACACACACATACATATGTATAATCATCTAATTCTAATAAACTATACAAACCATTATATTAGGAAATAATATAAATATTTATGGACAATTATCATGATTCATTAATTATGATTGAGATGTATATGGAAGATGATAAGGTTCATTTATTATGATCATGGTTTTAGATTAAGAAACAAAATAAAATCAAATATTTATTAGATGATTGGTTTGTATAATTTGATGGAATTGAATGGTTTGTAAATGAAACATCTCCTATATAATATATATATATATATATATATATCAATCATGGAGAAGGTTTGTAAAGTGTATATTGTTGCAGGCGTTTCTACAGCATGGATTGCCATCGACACAGGAGAAACTACTGGTTCTCATGAACAAGGTACATCATGGATTCTATCATTAGGCAAATACAAAAACTAGTTTTAATTTGCTGGACGTAAATAACTTTATAGAACTCACCCTTTGAATTTCTGAGTTGATGATGCATATATATATGAGTTGTATATATATATATATATATATAATTCAGGCAGTAATGAACGTGGGCGGCATTGTGGTAAACGCACTGGGAATTGAGCACTTCATTCTTCGTCACCCATCCAACTCCAATCATGTAAGTACTTTGAAAACCAAACCACTAGCTATATATTTAACAATATATATATATATATATATTGTTGAAATATATATATATATATATAATTAAATCTGACAAATGTTTTTTTATATATAATCAATAGGGTCCTGCAGATGAGAGGGAAATGGTTCTACGCCACGCCTATGGACTCGGGTTCCCAGAACCCAATGTCACTTTTGCTCTTTGCAGGGGAACCTGGTCTTCACCAGCAGTAAGGATATCATGCATGGACACAAATTAATACCACTACAATATTTCAAAATACATTTACTCTAGTGTGCTAAAACTGTTTTTGCTATCTAATTTGTAACTCTATGATGTTTATTTGCAGTTGAGGGTTTATACATCAGAAGACATAGTAAATGAATTGGCAAGATCAAGATTGGAATATCTTGAAGCCAGTGTGGGGGTTGTTAGCAAGAAAAAGATTATGGTGCCAAAGCTTCTACAATGGCACATAAAGGATTTTGCAGATGATATGGAGTCACTTTTGGAATGGATTTATAGCCAGTTGCCACAATCAGGATCGCTTAAAAGGTTGATAATGGAGTGTCTGAATGGTGAAACCAAATCCAGTCCTGCTAAGATGATAGAAATTCAGCCATATGTCTATGAATTCAGATACTTGTTGCCGCCTTCATGAATAGAAGATGCACGAAATTTGGAAGCAAAAATGGTGGAGACATTATTCTTTACATTCTTATTAATGTACACAACCATGTTTAGGCCTGCACATATTTCTGTAGCAATGTTTAATTATCACTTGTTGTACTATTTGGGGTAGATGACACGTCTGCTTGTATTTCAGCCATAATTAAACCCTACCATCGACATGATGGTTTCGTTTGGTTTGGTTACGTTATCTGAAATATGTTATTGAACATCTGTTCTCTAATAAAAGAATGTGCAAGAATCAAAGTAACCTGTTAGATCTGTCATTTGGCTTAAATAATGGATACAAGTAATATTATTTCAAGGATATGCTATTGACAAGAGGTTCATCAACTATAAAGCTTCAGCCTTTGGGGCTCCTTCGTAGAAGTATCGGTTTGAATCCTTCTAAAGCCACAAGGGTTTTACTGCTTGTTCTCTAGGGTTTTATGGGATCATTGAACCTCTATAAATGGAAGTCAATGAAACATGCCTTTAAAACTATATATTAATATAATATTAAGTTTTATAATTATATGTATATATATATTGATTAAAAGTTTAATATATTAAGATGTTTATTTTTATTATAATATTAAAGATGATTTTTAGTGTTAAAAACGTACAATTTTTAGTATTTTTAATGTTTTTTTTAATGATTAAGTTATAGACTTAGGGTCTGTTTGTTAGTAGCTTAATGAGACTCACAAATTATTCAGTCGGCTATATATGACTGTTTGGTAGTGGCTTAATGATATAGAAAGTGGTTTATTCAGTAAGATTTCAAGGGGGAGTTTTATGCAGAAAGCCAAGTTTTTTTCCAAACTAGTCCCTCCCATTAAAAAACACGTTTATTCTATCTATGAAAAAACTCTCTCAAATAAAAACCTTCTAAATCTATACAGACAGATTAATCCACACAGACAACTTTATCCATACAAAAATGAAAAACCAACCAAATAGCCCCTCATATACGCCCTTATAAAAAAAGGTATTTTACTCTCCCAACCCACACACAAGACCTTCAAATGAAAAAATAAAATCAAAATAAAGGAAACAAAAATGGAATATTTTTATTTATACAATGTACGAATGCATTTATAGTTTTAAATAAGAGAAAATTACAATTTTGGTCCTTAAGGTTTCATATTTTCTTTGAAAGGAAGACCTATACTTCAATATCTCAAATAGTGTCCCTTGAGGTTTGGATTTTTGCTCTCAAAAGGAAGACCTCCTCACTAACCTCGTTAAAAAACTTGGTTAAAGTCAGGGGTATTTTCGGCAGTTCACTTTTTCCTCTTAAATCACATAAACGACTTCCCTTCTTTCTTTTTTTCTTCTTTCTTCTTCTTCCGTGGTTCATCAGTACCCAAACTCGATTTTTTGCTCTGCTTATTCGATAATGGTGATTTGCCACTGTGGTGTTCAAGCAACTTTAAGAACATCATGGACAAATGCAAACCCTGGTCGTAGGTTCTACACATGTTCAAGATTGGTCAGTTTTTTTTTTCCTTTCTCAATTTCTTACATTTCTTTCTCTAAGAACGTTCTGCCATTAAAAGAGTGAATAATGGTTTCTCCCTTTTTTTTCTTTTAACAGAGTGACCAACGTTCCTTTTTTGGATGGTTTGATCCACCAATTTGTTCTCGGGTTGTAGATGTTATCCCTGGGTTGCTGAGGTCAAAGAACAGACTTAAAGAATGTGTCAAAGCTAGAGAAATAAAATTTTGGAATTTGCAGCTGCTGTTGGTTCTTAGTTGGCTATATTTTGGGTTTTTCTTGTATCTTTCTTTGAACTAATTGGGATTTTTAGTTAATCTCAATGTAGAATGAATGTGTTAGTGTTGAACTAATGTATTTGGTTTTGTTAGTTTATGATGTAATGGATGTATTAGTGATGAACTCATGTATTTGGTTTTGTTAGTTTATCAATCAATACAATTTTCTTTTTGACACATACTATGTATTTGGTTTTGTTAGTTTATCAATCAATTGAAATTTCCTTTTTGACACATTCTTTGTTTTACTGTAATGTGTTGAAATATGGGTACATACAAACCACAAAAATTCTATACCATACAAACCACAGGACATAGAAAACAAAACATTGTCATACCATTAACTGCCATTGACATAAGTTACTTGTCCATAACATTACCAACAAAATGGTACTTGGTCCATAACAAGACATTGCCAAAACAAAGTACTACCAACCCAAACAACAACCTGTTACATAAGTTACTTGTCCAAACAAACATCAACTATATCATGTCCAAACAAACATCAACCATATCACCTAAACAAACAACAACCTAACAACCACATCAACCATATCATGCCCTACCCTGTGAAGGTCCTACTTGGCCCTTACATGTTCTTGAATTATGTCTCTGATTCTTACACCTATCACAAGTCACAGTAGCCCCCTTCCTGGATAGTTTTCCATTGCTCCCACATTTCTGAGACATCTCCTCAACTGTCTTCTTTCTCTTCTTTCTTGCTCTGCCAATTTGTTTATGATGCTTTGGTGGAACCAAAGTGGTTGGACAATTAGATGTATCCCACAACATACTTCCATTTATCGGCTCAACCTTGAAGCTATACATCTCCTTCCATGTGCTAAGCCTGTATGAAGAATCCACCCAATCTTCAGGTAATGCATCATGGCCATTAACTGCCATATTCCAGTTGGTAGCCACAACATGCTTGCAAGGAATTCCTGTTAATTCCCACCTCCTACAAGAGCATGTCTTTGCTCTAAAATTAACTATGCACTGGTCATTCCAAGGTCCAGACACCTATGAAAACAAACATCTATTAGCTTATACACAAGTATACCACATGGATTGAAGAATGAAAATGCAATATACCTGGTATCTATCTCCACCATTATATACCACATGGTATTTGACTGCCTCTTTCTTGACACTGCCCATGATTTTGTTTGTAGTTGGGTGTAACACCCTTAAATATGGAAATAGCAACTAACTTTAAATTTTCTAAATACACCAATAAATAAATCATCTACGACCACCATTTAATATTTAACCTCAATACACACATTCTTTCCATACGAACAATCTATAATAAAGATGAGTGTTACTAAAACCCAAAAGTATCGCTATCTCCAAACTACGGAAGACTTCGTCAAATGCTTACACTCGTGAACCACTAAGCACATCTCTTCATACGACTGCTAGAACCGAACCCCCTTCTGGAACCTGATGCACATGCCGACAAATAAAAAGGTTAGGCTTAACGCCTAGTGAGCTCAAGAGTTTTACATTAGGGATGTAAATATAAAACAATAACTTTAAGAATGTTATTTAAAATCATGATTTCCACAATCCCATACGTTTGATTTGAAAGCAACCAAAAATGAAATACATTAAATCTTAAAACAATCTCCTTTCAACGTTCACCCCTTTTTGTGATTAAAATCATAAAACACACACCTCTTTAAATAAAGCCGAAACCCAAAGTGCTCGTAAAATATAACTGACCTCATAATGATCAAACACCGAAAACGTAGTTAACTCCATCTTCCCAAAACATCCCAATAACTCGAATGAGTTTCAATAACCAAAACCTTAAAACATAGATAAATACCCATACACCAACGTCTCCGAAAACATGTATTATAAAACTCCATAACCAAACCACACCTATTGGTGACGGGGGAGACACGATTACATTATACATAACGGAACACAAAGTAAATCTCATAGTTATGTAGTAATTCAAAACATGTGGGTTACACATAAAACACCCACCGAAAACATCAAGTCAACCACTCCAGGTCTATTCTTGAGAGTCCCCAAAACTGGGCGACTCGGACACAATGGGATTACACCTTAATGTCCATGGGACGCTGCCCGACCGTATAGGCCCACACCCTACTTACCATGGAGCCCGATGCCTATCCCGTGCCAAATGGTGAACCAACTTCCCAAACGGGGACAGAGGAACACCGTGCCTATGGATCCATTGCACTAACTAAACCATTACATGACTCAAAACGAATGAGCCAAAGCATTCAAAACATGACATGCTCAACTAAGATGCAGTAAATGCAAATCATAACCAAACGCTCAACATCGAGCAATTAAAACAGACAAGTGTCCTCAAAACCCAACAAAATCCAAACCGAGCCAGAAGCTCAACAAATCCAAAGACCCAACGTCGAAATTCATAAAATGAAATCAAATATAAACAACCCATATTTATATAAACCCATGCTCCAAAGCATATAATTAATTTCAACGTAGTTTAGATTGGGACAATTCATTTTCCAAGTGAGTTTACAATATTTATTCTTTCAAAACGTCCCATAACACAAAACCATGCATTTCTCTAAAACACAAATCAAAACACATTTATACTCAAAATCTACTTCCATAAAATAAATCATAGAAATACCAAAATACATGATTTATTTATCATAATGCCCCAAAATCCCAAAGATGTGTGCTAAATGAGTTTATAAAGTTAAACACCTTTAAACTACTCAACTCATCAGCAGTTAACAAGACTTATCAGCATTTAACAAAACTTATAAGTAGTTACCAAAACTTATCAGCAGTTAACAAAACTTATCAGCAGTTAACAAAACTTATCAGCAGTTAACAATTTCATGTAAAACGCTTTAAAATAAACATTTTGGCATGTCACCGTTTTCACAAATCAACTTGAACTCACCTCGCTAGATTTAGGCTAAATCTAGATTTTCCCCCAATTAGAGCTCCTTTGAAGAACACTTGGATTCTCAAGACCAAACTTCCAAAACCTAAATCCATACATATTCAACCACAAAGAAACATAATCAACCACAAAGAATCGTTTCCCAAACCATCTATATGAATACCTCCATTACTACCGAAACCCTAACTTCCATAACCGAAGAGAATAGAAGATTTCCTTAACCCAAGCTTGAATCCACCAACCAAAACACTTCTAGTTCACCAAAATGATCACAAACCTTCAATCTATGAAAGGGAGAACAAAGGGGTGGATGAAACCCTAGAAAACTTAGTGAAGAAGATGAAATGGGAGAAGTGAGGAGCTTACCACCACAAAATGCTCTAGTATACTTCAATATACTTTCAATCTCTTGCAAGATCCTTGAAAATCTCTCAAAAACGAAACCGTAGCAACTTGAATCACCCAAATCGGAGTTGAAATGAGAAAGTTATGACCAAATGAAGAAGAAACCCGTATTTACGCACTAGAGGGTTGGCGCGACCCTGACATGCGACAGTGACATTGTCACTGTCGCAAGGCACTGTCGCGCGAGATGTACTGAAAGTTGCTAACACTATTTCGGCCGCAACTTCTTCGTTATAGCTCCGTTTTTGCTCCGAAAAGGACCGTTGGACTCGTAATTGGATCCTTTATCCATCAAGACTATAAAATCAAGGATTCAAGCCCAAAATCAAATATCTTATTTTTCCTTAATATACCGGTTTCTGTATTAACTTGAATTGATACCTCTCGAAACTCGGGTGTTACATTGGGGTCAGTGGTCCATCACAAACATAAATTACCTTTAACACATTCACAATCCTCTTCACAAGATACACTCTTATGAACTCCAAGCAAGAATGAATTGGTTTATCCCTAGTATCAATTATTTGCCTATTGAACACCTCACACATGTTATTTAGGAGGACATCAGAGTGACATCTACCTATACTCATCAACAAACATAAGACATATTAAGTGTAAGAATCTCAAACAAGTTCAAAACAATAAACATGGAAGTGGGATGAAAACAAGTAACCTGTAAAGTGTGATACCTGTAAAGTGTGATCTGCTCCAATGTTGAGGGGGACTTGTTCAACCATTCATAACAACTCAAATTGAATTTTTTCAAGTGATCCATTGCTATTCTAAACTGAGGGACAGTGGGAGTTGTTGCACACTGCCACAACAAATCTTTATATGTTTTACCTCTCCATTGAAGTTTCATACTCTCATGAATGTGCCTAAGGCAGTATCTATGTTCAGTTGAGGGAAACAACCTCTGAATAGCTGGAATGATACCCTCTATGCAAATCAAAAGTGATGCAAATTAACATGGGGTTGGTATTAACAGATAAATGATAAAAGTGAAGTTGGAATCATACCTTTTGCCTATCACTGATAAAAGTGAAGTTGGAATTGGATTGAAGATCAAGATCATCTCCAAGGCACTCTAATAACCAACTCCTTGACATTGTTGACTCAGACTCTACCACTGCATAAGCAACTAGATAGATACCATGATTTGGGTCAATACCGACTGTTGTTAGAACTTGTCCTGGAAAAGGACCCTTCATAAATGTCCCATCTAAACCCAACAAATCTCTTTTTCCAGCCTTGAATCCCTTTTTCAAAGAACCCAAACAAATGTACACCCTTTTGAATTTCCTTGTACCACTCTCGGGATTAGGCTCTGTCTCAACTTCCAATTTGATAGTTGTATCTGGATTACACCTCTGCACCTCTCCAAGGTAATCCCTAAGTTGATGGTACTGTAATTCATAGTCTCCCCAGATCTTCTTGGTGGCTATCTGTTTTGCCCTCATGGCTTTGGAAGGTGATACAAGAATCTCAAACTTCTCAGACAAGTGGCCTTGAATTGCCTTCAATGGCATATTTGGATCTACCTTTAGCTGTTCTATGATATGCTTGGAGAGAAAAGTTGCAGTAGCCATACCAACCTCCCTTGTTTGGAAACACTTGTGAGTGGAGAAGTAGGTTTTCACTCTCCAAGTTTCTTCCCTTTTACATGTTAATAGTTACCAAACTCATGGACAAGTGGCCCCATTGGACTTTCTCCATCTACTATTTATCCCTTTCCCAGGCTCATTAGACTCACCCTCATCCTTTAAATAAGGCAATGTCCCCCTACAAACAACTCTTATCCTTGATCTGTCATTCTTCACCACAACTATGTCCCTCCTAGTCTCAATTGAATATTGCTTGATTAAGTTCCTTATTGTATCTTTGTTCCCAATTGATTGGCCTAAGTAAAAGTCAACCCCCTGTCCATTAGTTGTTCTATGTCTACCTCTTTTGCAATAACTACCCTCATCATCCTCATCTACAAAATCAAAATTGTCTACCTCAAAAGGGTCAATGTCACCTTGCACATTCAGTGTATCACTATCTTCTCCATCAAAACCTAACCACTCTCCAGATGTATATACATAATCTTCCATATCTGCATCAAATCCATCAAATGAATCATGGTAATTGCTATCATGACTCTCAAGTTCCCCATGGTTGCCACTTCCCTGGTTCAATGGATATTCATCACACATGTACTACCCATGGTTACCATCTCCCTGAATCATATCAACTCCCTTGTTCACATCATCTACATTGTTCACTCTTAATCCTTGGTTCACATTAACTACATTGTTCACTCCTAATCCTTGGTTCAAGTCTAACACATTGTTGGAATCAACTCTTTGGGTCAAATCAACCCCTTGTCCTACTTATGGTAAACCAGAATCCAACCCTATGAAAGGATCAAAGCTAAAGTGAAAATGATCAAAACTTTGATTCAAGTCTATGTTTTCAGCATTATTTGTTTTCCCATGTTCTATGAAAACATCTATTAACTTGTTGGAAGGGACATAATTTAACAGGTTTGCAATATCCAGGTCACTCCCAAATCTCTCAACCCTGTATCTAGGTCACTGGATGAAATCAAGAAATGGTACTGCATTATATCTCTCTTATCGTACCCTAGTGTTATCATGATTTTGTCAAATATTGGAACTGAAAGGTGATTAATGTTAATCAAATCAACTAAATCAGTTTTACCATTTATGTATCTTCTTTCAGGAAATGGTGTAAACACACCTCCATGGTTGATTCTTGTTGTTATCAGTGTTGGGTATATATATATGATCAAAATAGGAGGTAAATAAGGTTAGTCTCATTGTAAAAATGATCGACAATGTTAGTGTCAAAAAACATAGGGAAATGCTTACTGTAAACATATGTTGGACTAAACCCTTCATGGAGTTCCCTTCTTAAAACCCACGAAGAAGATGACATTGCATTCGAGATTGCTTCAGTTTCTTGGTCGATTTTGTATGAGTGAGAGGAGCGATGTGTATCAGTGAGAGTGTAGTGATGGGGATACCAAGAGTTGGCTAAATCAATTAGCTAGTTTCGTTGGTTTGAGAGGGAAAAAAGCTAAATGACCAAAATACCCCTGCCACTAACTGAGTTTTTTAACGGGGTTAGTGAGGAGGTCCTCCTTTCAGAGCAAATACTAAACCTCAGGGACCACTATTTGAGATACGGTAGTATAGGTCCTTCTTTATAAGAAAAATACGAAACCTTAAGGACCAAAACCGTAATTCTCTCTTTTAAATAATTATTAATGAATAATAGTCAATATCGGGACTAGAGATACGATATACGCCAAAAGCACTTTACTTTACTTTACTTTACTTTGGGTTTCACTTTTTTCTGGAATCTTTCCATGGTATTTGCGTTTCTCGTCAACCCAAGTCACAATCCCCTATTCACTCTGCTCCTTCTTCTTCTTCTTCACCAAACCCAAAACCCTAAATTTATCTTCCTATCTTTCAATTTTCTTTATTTATAATTCAATCCCCAATTTGTATGCTTAATTCCAGGTACGTGCTTTCTCCATCTCTCTCTCGCTCTTTTTGCACACCACAACAGACCGGAGGTTCGTACACTAGTTCTTACGTTTCTAACTAATTAGCTATTGTCTCAATTTTTTATTTGAATTATATGTAATTTATGAAATGCATTTTTCGTTTTCTTTATTTATGATTTTTTGTGATACTCGAAATTGAATTGTCGAGTAAGGTTTTGCAATTGGATTGTACAAATTGGGGGTTTTTGTTTTGTTTTCGTAAGGGCTCTATCAAGTCTTAAGAAAGTAACCTATTTATGTTTTTTTGTTCTCGGAGATGATTTTTTTTTCAGTAATCTAAAAATGATGCTTGTATTTTCGAACTGTGAGAGGATTTTACGATTTTCTATGAGAGATAGGGAGGGTATGAGTATGACCACAAAGGACTCGCATTCCGGCTTGTGGAGAAGAATAGATATTAACAGAAAAGGCGTGTTTGGTAGGAGTGAAAGGTGATGATTATTTTAGTGAAATCATCATTCTATTTTGTGTAATTGGATTCACGAGAGGATATTGGGTGACTAATTAAGCTACATTATGGGCTAGGAGGTGTGGAGTGCACACTGGTATATGCTAATATGAATTCAGGGTTGAAATACAACTTAAGGTAAGCGAGCTGCCGAGCTCTGATGCGATTTCAAGTTTTATCCAGGCTACACATCCACTGTTTTCTAATACAGAACCCTACACCCCAACAAAAGGGAATGAGACACAATTCTCATGTCTGGTTATTACAGGAAACAAAATAACAAAAGAATACACCCTAGTGTAAATACTACGATCATGTGCAAACAAGTACTTTGTGGATTAAAAATGCAGGATCATGTCTATGCGACTCTTATCACTCGATGATCACAGATCATGTTGTAGGACGAATGTGAAGTGTTGGATATGAGTCTGATCTGGACTCTATAACTTTTCACAATTTCACAGATCCAAAATCTTGTCACAAAAGAAGTTTGTTTTGATGGTTAGGAAGAAGCTTTTAGTTATCTTATCTAGTTTTGTATTCTGCCGGCTTTTGTAAATTGGACCAAACTGGTTTTGTTTTTTCATGTACGTACTGAAATTTGAAGATATATGGTGAGAATCTTCGCTATGATCGTGGATATAGGCATGGTTTTAATCATGTAATGTAAGTATGTCATTGTTTTATCACATCCTACTGTTATTAATACCATGTGTCTAATTCACGATCTTAACAAAGAAGAATGCAGATAATGCTGATTGTAGCTTATATGTTTGTAAAAGGAACTTATCATCGCTCATTGTGTCTGGAAACAAATGGCATCTAGATAGTGGACACTGTATGCTAAGAAAATAACATGCAAAAGTGACGACGTATGAGTTAAATAACTTTGCATCTGTTTATATTATATTGGGCATGTTGTCTTCATGATTTTTCCTGATAGTTAGCACTTAGCACTAATAAATTGATATTGGTTATATCATTCTTTCAGAAAGAAACAAATTTCGATATATAGATGTATGACAATCTTTTCATTTTTTTTCAGTTGTTGTTAGCCTTTTTTGCTGAACAAGAATGGAGGATTATATGGATCAAAGCTCTGGAGGCGACACTGATGGAAGTGATTCTGAAGTAGAGGAATTTGTGGATAAATCTTATGAGGAGCTAAAGGGTGGAAAGCATCGGGTCAAGTTATCCAATGAAACTTTCACTTGTCCATACTGTCGTAATAAGAAAAAGCGTGATTATCAGTACAAGGAGCTACTGCAGCATGCTACGATGGTGGGAAAAAGTGATTCACAAAAGAGAAATGCGAGAGATAAGGCAAATCATCTTGCACTAGTTAAGTTTCTGGAGAAAGATATAGCCGAAACCTCTGGTCCATCAAAACCTAAAGATGAGGTCGATCACCTTGCAGACCATGATGGTGACGAGATGTTTGTATGGCCATGGAAGGGAATAGTTGTTAACCTCCCAACCGAATTGAAGGATGGGCGCTATGTCGGAAAAAGTGGCTCGAACATGAGGGACTATCTAACCGCGAGAGGGTTCAACCCCACGAGGGTGCATCCTTTATGGAATTTCCGTGGTCATTCTGGATGTGCTGTCGTTGAATTCAATAAAGGTTGGGATGGCTTTAATAATGCTATGTCGTTTGAGAAGGCTTATGAGGCCGATCATCATGGTAAAAAGGACTGGAAGGTTAATAATGAACCTAAGGATGCTATCTATGGTTGGGTTGCTCGAGCTGATGATTTCAAAGCTAATAATATCATTGGAGAGCATCTTCGCAAGGTCGGAGATCTTCGGACCGTTTCAGATATCATGGCAGAAGAAGATCGTAAGGCCAATACACTTGTGTCAAACTTGACAAATGTAATCGAAGTGAAGAAGAGACACTTGGAAGAGATGGAGAACAAATTTAACGAGACTGAAAATTCCCTCAGCAAGCTAATTTCAGAAAAGGATGTGCTTCATCAGTCTTATAACGAAGGTTCTTGACGTTCTCTGAGTTATGTTATTCTTTTGCTGTTACATATACCATTACTTACTAACTTGCTTCTATTCATCAGAGATAAAGAAGATCCAGGTCAGTGCACGAGAACATTTCCAAAGGATCTTCAATGATCACGAAAAGATTAAACTGCAGCTGGAAAACCAAAAGAGAGAACTTGAGCTTCGGGGCCATGAACTGGAGAAACGTGAAGTGGTGAATGAAAATGAAAGAAAAAAACTGTCTGAAGATATCGAAGAGGTGTGACATTTCATTCGTGGTTATTCTTTTATGTTTTTTTCTTATCTATTTTCTTATGTTTTGGACCATCATAGTTATTGTCTCAAGGGATGATAATGATGAATACTTACTATCTGCTTACTCAGTTTTTACTTGCACCAGAATCTTTTGTTAAATATGTAAATGGTCAGCTTATGGTTTTTCACTTCTTCTGCCAGAATACCGTGAAAAATAGTCTGCTTCAGATGGCGTCTGATGAACAAAGGAAAGCAGATGAAAGTGTGATGAAACTTGCTGAAGATCAGAAGGTTCGTTTTTAACTCTTTGGAGATGTTAAATGTTGCTTATGGTATTTCACTGTTGCGATTATGTGTTGTGGGTGTGTGATTATCAACTTTCAGAGGGAGAAGGAGGATCTCCACAAGAAAATTATAATGCTCGAGAAACAACTGGATGCAAAGCAAGCAGTGGAGCTTGAGATAGAACGTTTGAGAGGGCAATTAAATGTTATGAAGCACATGGGAGATGATGATTTGGAGGTCCTGAAGAAGGTGGAGGACATACACAAGAACTTAAGGGAAAAGGAGGAAGAGTTTGATGATTTGGAAAGCTTGAATCAAACTCTTGTTGTTCAGGAGCGCAAAAGCAATGATGAGCTGCAGGATGCTCGCAAAGAATTAATCGAGGTAAGTGCCTGTTGGTTCTACTTTTGGTAGTTTGTTTAGCTTCATGGTGATGCATGTTTTTTCTTAGAAGACATCTATGAATGTACACCATATAGTAACCAAGAGCCTATTTGTTAGCAGCTTAATGAGCTTAATGGGAGTTGCAACTTATTCGGTCAGCTATATGACAATTTGGTAGTGGCTTATAATGATATCGAAAGTGACTTATTCAGTAAGCTTCTAGGGGGGGCTTTATGCAGAAAGCCAAAATTTTCCAAACCTGTCCCTCCCAATTAAAAAACCTGCTCCTTCCATCTATAAAAAACCCTCCCAAACAAAACATTTCCCAATCTATACAGACAGATTAATCCACACTGACAACTTTATCCATACAGGACTTGATGAAAAAACAACCAAACAACATTCCACATAAAGACGACAAAATAGATAGTTTATATGGTACATAACAAACGGAAACCAAAAAGAGATTGTATCCTGAAGTAGTTGGGGGTAAAGTAAAAATATAACTCAAAAGACTTTACGAAGAGCTGAAATCAATAGAAATTGTAGAAATGTGAATCCCCTAGGGTTCTAGGACATGAGAGCAACACTAAAAAAAGCGACAATTAGGTGATCGTTATTGGAGTCATTGAAGTATTTTCCTTTTCATTACTGATGAGAACGGTCTCCTCTCTTCCATGGCCCTTTGTTTATGATATTAACCCTTGACAAGCTTTTCATTAAATTGCATATCTATGTAAAATAAATATTAGAAAATTGTTTGCTCCATGATTGGTCAATCTTACAAGAGATTTTCTTAACTGGATGAAAAACTTAATAGACTTTTCTGTATAGGGCCTGAAGGAACTGCCAAAAACTTCACATATTGGTGTCAAGAGGATGGGAGAGCTTGAGAATAAACCCTTCCATGATGCCATGAAGAGGAAATATGGAGACATGGATGCAGAAGATAGGGCTTCAGAACTCTGCCAATTGTGGGAAGAGTACCTCAGAGATCCCAATTGGCATCCTTTCAAAATCATCACTGTCAACGGGAAATCACAGGTGCGCTTTTACCAAATATGTGGACAATATCTTATGTTGCAAACCTCAATTTTTTTATGGATGTCATACTTGGAAAATAACCAAGGGGTCATTTGCATCACAACTTAAGGTCTACAGGTTCTTGGATTTATGAGTCTCTAGTATATTTCTTCACTGATCATCAAATCAAACGAGTATAAATTCGAGATGCTATATTCAGGATTATGGGTTGCAAATCTTGCACTACACTAAAACCTATAGATAGGTGCAGTGAACATGATAGGAGGTTTTAACATCGTAACTTTGATAAGGTATATTTGTATACTTCATAATGTTATTGAATAGAGGGGCATTATTATACTAAAACTACGCTTTTGCCTGTCATTGTCATTATAAAGAATCAATGATGCGTATTAAAGATTTGGGTCCACTAGATATCATCTTTATCTATTTCAATATGAGTCCTCTACTAGCACATTCTTGGATAAGAAGATTGCAACTAAAAGTTTGATATTATTGGAGCAGGGAATCATCGAGGAAAATGATGATAAACTGAAAGGCCTAAAGCGAGACCTGGGTGAAGACGTATATAACGCTGTGACAACTGCTTTGACAGAGATTAACGACTACAATCCAAGTGGAAGATACATCACAACCGAGCTGTGGAACTTCACGGAAGGGAGGAAAGCTAGTTTGCAGGAGGGGGTTTCTTATCTTCTAAACATGTGGGATGTTCAGAAACGCAGGCGAAACATGTGACAATACGAATGTTTAATAGAATGCTTGTTTCAGGGTTTGGTGGTAGTGTTGTCTGCTTGGCACAAAGATGGCATGGATTCAGATTGAATTTAGGAATTGTTTATGATAAGACTCTCCAACAAACTTTCCATCAAGACTATGATGTGGTAATACTAATAATTGTTGGTGGCATTTGGTCATTGGTTTTTGTATGGCTGGCTTGTGATAACTGATATATTTTTGGCAAGAAAACAACATTGTTTGGTTTCTGCAGAATTTGACAAGAGGCTATATCAAAGGTGGTGGAGCTATTTTGACGATGCTGTTTGAAAAAGAGTGGAGGTTCTTATTTTGGGTATGCTTATTATTCAATGCTAATCTTGCATATAGCTGATTGGGTTTAATTCCAGCATCATCCTTGTAATTCTGACGCTCCGAAAGAAGAAGTTGCCCATTAGCCTCCTCAATGCTCCTTGCGGAATAACAGCAAAGATGTTTGCAAATAGGCTGCGGGTACGTTCTTCCTCGGCAGCTTAGCCACAACCAAAATGTATTTGTTCAATCCGGACAGACTCGGATTGATCAAAATCTTGTTAAATATGCAGATGATGCAATCATTTTTTGCAGGCTCAAAGAAATGCATAATCTCAAGGCTACAGTAAGTGGTTGAACCCATCTTACAGCATTGTGTACGTGATTAACATGATCAAAAAGCTGCCTCTGCCAAAGTTAAGAGCCTAATAGGGGCTTGTTTTCTTTGATTATATCAGAATCTTTATTGTATTGAGGTTCAAAAAAGCAAATGGCTGACCGGAAGGCAAGGGGCTGTTTATCAAATGATAACCGGGTAAGCATGACAAGGATCCAAAATCTTACCCAATAAGAGGAATGGCAAGGCCCGATAAGCTTATCCAGTAAGTGAAGTTATGGCCAATAATCTTACCCGATAAGGTAAGTGAGACTGGTAAACTTTTGGTAAACGGCTCCTAAGTGTCCATCATTTTTCTGGGGTTGCCCACTCGTCTTACTGTGACCATGGGGATTGATCTAGACCTTGGAACGGCTTGTAGGTCGTCAATTCGTGTCTTCTAATTAGTACTGGAGAGTTTCTTAACTATTATTTTTAGGGCCCTATCAGATTAATCGATGTATTCACAAATTGGCCTGAACGTCCTTTGTTACAAAAATAACACCATCATCGTGATTACTCATCCAGGACATGACAAAAGGTAATATTTTAGGGTGGAGGCTTTAAAAGAAGCAGCTTAGCGTCATGAATTAGGACATGGTTTTATGTCCTGCAGAGTTGGATTTTCAGATATCTTCAACAGATTCTTCGATCAAAAATCAAAATTTACATTCAATTTCAACATTTTAATGATTATACCATTAATTATATTATTAAAATACTTAATCCATTTAATAAAATATTTTCTCTCTTTCCTAAACAATTAAATTGAGTCTTATTGTTCTAAATTACCGATTCGAGTCCTGCAAAGCTACCGAGGACTTTTCTGGCTGTTTTTTAGGACTTCTAGGATTAGTTGAGGGGCCCGTAAACAGGCTCGGAAAAGCAATAAATTTTTGTATTTGATTTTCATCCATTGTGATAACTATGGAGACCACCTGATATATGTATTTGAATTTCTCATTTTTATCATCCATTACATGTGTTACAATGTTAGAGCATTTCCAACAGATTCTTCAAAACAGAGAATGAATTTTTTTGGAGATTTTGAACAAGGTTTTTGCTTTAACAGATTCTCCAAGACTTTTCTCCAAAATAGAGCAAGTATGAGAGGGTGTGTGATATTTCTTCAAATTTGATACACTTCCATTAATATTATTTTGATCATCATGTGTAGAGTTTAATAATTTTGTTTTGGTTAATCATGGGTGTCGAGACCGGGAGAATAACCAATGACTTCTGAGTAGAATCCCTAAAAGTTCAAGTCTTATTGTCGGTTGAGTTAATCTCATAAGATTTAACTTGATAGGCTCATCCTTTTGAGTTAGCATCTTAAATTCGAGCCACTAATTGCATCATCTTTAGCTCATTGGCCTCGTTCTCGCCACTAGTTCGCTACAAAAGATAAAATATTTTCATCAACTATAATCCTTCTGGGTGGTAGTATATATATAGTGGAATGAGTACTACATTCATTGTATTTTTCTCAAAGATATTTTCTACCGAAAGCTTAAGTAATGAGATATGTTGTCGTCTCAACTATCCTAGTGATCTATTGCATATATTCTTTCTTTCTATCTTTTGTTTTCTTTACTCTAATGCTCTTATTCACTCGTTATTCTTCCTTATTTTGTTCCGGTCAAATGTATCTTAAATCTTGTTGCATAAAATACCGACATGCATAATTTCGACTAGGAAGGCACTTGATGCCACCGAAGGGTCATCCTAACCTTCTTAGATGCCAAGGGTTGAAACCTCACCAAAGAGATGAATAACATGTATGAGTTTAATTTCTCATATATAAATATATACTATATTATAAAAACGGTATAAAAAACTCTTAATTACAACATTTTAAGCATAAGTTACAACTAATTAAAGTCAATTACTTAATTTACAATTTCTTAATGCTTTGGTACAACCTTTTCAAGCACAGTATCTCAATTAATCATCTATTTGTGGAATGAATACTCATTTATTAATATAACTATTTGTTTTTTTTGTGGAGGATTTTATAAAATAGATTTTATATTAGCATAATCTATTTTAAATGTATCTATTTGTGGAATGAATACTCATTTATTAATATAACTATTTGTTTTTTTGGTGGAGGATTTTATAAAATAGATTTTATATTATATTTTAAATGTAGATTTTACATTTATATCTATATTAATGAGATGTAATATAAAACCTTTTTTCTTCCGTATTTTTTTATATTACATCTCATAATGATTTTTCTATATTTTATTTTATAAAATCTTTTTCCATATTTTATTTTATAAAATCTTTTTACATAATGAGATGTAATATAAACTCTTTTTTCTTCCGTATTTTTTTTGCTAATATAAAATCTATTTTATTTTATAAAATCTACACGTATTTTATATTAGCATAATATAAAATCTACACGTATTTTTTTTTCACGAGTATTAAAAGAAGAAAAAAAAAAGTTGATATGAATTAAGAATAAAAAATAACGAGATACACTAATAAATTATCGTATTCTTTAAAATAAAAATATTTCTCAATACTTTCCAAATTAAGCAAGTGTAAAAAAAATAAAATAGAAACGATGTAGATATAAAAATATTCTTCCATATTTTTAATATATTTACATTTAAATGTAAAATCGAAAATGAAAATAAAAGATTTTAAAATATTCTCTACATTCACTATAAATATATATAGCTTCTCTATGTATCATCCGAGTACAAGAAGAAGACGAACGGTCGGGTGTCAATGGCGGAACCTGCAACTGAACAAAAGGTATTCCACTATATTTTTGTTTATTTGAAAAACTACTTTTTTATATTTTATTTTATTTACTGAGGATTTGTTTATATTTTTCAAAACCCACAATCATATTTTTCGAAGTAGGGGAATAAGATATATATACATATCTTTATTTTTATCGATTAATATTATGATGTCTTGAAGTCAATAGTCAGATAAATATGGTGTGAGACATGTCGTTTGAGTTTTAAATAATATAATACAAAACTATTACCAATATTATTGCACAAACTCATAACAACAAACGATTAAGAATATATGCAAGTTAACCACTTATGAAAATACATTCGTTTTTCACATTGTATTTCATTAACTGTTAACAGATAAATTACGTTTCATTTTAACTTGGTTCAATATTCCAACAAAAAATTTATCCACCCGTGCAATGCACGGGCCCAACACTAGTATTAGAGTGAATTGTGGATTTGGTGCCTGTGTTTTCATAATTTTTTTGACTAGGGTCCCTGTGGTATGTTTATTATGGATTTGATTCTTGTGGTATTCAATTTGTCTTGTTCATGGTTCCTCTGCTAACACCTCCTTTAACTCTGTTAAATCAAAGGACCATCTAAGCCATTTTGCTTAACTTTTATCTTTTTTCCTATAAAAAAAGTAAAAACAATAATTTATACACACACACACACACACACACACACACATATATATATATATATATATATATAACGATATCAAAATAAATAAAATAAGATATTATTGTATAACTTCATTTGTTTAAATTAAAAATCAATTATATTAAATTCGATATAATTTTAAGGTTTTAGTATTTTTGCCTATTTGGATATGAAAACCTAGTTGAAGTTTACATATGGATTTGTTCAATTTTAAGTTACAAAAATGATGATATGTATGAATCTGTCACTTGGTTAAAATCTAAATAGTTGATTTTGAGTTTTTGAATGAAAGCAATATGAAAAACGGAACCCCTAATTTTTGAATGATCAAATTGGAGTTCATTTTCTTAGTGGTTTTCAATGATTTTGATGTTAAAATATCGATGATAAATTTGTTTATTGCAATGATAGAAAAAGAACAATAAAATTAAATCGTTCTTAACATAATTTTTTTAATTTAAATAAATTAAATCATAAAACCATGTTTTGTTTTATTCGCTCTAAATAAAAATATAAGATATAGTTTTATGATTTGATTTTAATTAAATTAAAGCAATAAAACCATATATTTTTCCACCACTAAAATAAAACAATAAAATTAAATCGTAATTAATATAATTAATTGTTTAAAAAATTTAAACAAATCAAATCATTCAATAATATCTTAGTTTATTTATTTTGATATATATATATATATATATATATATATATATATATATATATATATATATATATATATAGGGGTGGTTTCAATTGGAAACCAAATTTTATTGGACACTTTGAAAACCAAATTTCAACCATTGATCTTTTTAATTAATGGTCAAGATTCATTTGAATTATATATGGTAATAAATTAATTAATTTATTAATAAAATATAATAATAACATGTCAAAAGGTAAATGTGTATTTTTCTTTTGTGTTTCAAATTTGGCAACAAAGATGAAATATGGTAATAAATTAATTAATTTATTATTAAAAGATAATAACAATATATCAAAACTACATTTTTATTACATATTCATCAATATGCAGTATGTAAAAACTCAATTAAGTTTCATTACCATTATTGTTTCATTACCTTTCCTTTATGTTTCACTATATCAAATCCGTTTCATCATGTTTCACTATATTAATATTTTGTTTCACTATATCAGGTTTCACTATATTAATATTTTGTTTCATTACCTTTTCATTATGTTTCACTATATCAAATCTGTTTTATCATGTTTCACTATATTAACATTTTATGTTTCATCAGGTTTCACTTTATTAATATTTTGTTTCACTATATCAAATCCATTATGTTTCACTATATTAATATTTTGTGCCTGGAGGTAATATTGAAGATTTCATATGAATATAAATTTTCATTCATTGGATGAATCAATCAGATTCATAAGAATCAGAAAAAATAATTTGATTTGTAGCTTGCGTATGAATCAATTTGTGTTTCCCTAAATTAAATGTTTCATGTTTAAATTAATAAATGATCAATATAACCATATATAAAATACATTAAAATTAAATAATTAATATTGTAATAATAATAATATTTGCCGTATATATTATGAAATTATATAAAAGACTAAAATAACCTTATCAATTAAAAATAAAAATAAAAAAAGGAAATTTAATGATTGGTTAATTTCGGTTTCCAAAGTTTCCAATGTAATATTGATTTCCAATTGATCCCTCCCCTATATATATATGTGTGTGTGTGTGTGTGTGTGTGTGTGTAAAATATTGTTTTTACATTTTTATAGGGAAAAGACAAAAGTTAGGCAAAATGGCAAAAATGATCCTTCATTTAACAGAGTTAACTGAAGTGTTACTTAGGGGACCATGACTAAGGTCCTGTTTGGTTGGTTTTCCATTAAGTCCTGTGTGGATAAAGATGTCTGTGTGGATAAATCTGTCTGTATAGATTGGGATACCTTGCTGTTTGTTTATGGTGCTGAATGAACGGTCTGAATGTCAGAAATGACTATTTTAGCCATCATTGTGTATTAAGCACTGATTAACATAACTGTTTGGTAAATATGTTGAATGGTTGATTCTTAACAATAAATATTATCAATTTAAACAATTTTTAAATAAAACACTTCATCTAACATAATTATATGAATTTTCAATGACATTAGTACGAGAGGAAGATGCGGGAGTTGAAGATAAAGGGTGTGAACTCACGATCTCCACTTCCTCAATGTTGTGAACATGAAAGGGTTCGGTAGTTGGCTCGGGATCATTGGATGATGGTCCGAAGCTTCCAACACCCGTGGAAAGTCCGCCCTCAAACAACTGGGCACACAACTCAGGAAATGGGAGACTCGTAGTCCTTAACGACTCGACATATCTATTAGACTGTGTTAAAAAAGTTGCAATATAACTATAAGTAATTAAACAAAATCAAATTTAAGTGGAAAGAAAATTAAAGCAAGAAAATGACCTGAATCTCCAAATCCCACTGCTCAGGTGTCAAGTTAAAAGAGTTTGTTGAAGGATCGTAGACATTGCCGGTTTTATTTTTCAATTTCAACCATGCGCCGTATTTTTCTTTCAAGTAGTCAAAATGATTTCTCATTTGTTTACGATCAACAACAAAGTTGTGTACGTCTTTTAAAGTGTCCGCCACTTTCTTCCATGAAAGTGGTTTCAGGCTACCTCCCTCCTTTCCATTCAATGCAATCTCGAGTATACAAGTTTATAGAAAAGTTTTGACCACATTGGTATTCTTCCAGCTTATCCTAGTTATTTTTGTAGGATTTGAGTCAACAGTTTGTTCCATACCTAATATGATAATAAGCTACCCAAATGTCAACGAAAATAAACCACAAAAACAAGTTGGAAAAAAACATGTAAACACATCTGTTGGTAAAATAAAAAAGCATGTAAACATGTAAAAAAAACACATCATAGATACGTACTAATCTGAAAAACAGATCTGAAGAACATGTAAAAAAACAAATATCATGGACACATACTAATATAAAAAACAGATCTGAAGAACATATAAAAAACACATATCATGTTATAAATCTATTTATAAAACACATTGCACTATTAAATATAAATCTAAAACACAAATCTTAAAAATGGACCTGGAAAAAAAAAGAGGAAAAAAAACACATGTTTGAACTAAAAATATATATACGAAGAACATTCTTTACATACAAGAGTTGTTTTCGGTAAAAGTAGTAGTTATTGTGAGAAGAATAAGAAGTAAATTAGTAATTTCCTCCCTTGGATAAATCGTAACTAAAGATCAATTGAAAATTCTCTTATAAACTAATTTATGTTAAAGGAAAATCCAAACAGAACAATAATATATGAAGAGAGAATGAATCTGTAATTCTCATTGATCAAATGGCCTTTAAATAAGGATGAGTTACAAGTAGATACATTTGAGATATTCTAGTTCTAATCTAACTCTGATATACTTATCTCTATCTCTATCTTTGTCTCTATTGTCATATCCTTTAGACGATAACACATTTATCCTATAACACTCCCCCTTGTGCCGAGTTAAATGAGTGACGGTGCACAATTGTTGTCTCGTTAAAACCTTACGCCAAAATAAAAACCCAGTGGGAAAAAATAAAAGTATGACAAAGGAAAGAGTATAACGCACCAACTTCTTTGCAATACATAGACTTATCCTTCAGTCTAGTTTTCTCTTAGATTCGTACATTAAAGAAAGGGCACAACATATCAATATCACAAATATAGTAGACTCCCCCTTTTGTCTACTACTCCCCCTGATTCGTGCATTAATCAAGGGAGTTTGGAAAACATTTGCACTTACTTTCTACATGTTTCCTAATATATGGTTTTAGGTAATGACTTGGTAAAATATGTCACATTCTTTTGACACCTTACTTGATTTACTTGAATCTAAAGGATAGTCTTTTATTGCTGATTGTATAGAAACTTAAGCAGAATATGCTTTGTGTTATCACCCTTGATGTATCTTATGTTCATTTCTTCGATACATGATGCATTATTTCCATATATGCAAGTAGGATACTCGTTGAACCCAAAATTACTAGCTCCTCTAATATATGTAATGATAGTCCTTAATCATATACATTATTTTATTATCTCATGGAGAGTAATATTCTTGGATTAGTTCAAGGAGGTAGTTACAAAAGATTGCTTAGTTTACTTCCAAGCAATCGACGTGTTCCTTGTGGTAATTCTTTATCCAGTTTGGGAACAACCTTTGTATGGGTCAAACATATACCTAATATCAGCAAAGACATACCAAGACATTGTTTGGTGTTTTTCTATAAGAGCTAGTACTTTTGTTGCTTACATTCTAAGTAGGTATTGAAATTCCATTATCAATCTCATTTTTCTTTCTATAGGGAAAGTATAATCCCATGTCAATGGTTCCAAAATTTTTACTTGATTTCATTCCAATGACATTGCGTTGGCGTTGAGCTAAATCTAGCTAACAAGTTCACTGAGAAATATAATATATGGTCAAGTGTATTATGTTAAGTATGATAATGCGCATATTGTACTTAGATAGGGAATTCCAGCTCCCAGCATTTTTCGTCATCATCCTTTAGACGAAATGGATCTTTCCTTATATCCGACACTTCGACCGATCATGGGAGTGCTAACCGGATGCGTTTTGTCCATATTAAATTGCCTGATTATTTTCTAGACATATGCGATCGATGAATTAATATTTCACAAACTCGGTGTCCTAGCTCAAATATCTAGACAAAACCAAGTTTTCCCAAGATCTTTCCTCTCAAAATCATATTTCAAGTAGCTTGTGGTTTCTCTTATTTCATCAAAAGTGCCTATTATGTTCATAGCATTGACATATAGAGCTACTTTGAAAATGTGGAACTTGTTTTTCATAATAATTACGCAACGGAACGGTTCATTGTTCTTATATATCCTTTCCCAATCAAGTATTCCATTAGGCGGGTATACCACATCCGCTTAGATTGCTTTAATTTATAAAGTGGGTGTTTCAATTTTATTGCAAACGCATTTCGTGGTTTAGAGTTGCTTGATTTTGGTAATGTAATATCATCAAGCACTTTTATATATCTCTAAATCTAGATCCCCGTAGATATATGTGGTAACCACATTCATGAGTTGCATTTCCAGTCCTTCGAAAACTACTAGGCTAACAAATTATTCGGATGTCATAACATCCATCATGAGAGAGTAAGTCTCCTTATGGTCAATCCAGGGCGTTGTGAGAAACATTGCGCTAAAGGAGAGCCTTACATATTAGGACTTCGTTATTCTCGTTACGCTTTCTGACAAAGACTCAGTTATGTCCTACGGGCTTTACACTTGGTAGGTTAGCACTACTTGACCAAATACCCGATCCTTTGTCAAAGAATAGAATTATTTCTGGATTGTTTCTTTACATTTAGGCCAATATGTTCTTTGTTGATATTATTCAACTGAGTCTGGTTCGATGTCGTCATGCTCGATCATTTTATGAGCCATCGTATATACGAATAAATCATCAATGATTATATATGATCTGTCCATCGACTCATATGTACTCTCATAGTTCATTTGAGATTAATATTAATCTCTAGAATCAATATTAACTTCGGAGCGTCCTCCAGTGATGATTCATGGTCATAATTATAATTAGAGACAATCTCATTAGAGTTTTGAGTATTGATGACAAATGGATGTGCCTAACTATTCTCTTCCTTTAGAATAGTATCCATCGAACCAAGTAGCTTCCACCACTTCCATTTGTTAGCTACGACCTCAACCACACCTCCACTATGTGTGATTGCAACGCACTTTCCAATGGCGTTGTGCCCCTGTTGAGGACTTTTTAAGCTTGCGAGAATATTTGCAGCTTGTATATGTGATCTTGTCACTTTTGGAATAACATTAAACGTATTAGGTATCGAGTCTGATTTGTTTGACTTCAACATTACGTTGTGAAGTTTTGGGGATCAAAATGAGACAGGGTGGGAATGTTCAATGACACTTCCTGTCGTTCCCATGGAAAATCCTTTTTCTTATCTCCCCCTAACGACGGGAAGACTGTCTCATGAAAGTGACAACCCGCAAATCAAGCGGTAAAGAGATCACTAGTCAAATATTCTAATTAGCGGCTAATTGTTGGAGATTCATATCCAACATATATCAAGTCGTCTTGTACAGACCCATTTCGATGCGCTGTGGGGGCGCAATTGACACATATACTACAAACCCCAACATGCGTAAATGTAAACTATCAGGCTTATATCCAGTTACCAACTGGTACGCATGAGGCTAGTTAGCAAACATTGGGTCTAAAAACAAAAACAAAAAACTTCATATAATAATTGCATAACCCCAGGTAGATATGGGTAAATTGGTGTGCATTACTAATACTCGAGATGTCATCATATTCTTTTTATAACAACTTCTATGAGACCATTTTATATATATACATGGGGTATAGGATACTCTATATTGATCCTAATACATATGCAATTAACATCAAATCCTTATGATGTAAATTCTCCAGCATTCAAAGTCATGTAGACTTGATGAAATAATCAGGATGGTGAGCCCTTAAACGTATAACTAGTGATAGGAGTGTTGTATTTCATGTGGACAATAATACGACATGCGTTCATCGTGTCGAAACCAGAACCATAAAGTACTTTAATGGCCCACATTCTGAATGTTTATGTTCATAAATATCACCTTGTATTCGTTGTAATAATGAAATATTTTTGTATTATGTCCTTAGCTTTAGGATGATCTCATTCCTGTCTTGGCTAAGGATTAGGTTATATACAAAAGTTTTAAGTATTCGAGAGGCCATATTATGATGGCAGTGTTACTTCTTATGCTGCAGAAGTCAACAATTGCAATTTGCCTCGTTTTGCCTTTCACTCGAAAGAGAATGTGTCTATGTGTATTTTGCAATACACGGATCACTGTGTCATAACCATGGTGTCCTACATGGTCATGTCGAAATATATATGTGTCATTTCCCCAAAGTTCTTTATTGGTGACAAAAAATGTTTCGATGGCCCAATAATCTACTAGTTTGACACATTAGTTTCCATGATATATGTTTTCTTTCATATTCATTGGAATTTATGTATATATATGCTCATTTCCATTTTATATGAATATCTTTACAAGGTTCCTATTAGTCTTGTACCAACAAGAAAATGATAGTTCATCGTCTAAGTATTTTTGTTGGATGAATAAATATTTCTCTATCATTTTAGATTGTGTGGAATATGTCCTACAAAAAATCAAGTTCTCCTCGATACATTCCTATACGGAACGGATAATATTGAAAGTTTTGTATTTGTTTTGATGTATTTATTTACATCTATAATGGTTACATATTCGATTTTATTTAAGCAAAAGAAATTAATTAAAATACTATAAAATAAATTTCAAAGAAACCTATGCTTTATCATTCTTAAATTAATATGATATAGTTCATTTTTAATTTGTTTTCTTTTTGATAGAAACACTTTTTAGTGTATTTCTTATTTGACTGTCCATTATCACCTGGGGCAGTAATTGTATTTCTACTCCAGATGTTGAAAAATCATTCCCGACTCTTACCAAGACCCTGACCCGTTCTAGGGTTTCGTCCACATAGTGCATAAATGTCACATGTGTTAAATTGTTTTTAACTCTTTGTTCTTTGAAGTTGTGTCCACCTTTAATGCTTTCATTATTGATCTCGAGAATTTTTTTTGTCTCGACATATGTGGTGTTGTTATTCGAAAGAACCTTGTTATGTCTCTCAACCACTTGCAGTAGGTTGATGAGTTTGTCTAAATGTTACATTCCAACTTATATTAGTTCATTAATATTTTTGATATATGAAAGGTGAAAATAATGTTAGGAATCATGTCATCTTCTGTGAATTCCTTGCCACAGAGATTGAGACGCGTTTTAGATATAACATTTCTTTGTTGAAATCAGTTACTTTTTTGAAATCGAGTAAATGTTCATTCCACTGTACGATTAGTTCGGGAAATACATATTTATGAGTACTCCCGATTATCCCTTTCGGGACATCCCGCATTTCTTTGAGGGTTTCTAGTAACGGTATTCCTATGAAACTTAGGATTTATATGTCGTCTCAAGATATGAGGGTATTTGTTTGTACCTTTTCAAGAGGTTGGTTTTAGAGTCAATAGGGAGTTGATGGAATTTAGGTATTTTCTTGTACCTTTTCAAAAGGAGGTTTTTATACTCATTTATGATACTAAGATTTTTTTGAGTTTACGACGTTGACTTTGGGATGAGTTGTTTCAACCATTTACATATATAATGGATAATATATGATTTTCTTTTTTATAAGAAAATGGATTATGGTTATGAAATTTCATTATCATAACAATATTGGATTTTTGTTTGCTTATATTTTATTGATAATATTTCATCAATATTTCAATTTGTGAAAAGAAATCACTCAATCTATTGGATTTTCAGTTAGTAGGGGAATCACATGGATTTCTTAAGTCCCTAGAAACCTTAGGGTTATTTACACCCGTTTGACAAAATCCAATTGATATTTTGCGATTTATTTAATTTGAAGATAACATTATTAATTTATAGAGTTTTTAGCATAAGGCCAAAATATGTTGGCATATGAAGCCAAATTTAATGTTTATTTAAATAGATTACTCTTAAACAAATAAATATTGTTTTGACATAAAGTCAACTTCAAACCTTTAACATCTTAATAATATATTTGGAGCTTTTGGTAAAAACCAAAATATATGAGATTGGAAGTGTAACTTCCGAAAATTTATTATATAATTTAAAATTATGAGTAGGAACTCACAATCAAGATAAATGTTTGATTTTAACATTTTCATGTTATTTTTGGATATTTTGGCAAAATAACAAAAGTTATGGGGGTTGAAATTGTAAATTCCAAAGATAATTTATAAGATTGATGTTAATGAGTAGGAACTCATAACTAAGATAAACATTTGAATTATAACAATTATTAATTAGGATAAACATTTGAATATGATATATAAATCAATTCAAAAACTATACATGATTAAATTAATAAACATTTAAATAAAATTATCAAATACTCAGATAATCTCATTCAAATATAATTATTCATCCATAATATTAAATCAACCTACCAAATAAGTTAATATAAAAATATGGTGAAATTTTAAACTTAAACATATAAATGTTACGTAAAATATCGAATTTTTTTAGCTTGATTTTATGATCATAGTTGAAAGTACATCTTTTCAAAATTAATAATATGATAAAAATTATGAATAAAACTTTATTAATAGGGAAAAGTTCAAAAAAACCCAACAAACTATCCCATTTTGAATGATTAAGTCTCTGAACTATTTTTTTAAATAAAAAAACATTAAACTTTCTTATTTTGATTGATTTAGTCATTCAATTATTATTTTTGAATGAAAAAACCATTAAACTTTCTAATTTTGAATGATTAAGTCCCTACTTTTTTTAACAAATAAACAATCGAACTTCTAAAAATTGGTTACCTTTTTTAAAAGATACCTGGAACTGACTTTGAATGTTTTAAAGTAAAAAACAAATATAAATCAGTTTTACCGTTCTCAAACTTTACGCCATTAAAACCTCTCACAAACAATCGTATCGCTCTGCCTCGCCACTCTCTGTTGCCCGTTCTCCATCTCGTCTAACACGGTGTTTCCCCTGCCATCGATCTCCCTCTTTTTGATCTATTTTTTACTGTCAAAAGATGAAGAATCAAAAGATAACAAATTACAAATAGTTTTTTTTTGGTTAAAATGATGTAAGTAATTAATTTTTAGAAGTTCGATAATTTAATTTATAGAAAAAATATTTAGGGACTTAATCATTCAAAATGTGAAAATTTAGTGATTTCTCCAATCAAAATGAGAAAGTTTAATAGTTTTGTTATTCAAAAAAATAGTTCAGGGACTAAATCACTCAAAATAAGAAAGTTTAATGGTTTTTTCATTCAAAAAATTAGTTTAAGGACTTAATCATTCAAAATGGAATAGTTTGTTGGGTTTTTTTGAACTTTTCCCTTATTAATATAATAATAATTTGAATATTGGATAAAGTTATCAATTTAAAAGATCAATTAAAACTTTAATTAAATGAATACAACATAACAAATTGAGTGGATAATCATAAATAGTTATATGGTAATATCATGTTTAAGTTTTATCATACCAATCAATAATTTAAATTATTTACAACATGTTAATATGTAAAGATGCACATTTAATAAATAAATAAATCAATTAAATATCGGTGCTTTGATTTAAAATGACAACAACTAAATAAGTTAATAAAATTAAAGAGGATAGCCATGTGGTTTAGGGTAAATATGACTAAACAATTACAATACACTTAAATATTTTTTACTAGGAATCATGAAAATAGGTAATTAAGTTGTATGTAATTTGAACACATATATTGTCGTATTAAACAACATTGTATCAATCACATAATTAAACATTACAACAAGAATCTTAATAACATGAATAAAAACTGGACAAAACAAAAGGCAAATTATGCTTACGTGGATCATGGTTGCAGCATCTGACAGTTGGAGCAGAAAATCATTTGGTTTCCGAGCTTACGTGCTGATAACGTGTTAAAGGAAAATCCAAACAGAACAATAATATATGAAGAGAGAATGAATCTATAATTCTCATTAATTAAATGCCCTTTAAATAGGGATGAGTTACAAGTAGATAGTTATGAGATATTTCAGTTCTAATCTAACTCTGATATACTTATCTCTATCTTTATCTTTGTCTCTATCGTCATATCCTTTAGACGATGACACATTTATCCTACAACAATTTATAAGTTATTTTAGGACTTAATCTAAACCATTAGATAAACATTAATTAAAGTTGATCAAAGGTCTAAATACCTTCTTACACTCCTTTAACTTTTAGTCTCAAACGACTCTTGATCTATCATACAATATATATAGGGACAGGTTTAAACGGGAAGTTAAACAATTTGCGAGAAGTGTGATATCATATATGATACACAAACTCAATCATATGTAATTAGACACATGTTACATTGACAATATAAAGACATTTAATCATATATGATATTGAGACTTCTCGTCTTCTCGCAAAATGTTTAACTTCTCGCATGATCCTTCTCTCTCTCTCTCTCTCTCTCTTTCTATATATATATATATATATATATATATATATATATATATATATATATATATATAATACATATAAATAGGCGAAGGATCGTGTGAGAAAGTTGAGATTGTTGTGAGAAGTGTGATAAGTGGATTTGAACCGTTGATCACTTTTAATCTCATACTCTCCCACGAATTACGCTTTAGAAATGAATTGATCTGATGCATCTCGGTGCATCTCATTCTAATATGCATCAATTTCTCATCCAACAATTAATAACCATTTATCACGCTTATCACTCAACTTTCTACCGGAAACCAACCTCATATAAATAATAGCTAATTTAAATTCAATTGTTTTTCTAAAAGTGGATCCAAGTAACATACATGTTGTTCGGCTTGATTGATTTTAGGCTTTTGCAAAAGGAATAAAATTGTGGTGTTTGTGTTGAGCCTTGAGCTAAATCATTGACCTCCCACGTTTATCGTTTGTTGCAAAGAATTTAATTATGTTTTACTGTATTTCTTTCGATTACTATAAATCTAATTTTTTTTAAAAATCAAAAGTTCAAATTTCATCAAAAATAAGAAATATATAAACAGTTTATTTTGTATAAATATTATACACTTTTAAAAAAAAATAATTTCCAGTAAGAATAGTAGTTATCACGAGAAGGGTAAAAATGATTTCCACACTTGAATTAATTCCAATTGAAAAATACTATTTTAAGCTAAATCACAAGTAATTTTGAGACTTAATCTGAATCGTTATACCAACACTAATTGAAAATAATTAATGATCCAAATTTATTCTTATACTTTTTACCTTAAACTTATTATCACACGTTTCTTCGTCTTTACAAAATTTGTTTAGTTTAATTTATCTTAACATATTATATATTTATTAACAATTAACATATGTTATCAAAAAAAAACACAAGAAAAATTAAACCAAAAAACAAAATAGATAATTGTATTGATGATAATAATAAAGAAAAAGAAAGCTGCGGGCCGCCATGAGTTAAGGCATGACTTTATAGCCACTTCAGCTACTCTTTTACAAAGCACTTCTTAATTGTCAAAAATACCCCTCAAAACACACAACCACATCAAGAAAACAACAACTTGATCCTATTTCTCTATTTTCTTTCAAACCTAACACAAAATTTTTCGTATGATATATTTTATATTGTAACTAATCATAAAAAGTCCAAAACATTGGTAAAGGATTTTAGTTTCATTTTCTGATCAAACCATGACTTGTTTCACTCAATTGGCTAAACTCGGAAATTTTTCCCGACAAAAGTTTGGCCAAATTTCCAATTGGCAGGAACGATGTTCCAAGAGGTGGAAGTGCGACGATCACTGCCAGTGACCCTGAACGAGAGCGATTGACCAACAAGCACTGCGTTTGATTGCCAGTTTTGACCCCAGTTACGACTAAGGCTCATCCATTCGGTCCTCGAACCCTTCACCCATGCTCGAGTAATATCCCCTGCACCCGCGACGTTTGTGATCAAAACCAAGTTGAAGTAACGGAATCCATTGATGGTGAACCTTATTCCGCCTTGCTTTCGGCATGGCACCCTACGTCACCAAATTAAATTTGTAATTAACGTATTGTACAGGGGGTAACTACGTAAATATAAACACCAACAAGACCGTACAAGTAGAAACACAGTTTGAAACGGTTTGAGGCCCCACGGGTCCCTCTTTTCAGGGGGAAAAGTCAAATTCTTGAGAAAATTTAAAGAATAATAAATAAATTGTACATTTACACGTATCAACACTAAAACTCAATATTTTATACTATATTTTGTACATAGTTTGATTTAAAAAAAAAATCATTTAACAAGTAAATTAAGAGTGGGAAATAAAACTAGTTTATCAAAATAAATATTACATATAAAAAATACTACATACTTTTAAAAATATATAATTAATCATAATTTTAGTTAATTAAATTACAAAAAACATAGGAACAAATGGAAATTTTCCATTTTACAATTACGATTAAAATAAAATAAAAAAGTAGACATTTTGGAAAATAAAAAATTAAATAAAAAAAAGGAGAATCATTTTAAAACAGTGGGAATAAAAAGTTTTCCGGTGTCTATTTTTGCAAAATTGGAAGATATAAAGCTAACCGGCGGTACGAGACTGGAACTATGCCGGCTCGGTATTCGGCTATCTTGAGGAACATGGGCATGGCTAGATCGAAATGGGTTCTAGGAGGGTTGCACCAACCACCATCATCACTTGGCTGAGCGAAATTCGGGGGACAAAAATTGGTGGCCGTTACAAAAATAGATGGGTTACCGGAGTGGCACCACTCAGGATCATTCACACACTTTATCTCAAAACAAGCACCGCAGCTCAGCCCGTTGTTGAACAGAGCCGTGCTCAACGCCGCCGTGTTGACGCCATAGCCTTGGCTGTACAAATTCCCATACCCACATGCTCCACCTGTGAAACAATTAATTTTCATTGTAAGGAAACTGATTAAATTTGAAGGAAATCGAAAAGGGGGGGTGGGATTATGAAAATGGTGACGTACCCATGGTACCAGAGGCATCACTGCCACCGTAGAAGGTGGCGTGAGCGCTCTCCCACTGGCCGCCGGTGTAAACTCCCGGTATACGAGCGTTGACGGCAGTCAGAATGGCGCACACAATTATAACAAACCCTAAACCCCTGACCTCCATTTTTTCACACACAAAGTAAGAGAATTGAGAAGGAAGATGAGAAGTTGGGAGTTGAAAGTGTGAAGAGAATGAAATCTGAACCGCTACTTATTGCGGCGAATCAGGAGAGAGAGAGAGAGAGAGAGAGAGAGAAAAGAATAGTAGTATAATTTAGATTTTCTTTTAGGTGTATTATTTATTATCCGAGCTAAATACATCTCTATATTTTGCTAAATTAAGTTGTTTTGTTGAATAAAATATTTTATTATTAATCAAATTTATATAAGAAAAATACTTTGAGAAGTTCATCTAGAATCATCTCTATGTATATCTATATCGTGTGTCTTGTTGAATATAATACTTTAACCTTCATCTAGAATTATCTGTTAGATTTTACTGAAAAACCTTTGGCTTATTGGAACTCTAACCCGACATTCTTAGAGGTAAAAAATTTAAATCTCGCCAAATATAAAAATATGTGTAAGTTTAATTTATCATATATAAATATTTTGTTAAGAACAAATACTTTAGCTTTAATCCGCTTTAAGATATTTCACTAAATCTTTTTTTTTTTGGTAATTGTAACAACTATAGATTCCATTTGTTAAATACCATTTGATTTATGAGGTTTAAAGATGTTTACTTCACTAATTTCATATGTATGAAATTAAATGTAACAAATGATCAGACAAATGATTTTAAAAAATGATTAATTATCACACAATTAGCAACTCAAAAAACAATTAAGCAAATATCAAAAGTCCCTTTAAAAAATTTTATAAATAGAAAAAGCTTGATAAATTAGAAATAATGTCACCAAATATGAAATAAAATTAAAATTTTACAAGCTTTACTAATATTATATTAATTTCAAGACAATTTGAAGTGAAAATGTGCATTTAGATCAAAACTAGATAAAAACATTATTTTATCTTTAATATTTCATGTTTAAACCAATATTTTTATTGATTATATACCTACACTTTTCACAATCATATGAATAATATTTTTCTTCAAAATTTCATTAAACAAACTTATATAAATCAAGGTTCCAAATGGCGTAATGCGTGGCATGACGTGACGGCGAGATCAAGTTTCAAGGTTTAAGAGCTACAGTGAGACAAAAACCATTTTACAAGGCATGACTTATGATAACCAATCTATTATATATATATATATATATATATATATATATATATATATACACACACATACACACATGTGTTTTTTACTATTAATCAATGAGTCAATGATGATAAATAATTTAAATAAGGTTACATGCAAAAAAAAGTAAAAACTAAAAAGTAAGCAAATTTAAATTTTGCATTAAAATAAACGTGCATTGGGTATGTCATGCCATAAGCTTGACGTGTTTTTAAACATGAGCCTTGAGTCACGACATGCCACGACGACTGCTATGATGAGTCTTTTAGGACAATGATATAAATCAAATAAGAGGTTAAAAATTTAATATGTTGATCACTATTAATAATTTATGTTAGATGGTTTTATTAACTATTTATAATATATATTCGATAAGTTTTTATTTATATGTATATATTCAATAAACATTTTTACCTATTCTACCCTTCTCTTTAATTAATTATAAGAGTAAGAAAGAATGAGTAGGTGTTTGTTTGGTGATTCCTTAATTGGAGCCACTATTGGCGGTGGGGGATTTTTCCAACTCTCATTCACAAGTCATCTTATCGAATAAGCCCTAATTGTACTTTCCGTACTTTGACTAAAATACCCTTCGCATTGCAGATTTCCCTTGAGAACATTTATGGAAAAGGACAGGGGTAGAACTGGAATTTCCGATTTATCGTTAGACTTAGTTAAATATTAATTTTGGGATTTGGGGAAAAAGGAAGAATAAAAGTGTGAAAAGGGGTCACAAGTTTGCCGCTTTGCTTGAATATGAAGTTGTGCTATCTACACTATCTTTATTATAATGGCTACTATTGTCCCTTTACTTTTCTCTATTTACAAATTCAGTCCCTGGCATATATTCTTGCATTTGATCCTCTTATCATTTTCATCGTGACATTCTTTTATCTAAACAAGACAATAGCCTAGAATGATCGCTGAATAAATATCGTGAAACAAAGTATATACCACAAGCAACATGACTTCTAGATTCTTCGTATTTATAACCATCACACGTTTCATAAAACAAATCTCGTTCACGATTTACATAAATGAAAGTTGAAAAGGAATAAGTTTCGTGTTAATATATTACATGTCTATTTTTTATGCTCAGGTAGCACAACTACTACACATTCAAATAAAAAATATTCATTTTTATCGGATTTTAATAATCACCCATAAAAAGTTAATATTGATGTATTTTATTGCTATCATCTTGTGATTACTAAGCCAAATCATATGATAGTGTTTGTAACATCCCACTTTATCAACAACAAGCATAAGAAACATAATATAAAATAACTCGCCAAAAGTGGCCCCAAGGTACATCTCAAACGTACGACGTTTGCGGAAACAACCTATTACACAACTGAGAATGATAACAATAATTAAACTAAAACTGGAAAGCTAAAGTATCCTCCTTCTAATCCGAGATTTCCGGCTCAAAGCTTCTCCTTTCCCTTAGTCGAGCCTTCTATCTCACGTCTTCCTGAAAAGGTTTTAGTTTTTTGAAAAGTGAAGGTTAGACCGAAAGGTCTAGTAAGTTTCCTCTAAAGCGGTTATCCAAGTCACAACAACATATGAAAGGGAATAAAAAGCCATATCAATAAACGATTTCAACTTTACCGATCATCACATAAATAATACACACTGATGGCACACACTGGAGTCACACATAAGTGACAACGTGTCTGGCTCATACTGTCTTTATTTGGGACACCCCCCCCCCCCAATGGCATAAAACGGGAGACACCCCCGGTATGAGCACAGGAGGGACACACCCTCCGACTTAGACCATAAACTTATCACCAAAAATGTATGCATGCATTTAAATCATTCGACACAATAAGATAAATCATGCATTTTAAATAAATGGCTTAGGTAATACAACATATGCATCAACAACGTTTTGGTTAAGGAAACTCACCTGTCGTTTTTGCTTTACCCTTCGTACCCACACTTGAGTCCTTAAACCGAATACCTAAGAACAAGGAAGTTAGGGTGGTAAGATACCCTAAGTCCCCAAAAAGGATTCCACTATCGACCCCCCCCCCCCTCTCTCTCTCTCTCTCTCACACACACACACAAAACGAACTATTAACCCCTAACGAAATGGTCTCACGCCCGGGGGGGTGTCCCTCCTGGGTCTACTGGGTTTCCTGACTCCCGGTCACCCAGTCTCGACTCCCGGGTTCCTTCTCCCTTCCGAGACCCCGTCTCCTGGGGCTCCCTTCCCGGGACTACCCCTTCCGGACTCCCCGATCTTCCCCTTTCCCGGGACCCCGTCTCCCGGGGCTTCCCTTCTTGGGACTTCCCTAACCGACCTCCCCGGTTCTCCCATATCCCAGGACCCCCGCCTCCTAAGGCTTCCCTCCCGGGAGTCTGCCCCAATCGGCCTCCCTGGTTATCCTCCCACCCGACACCCCGTCTCCCAGGGTTTCGGTTAATCCGGGGGTAAACCCATATCGACTGGGCGATTCTTTTCTGTAACACCCTGAATTCTGGAAATAGCAACTAATTTAAAATTTTCTAAATACATCGATAATTGATTCATCTACAATCATAATTTAAGATTGAACCTAAATACACACATCCCATTCCATACATACAGACTATAATAAGGACAGGTGCTACTAAAACCCAATAACAATCACTATCTCCAAACTGCGGAAGACATCACCAACTACTTACACTTGTGTAAGGCTAAGGCTTAACTCTTCATAGTACTGTTAGAACCAAAACCCCCAACTGGAACCTGATGCACATGCTGACAAATAAAAAGGGTTAGGCTTAACGCCTAGTGAGTTCAAGAGTTTTCAACATATATGAATACTTAGTGTTAACAGTAAAGATTATCATTTAAACCATAATTTTCCAAAATGATTAGCTTTAACATGAGACGACTCATTTTCCAAATATGCACATTTTTAAAGACGAATACCCCAACATAAAATATTCTTTCTTTGAGTAAATTCAACCCAAACTCACTCAAAACATTAAATAGAAATTGAACTCCCAATTTATAAAACGTAGATAAAACTTATTTCTCGAAACACCCAAACGCGGGTGGAACATATTACCCAACTCATAAAAATCATAGATAAAACCCATACGTATAAAATATCACCGAAAACATGGATACTAAAATACAATACCCAAAATAACACCTTTCGGTGACGGGGAAGACCCGATTCCATCGAATGTGGTGGCACATAAAGATAAGCCACATATCCATGTTATAAGCATAACTTCAAGGATGGGCAACCATTTACATCAACCCTATTCATGGATCTTTAGTCATCATAGGCATCAACCCTATTCATGGATCTTTAGCCGTTGGAACATCAACCCTATTCATGGATCTTTAGTTCCAAAGAATCACCAAGTTCAACCCTATTCATGGATCTTTACCTTGGGACCTCGCCATCATTGACACGTTTGTTCATTTGGAAACTTACATCGTATCACCAATGCATATTTCCAAATTACAACTCGGGGACCTCATCCCTCATTTACATGATGTAACACCCCTAATTTCGTTATGTAACCTTGGTATTCTAGTGTTAAGCTTTTGTCGTTAGCACCACGGTTGTTACCAAGTTTGAGTTTGGCCTTTGGTGGTTTTAGACAAACCACAGTGAACTACACGAGTTATGCCGCGGGTTGAGGTCACGGTATAACCCGCGAAACCCACTGGATGTCTTGGGTTTTAGGGACACGGGCGAGTAGTCGCGTCATAACCCGCGAAGCTCTCCTGGCCGACTTAAGAGTTTCCACCCAAAATATCTCTCATTTCTGAATCTCATTCTCTCTCTCTAAATCGTTTTTCTCTCTCTCTCTCTTCAAGTCTCTCTCTCTAAAGTTTATTTGGATATTCAAGGGTTCGTTAATCGCTAGTATTAAGTGCATTGCTCGGGGTTTCGGTGTATAAAGCTTCACCTCTTCGTCGTGGTCGATATCTGGTTTTCGGGTTTTCGTATAAACC
The DNA here is from genome assembly GCA_023525745.1 of Arctium lappa. NCBI lineage: Eukaryota > Viridiplantae > Streptophyta > Magnoliopsida > Asterales > Asteraceae > Arctium > Arctium lappa. The sequence goes on from CM042049.1 coordinate 126,357,597, forward strand.
TGTTTGGTGAGTTCCTACTACATTTTACAAACTTTATACATATCAAAACTCTTATTTGCGAAATCTAAAGTATTTCTACGGTATGATTTTATGTTCTCTACATTTTGTTATAAATGAAGTTTTTGGTGATTCTCGGGGTTCCCGGTCAGATTTGACCAAAATGACGGGTTCCGCCTTATTGAAGTAAAATGATGTTTTACTTGCACATTATGTGGTCATTTGAAAAGAATGTTTATGAACTTATTTTAATGAATTTCATTCTTACCAGAAGTTGAACTGGGAGTAGCATTTTGTTTATAAAATGTACTTATACCATATATTTGTTTATGGTTGGTCACATATGTTGTTGTGACGAGTCCTTACCATTACTAGTGGATCCCTAGGTTTTGGAGTAGACTGTTTTGTTGGGAGGCTATATTCCCCAAATTGTAGCTATGGATCACATGTTCCGTGATGAGTTTATGGTACGGTTATGTGAGGCCGGTTACTAGCCATGGTTCATGGTGATCCTAGTGAAGGAGTATACATTGGTTTCCCTTGGGAGCGCGATCTCACCTCGTAGCACGGACTCTGGGTTCATTGCTGAGGACTCCAAGTGTTTAGCTCATAACTCGGATTTGTGGTCTACTTTGTGTTACACCACTATCCTTGGTAAAATGGTTCTTTTGTCATCGTATGATGAGTTTTGGATCGAAAAGGTCCGGTTGTGGCGAAATGTTATCTTTTATAAACTAAACATTTATGAAAAGATTTCTTTATGTTACTGATGTTTATATCTCTGATTTTGAATAAACTGTATGTTCTCACTAGGCTTTAAGCCTAACACTTTTTCTCAAACGATGTGTATAACAGGTTTCCCTTAGCGGTGGGTTGCGCAGGGTCTTTGAGAGTCGAGCGTGGACTCAAGGCATATTTTGAGATGTCTAGTATTTTGGTGTTGGGCATTGTTTAAGTCTCATCTTTTAGTGAATTTTGGATTGTCAAGTGTGGTAGTCTAGACGGTTATGTTTATATTAGTATTGTTGATAAATTCTTTATCCGTGTGAGTTTTGTATAGTCTTAAGGACTGATCCCCTTCATGGGAGGTTTATACCAATTCGAATGTCTTGTTGCCATATTTCCAGGTTTTAAATTACTCTGAAAATCTAGAGTGTTACAAGTTGGTATCAGAGCTCTAGTTTAAGCGAACTAGGCATGACTGTAAGATGTCTAGACTTAGACTGAGTTTGATAGGCATTGATTGTGAGACTGGGTAGAACTTCTAAGATGGGTTAGTCTTAGAATCGACGGATGTTATGTTAATCAAGCGTTATGATGACGGTAACAATAACCCTTATGTGTTATGTGTTCATAATCTCACTTAGCTAATGTGATTATGAGGATATTTTACGTGAGTGAAATTGGTTCGCTAATGTTGTGACAATTGGTAGACGTAGCGGTACGTTTCTTTCGTGCGTGTTTCAGTTAAACTCTTCCTTACCCTTTCTCGTGCTTGTGTTTGTCTGCTCTACCTTAGTATGTTGACCGTTAGAGTAGTGCGAAGGTTTATAAGCGAGTAAGCTAAGGAATGATTGTTGGTTGTAAGCAATGTCTCTTTGGAATTATAGTAAGTGCGTGGGACGCATTAAGTTAATCATCCTAAGCCAGATTCGTTGGTGGAGTTAGGATTATATCTTGTTAGATCGATTCCATATAGAGGAGAATTGTAAGTTAATTTAATAGGATGGTTGCCTTTTGATGCCTGAGGCATCCGGTAGATTATAGAACGTTGGGATATTGTGAATCGTAGTATTAAGATGTGAGTGCCGACCGAATTCATGCATTTAATTTATTTCTAAAATAAGGTTGCCTAAATTGCTTTTCATGAGCGCCAACCATGAAGTAAATTACATTATAACGTTCTGGCAAAACATTTAGCACTCATCATATTTTAAACTATGAGCATAAGCATGCTTACATTGGTTTTGTTGCACCTGATTTCAAATTATTATCAAAACTCTTCTTATTCAAGTCTAGTGTTTAAAATGCTATTTTTGGATGTCGAAATAATTGTGTTTTAACGCTTGTGGAGTTAATGGGCAAATAGCTGTGGAATTTTGACCTTGACATTGGAGCTCTTCCACGTATGTCAATGGTTTAAAGGAAAAGTTATCCCCATACTTTTGAGTCGGAGTTCTTGGAAATTTTGGTTTGAGTGAGTCTTGTTGAATTGCATGGAGTATTGTTTTACGAATTCTTTTAACGCGTGCGTATATTTTGAGATGCGTAAGTTAATTTTAAATTGTGTTCAATTTACGAGTTCTTTGGGAATCGTGTCTCATCAGAATATTGTCTGAATGGTCAGCTTACCTTATATTGAAAAATAGAAATTTTGACACCACTTGATTGTTAGCGTAAATGAGTTTTATAAAATCCAGTTGGATTATGGTGTCTCATCTTATGACTTTTGCGTCGCGTAAATAATTTTGAGAGGCATGTGCGTGTGCATCATTTTGTGTATTAATCTCGGGGTTTTATTATCAAGTATCATATGTCGTGTACTATGTGCATTGGATTTAAGTATAACGTTGGTGTGAATGATTGCATAAACGATTTGTGTTTTTAAAAAAAAAAAACAGGACTTTCGTTCTAATCGTATTCCATCATTAACTCTTACTGTTAAAATTTCCGCAAAGCATTTAGCGAATTAGCGGTATTTTTGGTCATTGTAGTTTCTATTCTTTCAAATGTGTTTATCTTTACAACATGAAGCTTTAAACTCGATTTGAAATTTTATTTGCATCCCCGTTATTTTACCGCCCTTTGGGGAATGAATTATTGCATATGGGGTGAGTTGAAAATTCATTCGTTGCAACGTCTCTTGGTTGTATAGAGAGGGATTTTAAAGATAAAATCGTGATTTTCCTTTTGAGTCGTACAAACAATTGTTGCACGTATTGAAATACAAGAACCTATCTTCACGTTCATAGTATAAATTGTTGCGTATGTTTTTACTTGGTACTTCTCAAGGTGCGAGTATTTTGTTAAGTTTTCGTATTCGGTAACTTGGATTGTTTTAACAGCATAAATTGCTCATGTCGAACTTGAATATTTCAACAAGCAAATAGTGTAATTTACATATTCTGGGTGATTTTATACACGTAAAATCTACATTATGATTTATGCATCCTTGACGATTTTGTGCATCTTAGTATAATTGCATTCATAAACTTTTGGAAAATCTTTTGTCTCAATACGTGTTGAGTTTTGAGAAATCATGTCCTAGTGGTGTGTGTTTTCATAAACATTGTTTAAAGACATTTCATTATTTGGAGAAACGTTAAATGTCGGTTAAATATGTTTTAAGGGTTACGAGACTTTCGTTGGAAATTTACGTAAAGTGTCGGGCCTTTGGCTCGGGTTTCGACTGAATGAGTCGTGTGGACATTTGTCCGGATTTATAACCGCAATAAAAGATTTTAGTATGATGGAGTTTATTCGTGTTTTGGTAAGTTAAAGTTGAATTGTGAAAATAGTATACATGCCAAAATGTTTATTTTAAAGTGTTTGTGTTTAACAATAAATTGTTAACTGCTGATAAGTTTTGGTTATTCTGAAATGTTTAGTTTTATGAACATGTGAGACACCCATTTTGGGATCTTTGGTCATTTTGGTAAATAAATCATGTTGAAGTATTTCGTTGATGATTTTACACATATAATTGGAATTCAATTGACGTAAGTGTCATTTGGTGTGTTTGATCTTATAAACCTTTTTCAGAAAATGCATATTATTGTGTTATGAGGCCTTTTGAAAACATAAGGATATGAGTTCATTTGGAAAACAGTTTGTTTCAACCAACGATGAAATTTGAGTTAATTATACTTTTGGTCGTGTTTGCATAATAGTTGGTCAAACGTGTTTCAATACTTATATCGGCTTTCATTTGGGTATTTACGTAAACCGTTGGGTCGTTGGCTCAATTTTGACTAAATGGAGTCTTGAGGACATTTGTACGGTTTAAAAACAGTTGTGGAATTTTGGAGTATGATGGCGATTATTCTATGCCATTAGGAGTCACATGTTTTGGGAGCTTTGGTTTTCAGTTGGAGTCATGTAATGTTAGACAGTCTGTCTGTTTTGTAAAGCCTGAGGTTTTGGGTTGCACTTAGTGACTGCTCGGGTTGGCTAGCGAGTAGACAATAGGTGGCACGAGCTGCTGAGTTGGAACTCGTCTGGATTGGATAGGCACCCGTGTCCGTAAGCCCTTGGAGTGGAACTCGACGGAGTATGGCTAGAGGCAATAAACGGTTTGAAGTTGTGATGTCTGGTAATGCATGGGAACTAAGATCGGGATACGTGGTGAAATCCAATAACATCACGGGTGGCCCCATTCATTTGTTCTCGCCACCCAAGATGGAAACGTTTAGAGGTCATGCGAGGAAGTTGTATGGGCGGCCTACTTGCGTGTCCTTCTATTCTCTTTGTGTACGGGTCTCTCCGTCGTAGACCCGGGGTATTTAAAAAAAAAAAAACTAATGTTATATTTTTACCGGCTTTGGTTATGTAGAGTCAACGGTAAATGATGGCTTTAATATTGGGTTTTCCCCCACGTATATTAAGGCTTGAATGAAATGTGTTATTCGTGCATGTTGATATTTAGTTTTCTTTTGTTTTTGGTCGTGTGAGTATTGGGCCTAGTGTCCATGTTTTCGGACATACGATGTGGATAGTGTTACTAATATTTCATACTTCGAGTTATACAAATTGTGTCAATTTATAAAACGTAATTGCAATGAATATCCGTCTTTGAAAGTGCATGACTTTGAAAAGGAGTTGTTTTTTATGTTTTAAGGTTCATTATTTTAAAAAGTTCTGATTGAAAGAGAAATTCATCAATTTAAATGTTTTTACTTATGTAAAACTCTTGAGCTCTCTAGGCGTTAAGCTTAAACTTTTATTTATTTATTTATCTACATGTGCATCATTTCCTGTCGGGGGTTCGACTCTAGCAGTGCTTTAAGGAGTTGGGCCTTAGCCTTGAGCTAGAGTAAGTTGTTGGTAAAGTCTTCCACAGGTTGGAGTTAGTCTACACATGGGTTTCTGTGGTGCCCGTCCTTTATAAGTCTGAGTGTGTAGATTGGTGGTACGTTTAGAGGTAAATCGTTATAAAGTTGTTGTAGACGAAGTATTCAAGGTTGTATTAAGAAATTCTAAATAAGGGTTATTTCCAGATTTGGAGTCGGATTGGAGTTGAGTGATAACAGAATCTATGTTAACCATTTGCCGGAAAGACGCATTAGTGCGCCTTGTAAGAATATCTTTATTGATAATAGGAATGGATCAGTGAAACCTGAGAGTTTTGGGAAGTTTAGCGTCGACCGTTGGCTTTGAGTTCGGAACCGTGCAGTTTGAAAGAAATTGGTAGATGGAAAGTTGAGGTTGTTAATTTCCTGGAAGTAGTAATTGTCACCTAAGGTTGGGAGGCAACCGTAACCTTATGAGTAAAGGTTACTTTAGAGTGTTGAGTGTTCGTTCGGTTAGGAGTGAATTGTGTTCAAGAAGGGTAGCTCATATGGATGTCGGTATTAGGATCTCGTTAATGCTTCTGGCATTTGGGTTAGTGACGATCTTCTCTGCGGACAGTGTTCCATTGAGAAGAGTAGATTTCGAGGACGAAATTATTCTAAGGTTGGGAGGATTGTAACACCCCTAATTTCGTTATGTAACCTTGGTATTCTAGTGTTAAGCTTTTGTCGTTAGCACCACGGTTGTTACCAAGTTTGAGTTTGACCTTTGGTGGTTTTGGACAAACCACAGTGAACTACGCGAGTTATGCCGCGGGTTGAGGTCGCGGTATAACCCGCAAAACCCACTGGATGTCTTGGGTTTTAGGGACACGGGCGAGTTATGCCGCGAGTGGAAGTCGCGGCATAACCCGCGAAGCTCTCCTGGCCGACTTAAGGGTTTCCACCCAAAATATCTCTCATTTCCGAATCTCATTCTCTCTCTCTAAATCGTTTTTCTCTCTCTCTCTCTTCAAGTCTCTCTCTCTAAAGTTTATTTGGATATTCAAGGGTTCGTTAATCGCTAGTATTAAGTGCATTGCTCGGGGTTTCGGTGTATAAAGTTTCACCTCTTCGTCGTGGTCGATATCTGGTTTTCGGGTTTTCGTATAAACCTGTTTGGTGAGTTCCTACTACATTTTACAAACTTTATACATATCAAAATTCTTATTTGCGAAATCTAAAGTATTTCTACGGTATGATTTTATGTTCTCTACATTTTGTTATAAATGAAGTTTTTGGTGATTCTCGGGGTTCCCGATCAGATTTGACCAAAATGACGGGTTCCGCCTTATTGAAGTAAAATGATGTTTTACTTGCACATTATGTGGTCATTTGAAAAGAATGTTTATGAACTTATTTTAATGAATTTCATTCTTACCAGAAGTTGAACTGGGAGTAGCATTTTGTTTATAAAATGTACTTATACCATATATTTGTTTATGGTTGGTCACATATGTTGTTGTGACGAGTCCTTACCATTACTAGTGGATCCCTAGGTTTTGGAGTAGACTGTTTTGTTGGGAGGCTATATTCCCCAAATTGTAGCTATGGATCACATGTGCCGTGATGAGTTTATGGTACGGTTATGTGAGGCCGGTTACTAGCCATGGTTCATGGTGATCCTAGTGAAGGAGTATACATTGGTTTCCCTTGGGAGCGCGATCTCACCTCGTAGCACGGACTCTGGGTTCATTGCTGAGGACTCCAAGTGTTTAGCTCATAACTCGGATTTGTGGTCTACTTTGTGTTACACCACTATCCTTGGTAAAATGGTTCTTTTGTCATCGTATGATGAGTTTTGGATCGAAAAGGTCCGGTTGTGGCGAAATGTTATCTTTTATAAACTAAACCTTTATGAAAAGATTTCTTTATGTTACTGATGTTTATATCTCTGATTTTGAATAAACTGTATGTTCTCACTAGGCTTTAAGCCTAACACTTTTTCTCAAACGATGTGTATAACAGGTTTCCCTTAGCGGTGGGTTGCGCAGGGTCTTTGAGAGTCGAGCGTGGACTCGAGGCATATTTTGAGATGTCTAGTATTTTGGTGTTGGGCATTGTTTAAGTCCCATCTTTTAGTGAATTTTGGATTGTCAAGTGTGGTAGTCTAGACGGTTATGTTTAGATTAGTATTGTTGATAAATTCTTTATCCGTGTGAGTTTTGTATAGTCTTAAGGACTGATCCCCTTTATGGGAGGTTTATACCAATTCGAATGTCTTGTTGCCATATTTCCAGGTTTTAAATTACTCTGAAAATCTAGAGTGTTACACATGATAAACCGACCTCTATGCCTATGGATCCAATGCATTACGGTCAAAACGTTACATGACTCAAAAGAATGACAACACACTCAAAAAATGTAATTCCCAAATAAGGTGCGACTAGGTACACCATACGACCAAGGCTCCTTAACGAGCTTCCAAGATTAAACAAATGTTCCAAAGACTCATCTGAGGGTAATCCAAGCCCCAAAAAGGCATAATGAACGATTGACTAAAATACGCGAGTCAGTAAGGTTACACGAACCAAAATACATCTTTTCCCAAAATCTTTGACTCTCAAATTACTATTGGCCTTCGGCCCAAAACCAAAAAGGTTTACAATTTCCAAAATGTTCCCAAGATCGGGAATGACCAACACCAAGGACTCACACATTCGTATTTTCAAACATCTCATTTCATGAATCATGCATACAACCTAACAAACACTAAAAGTGCATTTTTGACCAATATATATTTATGTAATAAATCATCAAGACACCTTCATTTATGACACATTTATCAAAATGCCCAAAAGTTCCAAAGATGTGGGTTATATAAGTTTATAAAGTTAATCATTTTCAAATAACCAAAACTTATCAGCAGTTAACAATTTAATGTAAAACATAAACACTTTAAAGTAACATTTTGGCATGTACACCGTTTTCACAAATCAACTTGAACTCACCTTGCTAGATTTAGGCTAAATCTAGATTTTACCCCAACTTGAGTTTCCTTGAAGAAATCCGAATCCATAAGCAAAACCTTCCAAAAACCTATCATCACAAGTTTCCAATCATGAATATACTTATTCAACCATCTAGAATAGTCCCCCAAACATATTACATCAAAATCTCCATTTTGGGCAAAATCCTAATTTGACCTAATTTCTCTAAAATCATCAAACCCACAATTTGAGGAATACAAACACTAGAGAGTCACCAAAGGAACATATCTAACTAATAGAAAAGATCTAGAAGAGAGAAGAATAACTCACCACTTGGATTTTAAGAAAAACCCCAAAACCTAGAAATCTCAAGAGGTAAGGAAGAACATTTGATTTAGCCCTTGAGGTTGAAGTCACAACTTTGGTGATGAAGAAACACTTTGGAATCCAAGGAAATGACCACAAGGTAAGTTAGGGTTTGTAATGGGGAGTGGGGAAACGTTTTTGGGAGAGAAAGGTGAAGAGGAAGAAGTGAGAAAATGAGAATTGGTTGAGAATTCGGACATTTAAGAGCCCTGAGGCCGCGGTCGACTTTGCCACGCGATAGTGACATTGTCACTATCGCGAGGGCACTCTCGCGAAGATTGTACCGCGGGTGGTACTCTCCCAGCGATTGTGCCACGCTATAGTGACACATGTCACTATTGCGAGTCATTCTCGCGCCACACGCACCGAGCCCAGAAAAAGGTCAAAACTCGAGATTCTTGCATGGGTCGATTTAAGGTTCGAAAGTACAACTTATTTCACCCAAAAAGATAAATGGAAGATGAAGAGATGACTAAAGATGAACAAAAACTTACTAAGCGAAAATTCAGGTGTTACATTTTTCCAAGTGTGGGGAGTTTGCACAAGTGAAAAGGGAAATCCTTCCTCAAGAAGAAACTCATACAAACTTCCTAATCAAATTGAATAATGAATCCCCTTATTATTAGCTTCTTAACCAAAGAATGAACAATTTAGGAAGAACTCAGATGAAAACCTTACCCTCCCCCAAAGGATCTAAAGTTCCCCAAACAAGAATCCATTCCCAATTTTAGTTAAGAGATAGGTTAAGATTACCTTGATAAGAGCTAGGAGTAGAGCTTCTTCCCCAATTGATCTTCCTTGATTTCTTCCAACTTGCCACACCCACACATCCGCACAATGAATTCTACCTGATCTTTAGCCTCCAAGGTTGAAAATGAGTAGGAGGGTAGGAGTATTAGGGTTTTAGTCATTATTTCCAAAATTTACAACTTGGTCCTTAAGCTTTAGGCTTTTTAATAAAACTCGCCCACCCCCATCCTTTACAAAATGATCCTGATTATTACAGTGTTTTTTATTTTAGATGGCTTGGTTTTATTAGCAAAACAAAATCAATGCTTGGTTGAAAATTGTTCATGATCATCTACAAAACTTGAGTTAATTTGGATCTTTTACTTTTGCCTTATTCAATTACTTCCTTCATCCCAAAATAAGTTACACAATGCAAAAGACACATAATTTTAATAATGTGTAATTTATTACACTTTCTAATTAACTAGAGAATTTTTTTTTTACCTAGACATTTATTTTTAAAAGCCGATTTTATTTTGGAACAAACTAAATTAGAAATATGAACACTTATTTTGAGAAGTATAAAATAAATACTAAGACATGTTAATTTGATAGACACCAAAATACTTCTAACAAGTCTATTTTTTAAATTTGTTGATTTAAAAAATACAACTTGCTTGAACATATCATTATTTTTGTTTTCCATTTTCAATGACTATTGGTCCAAAGGAAGTATTTTGTATCATCATACTCAAACCCTAAAATTCTAAGCAAAGTAAAATCAATTAAATTTATGAAACCAATTAATAGATAATTCAAATTTTATGTTTAAAAATTCCAAGTTTCCAACTAAACATTAGGCAATTAATTATTTATGTTCACGTGTAAAATTAAAAATATCTCTCTGAAAATACATTAATTAAGCACCACATATAGAAATCGCTCACGTAGGTGTCAAATATATTCCTGCTAGCTTGAACCGGCATCTATGCATTTTGAGAAGTGGAGAAGGATAAAATGCTTACTATTATACCTTTATTAGGAAGGAAATTAATTATTTTATCTTTTATTTTAATTTATTGTTTTGACAAAATTTGTATCATTTGTTTCATAGAAGTAAAGTCTTATAGCGGTCTATATAAAGGTTTGTATGGCTGCTAATTTGAGCTAAGTTAGTGGAAGTACTAATAAGTTAGAGCATCTCCAACATCATTGTTAAAATAAAAAATTTTGGTTTTTTCTTTATTATTCCTCTCTAACAGTTTTGTTATGTGGTTTGCTAAAATATAGAAAAATCAAAAAATCTCTAAATATAGAGAATTCTCTATAATCTCTAAATTGGAGAAAGAAAATATTATTTTATTCAATCCAACCAATAAGATTCAATTTTTAACATTTTATTTTAAGTTTTTTTAAAAAGTGTATTGGAATGATAAATTATGAAATATTATAATAATATAAATAATGATTGATTCTCTAAAATAGAAAAGTTGTTGGAGTTGGAAAAAATGTTTTTAGAGATTTTGACATTTCATTCTCTATTTTAGAAAAAAAATTAGCAATGTTGTTGGAGATGCTCTTAATGCTAACACCCATGATTTAGGTGTTGTTCAATTCGTTTTCTATTAAGATCTGAATGGATATAACTGTTTGTATGGATATTGATGTCTGTATGTTAACAAATAAGTTGTTGTTCGGTTATTATGCTGAATAAACAATCTGAAAGTCAAAAATGACTATTTTACCCTCAGTCTTTATTTTCTACTTAAAAAAAGTTCATTTGTAAATTTTGAAATATCTATCTTTAAATTTTGAAATATTTTTCATTAAAAGTTTGCAACATATATAATTTTGGTTTTAATTTCTTTTATTATATTCTTTTCAAAAAGAAAATTTCTTTTATTATATAATTTGTTCAAACCCTATTTTACCTTATGTCAGCCGCCATCAACAAAAGTCTACAAACTTTATCATCTCCAACCTCTTCCAACTTTATCATCTTCAACAGACTTGAATCGATACACATTACTTATACCCTCATAGAACTAAAAGGAGTTGCACTTTGGGTTTAGAGGAAGCAATTTAGTAGATGGGCCGATAACATTTCACCAAAGAATCGGGAGAATCGGGAACCCATCACTATCCTCCAATGGCTTCCCAAATTTGACCTAGCTCCAGGCATGAACGGACCTAATCTTCTTCAAAACAATTTCAAAATCGACATCATTTTTAGATGGAAGAGACCTAGTTTTGGAAGGTTTTTTTTTTTGGAAGGCAATCACCTGGAAGATGGTAGAGAGATATGCGATGGAAGAGATCTGATTTTTGGAAGGGTGAGTGTGTTATGATAAGGGTAAATATGGAAAAATAACAGTTGAACGTAGAGGACATATATCTCTCAATTGAGCGAATCAGCCATGGGCTGACCGATTCAGCCGCATCCGAACACTCAGATATGGTTGTGCGAATCAGCCATACCTCCCAGACAACCCATTAAGCCACAAACGAACAACCCCTTAGAAAAATGAATTCAACCGTTTCTGATATAAAAATAGTTATAAAATTTTTTTAATTGATTAATAAGAAGGATTTAATTTAATTGTTAATTTTAGTTTGAAGCAAAATAAAAATTATTATGCTTTTAACTTATTACCTTCTAAATTTGAATGCACGTTAAACAAAAGATATGCAAATTGAGGAAATATCTCAAGCATGATTTTATATCACTTTATTCCCCTCCTCAAAAGAGATAAATGTCTGAAAAAAGTTAAAATAAAAACAAAAAATCATCTTCTTCAACCTAAGGACTGCTTGTTTACCTCTTAATGATTTCATTAAGAAGGCAAACTATGAATCGTTAAAAGTATCTCTTAATGGTTACAAAACCCTCTGAATGATTTTGTATCTCGGGTCTCCCTTAACCATTCAGAGCCCTGATTTCATTATGAACAATTACCAAACAACCATAATTCATTTTGCACTATATCATAAAAGTTTCTTAATCATTCTGATCACTTAATCATTCTGATCACTTAATCATTCTGCACGAATCATTCAGCAACTGTCAAACAACCCCTAAGTCGCTAGTATATGGGTCGTTTATCAACACAAATTGGATAAACACTAACCGAGTAAGGTTGTGGTATGAGTTAGAAGTTCGGTCTAGGTAAAAGTTGACTGAAAATGGTTGATTACCAAATGTCTTGGTAACCGCTAATAGAAGCACACTAACCAAGTCATAAATAACTCATTTATTATCTAGTCATCATATCGGTCAATGTTTTTTGGACTGTTGGTAAACAACACCACTTCTTACTAGGTAAGAACCTCTTACCCCATAAGAAGTGGTAAGCAGATAGTAAACTATCCTTAAGCTTATTGTCTACTACTCATACTCGTGAATAAGTTTACAATACAATTTGTAGGTCAAATTTGAGTTGCCTTAAAATCAATTATGTGGTATTGATTATGTTTGGCTTAACTTACCCGTCATAGTTTTTCTACAGAAAGAATAGCCTTTTTCAGTTAATAAATATAAAAACAATATTATTCTTTTCACAATTCTATAAAAACTTAAGCATCAAGTAATTAAATTAACAAATTATAATCATAAATAGACCTTACAATTGACATAGAACTCATTTTAATTAATAAAATTATTTTAGTTGACAAGACAAGAAAGGAAGATTATGGATTTTAATCAATCTTGCAAATATTTTTAATGAAAATCGTATTTTTATAAAATAGTTCCTAGAAATCCTTGTCTATTATTGCTAAAAGTTCATATACTTGTGAAAATCATATTACTTATTTCTATGATAAGTATCAATCGTAGGGTTTTTTAAAAATTTTAACATTACATCATTGCTCTATATAAATATACTGTATTTTTTAATATAACAATGTAAGAGCATATGAAACTAACACAGAAAACATGAAAAATGACGTGTGCCATGAAACACGATTTTGTTACCGAGTAAGCCAGGGACGGATGCCTCTTGGGGCATTTAGGGGACAAGGCCCCTGTGATTTTCTGCAATCCATATAGAGAGTTAGATGCCACCAAGTTATAAATATTTTTTTTTGGTTTTGGCACCCCCCCTCACCGTTTCAGTCCAGTAATCATTTCCAGTCCACTAAGAAATTAATTAAAAGACCCAGACCAAAGTCCAACTGTCCAAACCCTCGGTCGGCTTCATCTCCATTCTCGATTCTCCTCCTCAATCGTTGATACAAGTATACAACAGCAGCAGCGGTAACAACACACTGCCGGCGACCGGCAACAGCGATAACAGCATCGCCGCCGGCGACCTCCATTATAGCAACAACAGTGAGCAGTAGGTGCAGACTGCAGTCTACAACAGGACTAGTCACCGTTTAAATTTTAAATTTTTAATGCTTGATTTCCCATGATTGATGAATGATGATCCCATCTAGATTCCAGATTATGACCTTGATTAGTTGATTAGTATTTAGTTGATTTCGTATCCTTGATTAGTGGAGGAAATTGTGGAAGACTTCAAGGTTGCGAAAGATCGAAGGGTTCCACTTTGATGAACGATGTTTAACATTTTCATATTTAATGTCTAGTATTAGAGTTTTTACTACGTTATAATTTTGGATAATGTATTTTTGAAATTATATAATATATTAGGTCCGGTCCCTATGGTTTTAAAGGTTGTGTTCCGTCCCTAGAGTATGCACAAGATTGTCACTTATCTCATAATCAATAACTTTTAAATTGTTAGCTAGTTTATGCTTTTCTTACTTTCTTCAAAAAAGAAGTTTTTATTACTATATATATATATATATATATATATATATATATATATATATATATATATATATATATATATATATATATATATATCAGCTTGATTAACATTTTAATTTTTAAAGAAAATATATCGTTACATAACTCACATGTGTTCACCATGTGAGTGACAATTTTTATCACGTAGATCCAATTCACATGTAAGTTTATGATTATTATCAATATTATTAGCCAACTTCTTTAATTTTTAATAGAAAAAAGTGTAATTTTAAGTAATAAAATTATCGTTCCATCTCAGATGTTTTTCTTATATATAACTTTAATTATAACATTGATTATATCTAATGACTTGGTACCAATTAATAAGTCACAATCCAAACAACTTTGTTATATTCCACCTTTAATCAAACAAACAAAAGGTTTGAGCCGTAGAAACATTTCATAGATGCATGTATGCAATACGAGTCTAGAAAGTACTATATGAGCTTAACAGTTGCTATAACCAAATAATCTATATACATAATTACATATACCATAATATTTTTCTCGTCATAGTAAGAAAAGCAAAGACACGATCTGACACATGGTTTACAAACATACGATCTTGTTCAAATATGTTTCCAAGATAAACACACACCATGTGATTGACACGCACACATACATATATATACATATATTATTATTAATCTTTCACATATCTGACATACATACATACAGTGGCGGGCCCAGGAAATTCTTTGAGCGGATGCACCATTAAAGTGGGTATGTAAAATCGCAGTTAGACCTAGGGGGAAATTAATACGGTTTGACCATAGAAAGTCATTTGTGTCAATTTTGAGAATAAAGTCTTTTTTCAAATGGAATTGATCTTGATATTTAAAATAAATATAGGGTTTGTCTGAAAATGAGATAAAAGGGATGGTTTGTAAAATGAATTGATATTGAGAAGAAAAATAATTCATGAGAAAAAAATAGAATCAAAATGGCAGAAAAATTAACAAAAAATTTAGGGGCTGAGACCCTGAGTTAATAGTTTGGGTCGGCTCCATAGGCAAAAATTTTAACCTATAACCTCTTGCATGTAAAATACTAGTCCAACCATCCCGACAACGTTTAATTTCTGTTAAAATTTTGATTTCAATGTATTTAAGAGCACCCTTCAAAATCAAGTGGGTGCACCTTTCGAATATCTATTTTTTTTCTTGTAACAATCGAGTGAGCATATACAACATTTGCGTGTTATTTGCATATTATTTATAAAATAAGAAAAAAAATACAAAAATATAAATACGAATACTATTAAAAAAATGTATCGATCATTTATCATCATCATAGATATCAATCCATTTTTAGGGGGAAAAAGAAAAAAAAAAACTTAAAACGTGTGTGAGGGAGAAGCCATTGGAGATGCGAAGAGCACATGGATGGAAGTATGAAAGCCATAAATAGTGATGGTCAAAGAAAGAAGGAATAACTTCAACCAATTGAGATTTCCATAAATAGAACTTGGTAGAGACTACTCTCCATATCTTGCATTCCAAGCCTTAAAACTTTCTACCACTACTCATTTTTCCACCATATATGTAATATGTTATAGCCCATATATATATAGAGAGAGAGGAGGAGAATCATGCGAGAAGATAAGTGTTTAATCATATATGATTACACGGCTTGTAAGTGTGTTTAATCATGTATGATTAAACATCTATGTGTTGTCAATATAACATGTCTTTAATCATATATGATTAAGCTTGTGTATCATATATGATTAAACTTGTGTATCATATATGATTAAACACTTCTCGCCTTCTCGCAAAATGTTTAGCTTCTCGTTTGAACCTGCCCTTATATATATATATATAGGGAGAGGTTCATTTGAGAAATGGTAAATATATGAGAAATAGAGAAGTAATCTTAGCCATTCATCTGGTCAACATTTACGGCTTTGACCGCGAAGCACCGGATAATTCCTTGTGTGGTCTATAGAAGGTAGAGGGGTAATTTCGTAAAATACACGGGATGAGTTCATATATGAATATGTTAATTAGTTCAACTGATTCATATATGAATCTTTGTGATTCACAAAGGTTCATATATGAATCTTTGTGATTCATACAGATTCATATATGAATCACAAAGGTTCATATATGAATCTGTTAGTTAGTTCAACTGATTCATATATGAATCAGTTAAAAGAGTTCGGCTGTGAATTGCACTGGTTCATATGTGAATTATACATGTTTATATATGAACACAGTCCGTGTGTTTTGTAAAATTTACGAAATTGTTCTTCTATTTTTGGGATAATCGCAACTTTTGACCGGTCAAAGCCGCAATATTTGACTAGTCAAATCCGATCTTGATCATATGAATGACTAGGATTACTTCTCTATTACTCATATATTTATCATTTCTCAAATGAACCAAACACTATATATATATATATATATATATAGTGGTGGTTTCAATTGAAAATCAAATTTCATTGGAAACTTTGGAAACCAAATTTTAACCATTGATCTTTTTAATCAATGGTCAAGATTCATTTGAATTATATATAATAATAAATTTATTAATTTATTAATAAAATATAATAATAATATGTCAAAAGGGTAAATGTGTCTTTTTCTTTTGTGTTTCAAATTTGGCAACAAAGATGAAATATGCTTAAATATAGAAAATCATATATTTCTTAAAAAAAGAGCATATAAATACTACATTTTTATTACCTGTTCATCAATATGCAGTATGTAAAAACTCAAATAAGTTTCAATAAGTTTCATTACCATTATTGTTTCATTATATCAAATATGTTTCATCAAGTTTCACTATATCAGGTTTCACTATATTAATATTTTGTTTCATTACATTTCCATTATGTTTCACGATATCAAATATGTTTAATCAGGTTTCACTATATTAACATTTTATGTTTAGTCAGGTTTCACTATATTAATATTTTATTTCACTATATCAAATCCATTATGTTTCACTACATTAATATTTTGTGTCTGGAGGTAATATTGAAGATTTCATATGAATATTAACTTTTATTCATTGGATGAATCAATCACTGATTCATAAGAATAAAAAAAATAATTTGATTTATAACTTACGTATGAATCAATTTGTATTTATCTAAATTAAATGTT
This sequence comes from Arctium lappa, assembly GCA_023525745.1. Lineage (NCBI taxonomy): Eukaryota > Viridiplantae > Streptophyta > Magnoliopsida > Asterales > Asteraceae > Arctium > Arctium lappa. The sequence goes on from CM042049.1 coordinate 126,374,593, forward strand.
TCATGTTTAAATTAATAAAGGATCAATAGTATCATATATAAAATACATTAAAATTAAATAATTAATATTATAATAATAATAAGACTTACCATATATATTATGAAATTATGTAAAAGACTAAAATAACCTTATCAATTAAAAATAAAAATAAAAAAAGGAAATTCAATAATTGGTTAATTTCAGTTTTCAAAGTTTCCAATGTAATATTGGTTTCCAATTGATCATTCCCCTATATAGGGTATATATATATAGGGTGAGTTCAAATGAAAAATCATCTTTCGTTGTACACATGAGGACAAATCTTAACCATTGATCAAAACTTAGAAAATTAATCAAGAGTTAATACATAATAAGGTTAATTGGGAAGTGATTAAGGATAAAATTGTAATTTTGAATCAACACCTACCTTCTTTGACTTTTTATTTTTATTTTTAATTAAAAAAATTTACCCTCTTAAACTTTAAAATAATTTATCCTAAAAATTACTAATATTTTAATCAAACAAAGTACATAAAAAAAACGAGAATTTTGTGTTTTTCGATATGACATCCATCTTGATATAGTTTTTTTCTTCGTTTTAACCCCTTTTTTACGTGAAATTCTATATATGTGTTATATTCATTATGAATACGAATGCACGTCTTCGGGTGTCCACATTCAGTATGAATAACAAAGGTGAACGTTCATTCACTATTCATGATGAATAATACCATATGCAGGATGTATAATACAATATTGAGGATTTTTTCGTTTTAACCGTTTTTACGTGAAATTCTATATATGTGTTATATTCATTATGAATATGCATGCACGTCCCGGGGTGTCCACATTCAGTATGAATAACAAAGGTGAACGTTCATTCACTATTCATGATGAATAATACAGTATTCAGGACGAATAATACAAGAATCCATGATTCATGTATTATTTATCATGAATCGTGTATTATTCACCCTGAATGTTCTATTATTCATCCTGAATGATACATTATTCATGATGAATAATATATGAATGACCCGTGAAGGTGTAGACACATAATACACTCTCTTTTGTTTCCCAATTCACAACCGAAATTTGGTTTAATTCATTATGAATTTGTATGTGCATCCCCGGATGTCCCACATTCAGTATAAATAGCAAATATGAACGTTCATTTATTATTCATGATGAATAATATAGTATTCAATATGAATTATACAACATTCATGACGAATAATACACGAATTCATGAATCATGAATTATTCACCCTGAATGTTGTATTATTCATCCTGAATGATACATTATTCATGATGAATAACACATGAATGACCTGTGAAGATGTGGAGACGTGACACGCTCTCTTTTGTTCCCCAATTCACAATAGAATTAGTCGATAGGTTCTCGATTCGTCTTGATGGGTGTTGGGTTACGGTCCTAAAGAAACGTGATGCCTTACGATGTTGAAGAAAGTGTTGAAGAAGGTGATGTCGAGTTACATACTTACGGTGTCGAGGCGTTGTACAAACTTGAACGTACATAAATATTCATAATGAATATAACACATATATAACATTTCACGTAAAAAACGATTAAAATGACAAAAAAAAAACTATATCGAGATGGATGTCATATCGAAGAGCACGAAATTCTCGTTTTTTTGATGTAATTTGTTTGATTAAAATATTAGTAATTTTTAGGATAATTTATTTTAAACTTTAATTGGGTAAAAAGTTTTTAATTAAAAAAGAAAATAAAAAGTCCAATATGGTAGGCGTGTATTTAAATTTTCTTCCATTTTTACCCCTAAGAATTTTAAAACTAAAAATTCTATTTAATATGAGTTGTTAGATCAAAAGAGATCGAGTGTCTGAGATTTGTCCTCACGTGTACAACGAAAAATGAGTTTTCATTTGAACTTTTTTTTTTCTCTCTCTCTCTCTATATATATATTGGTAATTATTTGACAACTTGATTATTTGTGAGAAATGTGAAATTCAACCATATCCACTATCTTAATGAGTATTCACAATATGAATTATTATGTATGGGTACATGTTTGAGACACAAAACACTCATACCTTGGATCAATGAGTATTAGCGGTACATGTTTGGATTTAATGTTTGAAATAGAAAACACATTGGTTGGGTTAAGTAAGTAATTAGAGTATGAATTATCATGTATGAGTTCAACATGTATGGTTGTGAATGGATTTTACAGTTATCACAAAATAAATAGTTTACTCATGCATGAATACCCCCCTCCATATATATATATATATATAAAGATTAAATTATTTAAACTTTGATCTGGTTTTTACTGGGAAAAAAACACTTTTTTTTTAGAAGTTCTAAACACCAAAATTAAGTTTTTGAAAGTAGATTATTTTCATTTGTATTCGAAACAAATTTTATTACATTTTAATACAATTTATCATTTTATTAAAAATAATACCCGAATGTAATATTTTAAACTTTTGTATTTGAAGTTATAATGAAAAAGTTTGGATCATTAACAATGGTAGTTAAATGTCTCCAACCAACTTATCTTGATGACAAATGTGATGCAAAGGGACTACCAAATCATTGCAACATTGTTTGAGTTATACGTATCATAATCATATTCAAAATTTCAAGTCAACTATAAGTGAGTGTATGTAATCTTTCATATTTGTATAAATAAAAGTCAATATATCTAATCATCAATTACATCTTATTTATTACATTTTATTATGATATACAACTAAAAAAACCAATAAGTTCAATAATTAATTAAATTTACCCAATTATTGTAAAATAAAATTATTCAACAAAATTTATATAACTAATTAGAGCCTTGTTTATAAGTTTGAACAGGGTCGTTCATAGGGTTTTTGATGCTCTGTGCAAAAATGCTAAAAAAATCCCCCTATGCCTATTTTTTAAGCAAATGAAACGACGAAACATACGATTTTTTTAAAGTGTCTGGAATCCAATTAAGCTAGGTGACTCATTCCCGCATTGATTTAATTAATTATAATTAAAAAAAAATTCAAACAGTGGACATAAAAACCAAAACTCCAAAATATAGAATGATAAAATGATAAAACTTGAATTAAGATCATGCTTCCTTTTTTTTTTAGTTTTCCCTTTTCCAAATTGAAATTAACACAATAGAACATTTACTTCAATATATAAAACTTAAAACTAAAAGATAAGGAACACTATAATTGGTTTTAACTAAAATAGTAAATTAAATCGAAGTTAATGTCATAGTAAGCAAATAGCAAAACTCAGAAAGTTACATGTCTAAATCTAATGTGGTAATGTCAAACCTTAAATTAAATAAAAGTCAAAAGAACAATGATAAATTGTAATATCGTAATCTATGCTATTGTTGTGCAATGTGCTCCAACTATGCCGATACAGTGATGTGTGCTTGCGTATTAATTGCAAATTTCAATGTGCAAAACGAACCGAACTAACACAAAGTAGGATTATTCGTCTTCGTTCGTTTAACTTAACCGAACAAATTAACGAACGGTAAATAAATGGAATTTTTTGTATTCTTGTTCATTCGTAAAGAAAACGTGTTCGTTAATGTTCGTTTGTTTAGATGCTAAACGAATGTAAAAGAGAATGAAAGTTTTTGTGACCATATTCGTTCATTAAGAAAACTTGTTTGTTCATGTTTGTTCCTTAAGATGCTAAATAAAAATCAACTTGAGTTATTGAAATGTTAGACTTTCACCGGTTCACGATGCGCATTCAGTATCCATCACTACTAGGTTTTGGTCTGTTTTTATAGTTAAAGCTCAATTGACTAATTCCCAAATTATTAAACCAAAAACAACTTGATGCCCCCTCGAGCTTTGATGCCTTGTACGGTGATACGGGCTGCACGTGGCTAGGACCGGCCCTGAGTTTGAACCCTGTTGTTAGCTAGGTTTTTTATTGTTGAAATATAGTAACGAAATACAAGTTTCATCTCTTTAAATATAATTTGCTTAAAATATTTTTTTTTTATATAAAAGTAAATAAAGAGGTTTTGTTCAGTCAACCATTCATTAACGTAGGGACCAAATTGATAGATATTATGCCTTCTCAATTTTGGCTAGTTTACGCAATCCCCACAAGAATTTTTTTCTCAAAAAGTTCTTTAACCTACTAAATTTTCAAATATATATTCAACTTCTACCAGTTTTTTTTCTTTTAGAATGATAATGAATCTTTGTACCATTATAAATATAAGTTCTTATACGGTTACGATAGATTTTGGTTGTTCTGAAATTTTTATACATGCAGTTGAAATATATTAAAAAATATTACAATTATTTTCTAAAAGACACAGTGAGTGCCTACATTTGTAGTTTTATGATTTTGATATCGTTAACTATCAACTAAAAATGTGATCGATGTCAGATCATTCAAGTTATGGGTTTGAAGGTTCACTCACTAACTAATTAAATCGTTAGATTGATTCGTCAAACAAAATTCTATGTGTAAATCCAAATGAAACAAAAACACACATGTTATAAGTAATTCCTGATCAAGATATGGATTATCATAACAAAAGAATTCACAAGATATACTACAATAATTATTTTTATATTTTATTTTACAGCCTTTCTAATGTACTAAGTAGACCATACAAGTATTTTCCCCTATGTGCACTAATACCTTTCATAATTAAATTTCATGAGTTTTTTTGGATTCTTTTTAATATATTATGGACACAATCATATATGGAGGGACCAACCTTGCTCTAAGATACCTCACTTTGATTTAGCTCTTCATTAAACTATTTACATAAAAGCAACTACCAAACAAACTAACACTAACTACCTTTGATGGCAATAATATAAAAAGATTGATAAATTGTATCAAAATAAAATATATTTGTTTCAATTTTTATTAGAAAATGTATTTTTCAAAGTTTTATTTTTGAAATTGTACCATATCAATAATGTCACATAATAAATATATTATAACTTTTTAAACAAAAAAAAAATTAATTAAATTTTGTTGTTTGAAATATTTGACGTAAATATGGAGTTGAGCTTTTGGAAATTTCACCAAAATAAAATATGTTTAAATTTAATATAATTTAATTAATATATCTTATTTTGAAGCAACAAGATTGATTATATCTTTTTACGGTCCTATTATGAGGTCTATTAAAATATTAATAATTAAATGGGCAAATTAGTAGTGTTGCCTCCCATCACAAAGTCGTTTAATTATGATTTTTAGTCATGCGGAACATGCCAAAATGGTCCCAATTCTTGAGAAAAAAAAAGTTATTGATTTTAAAATATGGGGTAAAAAGAAAGACAATTTGTTCGTCAGAGGTTAATTGGTAATATTAAGAAACTTACGTCGTCAACACTCAACTAGCCTGAGTGTATGTCGTCTCAGGGGAGTTGTAATTTAGGCAAAGTTTTGATACATGTTATGAAAGTGGCATACACAATACAATCAATATTTTTAGCCAAAACTGATTTAATACTAAAGTTAATTATTGAGCAGGGAAAGAAACGATCACATAAATATCACTTAAACTCGAGTTTTAGTCAAGAAAAGGTTAAAAGTGACATTACATGAATCGTTCAAACCTTGATTTAGGGAACTAGTTTTCAGATTTTCTTCAGTTTAAATACATAGAAGTTGTCAATTTTTGTTTTATAAGAGTTTATTACTTCATGGTATAATGGTATGTCAAAAATGTCTATTTTCTATTTTAATTCATGACAATATTGATGATCATTTTAGAGGCTTGATTTGTCAAAATTGGTCCATAATGGTTTGATTTTTATGTAAACCACTAATACGTATGCATGCATGTATGATCACCGGAAAAATACATGGAAAACAACTTAAAAGGCAGTTGAAATCATCACATAAAGCCCAATTGATTATTACCAATTCGCTTTAGGTAATGCATTGGGTCAGCTAAGCATGCAACAAATATTGGGCCACAACACTTAGGCCTTTAGCCGTGCTTCTTGTGTCTTATCCAATAAGTTCTACAAAAGGTAGGGTTTGTAGAAGGCAAATTGTATGTAGACTTTACCTTGAGACTATACCACCCCTAACTTAAAAAAGGCTTTTGATGACATGATTTTGCAACAAACATTTGGTGTAAAAAGTTACACCAAATATTTTAATAGAGGGAAGAGATGAAACTCAAATGAAAGAAAAAGCAAGTAAGGATTGACAGATAAAAGGAAACGTGCAAGATAACTATGAATTTACATGATGTAAGATAACAAATTAAAAGATCATATTATCCACTAAACTATGATATGCATTGAGATGAACATGGAGTCAATGTCGGATAACTAATGGTTTTGTGATTTAAAATTTAAATATACATATTTTAAAAAGAGTGAATTATATGTGTATCCCTTATCTATGTATGCTTTTAGGCTTTGGTCCCTAAAATTCATAAACTACACTACTCGTTCATTTATTTTGTGCTTCAAAGCCCAAACTACCCCCCCCCCCAATTAATGTCGTTAGAGAGGTTCCATTAACTCTATCATGTGATGGACAAATCCGTCTTTTTAGCCCCCTCTCCCTCTCAGGTGACCACTTTCCCTCCCCTTTTCCGCTGACCACCACTACCCGCTACCACCTCGAAAAATAACTCCAAAACAATATCAATATCAAACCTTAAAAACATTGTAGAAATCATTAACTTCATTCAAACAAAAATTTAAGAAATCAAGAAAATTCAGATTCAAACACAAATATTCAATCCAAAATCAAAAACACCGTATATTTCTAGAACTTCATCAAACAAACTTATATGTGATACCCAACATCATACTTGAATGTTGTGAATTGAGCTTTTTGGTTTCGACCTGTATTTGAATCAAGCAAAACGACGACAGATCCCAATTCATAGATACATGCTCTTTAGGGTCAAAAGTGGTGGGTTTTGAAACAAACAAAATGTAGCCGTCATCGTCTTCCAACGTTGTTGATCCATATACTTGCGTTTAGAATCAAGCAAAATGTTGCTTTCGTTTTTGAACACCGAGAGATTGAGAGTGATTGGGTGGGTTTTCACTAGATCAAATTCCGACTCTGAAAGGGAGATAAATTGAGGGGTTTTCACGGAAGGGGTTAAAGGAGCGGCAGTGTTCACTAGAGAGGGGAGATGGAACGATGATGTTCACCAAAGGTGGGAGGCGTGGGCTTTTGTTAGTCCCGGAGGTGCTTAACAAGTTTGTAGAAGGGGGGGGGTTGAATACAAACACAGAAATTAAAGTTTAATAAATTGTTTATTGATAAATCAAAAATACAATTTACAAGTTTGTTGCGGAATAAGATTAAGACAGACTTAATCTAAACAAACTTAAGAAACACTAAGATGATTGCACAAGAAATTCAGAGAATGGGGAATTAAGAAAGATAGAAAACAATGGTTTCTATATGGAGTTCAAGGATTGAGCACACCTTCAGATGAAGGGGTGAACTTCCTATTTATACCCTATGCATTAAATGCATGGCAGGGTACTTTACACGTGGCGTTCACAGATTGGCTTTGGGAGTCTGAATTTTGGGAGACATGCTTTCGGCCGGGTCATGAACAGTGTAGTTGACAGAGTTGTTGTACGTATGGTGGCAGAGACATGTTCGTTCTGACACATAGTACTAGTTTGTGCAAGGATAGACAAAAGGAAACTTGAGGCATAAGCTTTGTGATCGATTGATCGTTGAATATCTCTTCTTGCAGAGATAGAGGTTCAGCTATCGCTGAAGCTTTTCCTCATGTTCCTTCGCGTATTTGTAGAGTTGTCTTTGCTTCACTGATATCCGCATCAGGTCACTAGAAGACTTCTCTTTGTTCAGCAGCTTTGTCTTCGATTCAGCTATGAACAGATGTTGACGCGAGACTTGTCTTCAGGGATTACGTTGGCTGTTTACTTCAGGAACTATCAGTGATAACTGAACAGACTCAGTCTAATCACTGATAGTGAAACACTAATACATAGAAATGTTTATAAGAAAGACTATCAATGATAACTGAACAGACTCAGTCTGATCGCTGATGGTGAAACACTAATACATATTAAAATGTAATTTTCACTAAGTATAGAAGAGGGTCTTTATCAAATCACTGAGAGAATTTGGATCAACAATCTCCCCCTATTTGATAATGACAAAGTAACAGGAGAAAATTACTTTATAATTCAAAAAGATGGAATAATCAGGACTCGTAACATACATGTCCCAATTACTATTTTGAGGGATCTTTTACATCACTGATGGAGTTAAGTACTTTACTGAAATTTCATTAATCCAAGAAGAGAATTACAAGGAATGAAAATTACAAGTACAAGTGAATAACTACTTACTGTAAGTACAACTAATAGATTACAGAAAAGAAAACTAATCTATCAGCGATAAGAAGACTTAGGAGGATTTATCATATACTCAGGTATTTCTTCTCCTTTCTGTCTTCGTTCCAAAGATTCTTGGCTGATAATTTCTTTAATTTTCTCAGCAGCAGGGAAGAAGTCACACCATAAGCATAAGAGATCCTTGAGATGATTTAGAGGACATATAGGAATCTCAGAGACTCTTTGAAATTTGAGTTCCTCATCATCATCTATGAAGAATATTCCATAATGATTGTCAATTACTTGACCAGCTTGAAAAGGACCACCAGGAGGCAGAGATAAATTCAGAATTGAAAGATCAGGAGGAGGACCAAACAGTGCATCTCTTGAAAATTTGATAGAAGTTTCATTTCTGATGATGACGACGTCTTTAGAGGAGGAGGACCCAATTCTTCTTTTGAGTTTCAAAGATTTGGGAGGAAGAGGAGATGGCAGCTTCAGTACAGAAGTGACTCTATTTATGAGGGCTTCAAGAAGTCCTTCAACGTAGCCTCTGTATGTAGATTTGGATTTCTTCAGCGCATCCCAGAACTCTATCCATTCCGTAAACCCGAAGCTCTCAAGTTTGGATACGTACATAGCTTTTTGGGTTCCATCCTCTCTGGTAATCTCCATGGTCACTGAGAGTTGATCCTTCTTCTTGCGACCAGAGATAGTCACGGCTGATATTGGAAGAAGATCAAAACGATAATCCATCTTCTGTTTACACCATTCGATAGACCTATCGTTGATCTCTTGTTCTTTGGAGCGCTCCTCTTCAATTTCTTTCAGCAGTGCAGCTTGAACTTCCACAGGTTTGCTTTTAAGCTTTTTGTCCTTGACTTGAGAAGATTGAATCTTTAAAGCGAGTTGGGCGTCTCGTCTACATTCAGCGATCAGTTTCTCAGATTTGGCAGATTCTTCTCGTTCAGCTTCAGTGAGGAAGTCGAGCTCTGAGAAGGATGTTTGAAGAGGGATTTTCAGCCATTGACTTTCTAGTTGAGCGATAATTTCAACTCTTTTCTTCACCACTTTCTCTAACCAATGAGATGGTTGAGAGGGCCTTCCTGGATGGACCAAGGAATCTTCTTCTTCTTCTTCATCAATCTCAGCGATAGAGATTGGGATTATTTCTTCAGCGATAGTAGCTGGAATTATTTGTAGTTCAGAACCCTTAAGCAGGGGTGAGAACTGTCTGGATAGAAAATGAAGGAAAGAAGGGATAAGTGTATATTTTTAGAAAAAGAGAGATAAAGGCTAGAAGGAAATAGGGGTTTGGAAAGAGTAGGAGAGTGGTACAATAGAAAGACATACCTGAGAAGGATGTTTCCCCTCAGATTGTGATCCAGTCCTCAAGCATCCTTCAGCGATTGGTTGCTTGTCTTTGCTTTGCGAAGGAGCGCTTGAAGATGTATCACCTCTCACCCCTGCTTTGACAACCTCTTGCGAAGGTGTCCCTGATACGTTCGGCTTGGAGAACCACATAGATTGGTCTTCTTCATCGTCGTCGTCGTCATTGGAGGGTTGATCATTTTCTTGATCAACAAGATCTAGATCATCTTCCTCTTCATCGTCTTCTTCCTCATCATCTTCAAAGAGAAGAGAATGGATAGATGAGAGTTCTTTTGCCTTCTCCCCCTCTTTGTCATTATCAACGACAGGGGGTTGTTCAGCTGCTGGAGTAGCTGTAGAAGCTTTTAGCACTTGAACGTCAGCCTCCAGACGCTTGACCCGTTCTTCAACTGCAGGGATGTCGCATGTGGCATCATGGATGAATTCCACAGCGATGTTGAGATTTGTCCGATCATCTTCAGTGAAGGGGGGAGGCAGCGCTGGAGCTGGTGCAGTCACCTTTTGGAGAAGTTGCTGAAGAAGGGACGTGCAGAGATCAACCTTTGAAGAGAGATCTCGAACTTCAGTGGTAAGAGACTCAAATCGCCCCTGAAAGAGTTGAGAAGACTATCTGAGTTGGACGACTTGTTCTTCTACAGCTGAAAGTTGGGAGTTCTCAGCTTTGGATGAGCAGGTAGCTGTCAACCTCTTCAGCTCCTCACCAGCCTGATTGACGGCGTTGGTGGTGTCGTTGATGGTGTTGGTGAGAGCGTCCACTTTTTCTCCCAGACTGTTGACATGCGTGTCAACAGACGCCAAACTAGGACCTGAAAATGATATTAGTTCAGATACGGGCTTATTTGGAGAGGTGGGGAAAGAAGTGTTTAGGATAATAGGTTTACCTGACGTATCAAACATTTTGTAGAACTGCAAAGATTCCTCAAACGTTTGATGTTCAGGTCCTATAGGTAAAGAGAAGGTAGCGGGTTCAGAGACCAAAGGAGGAGAGGGAAGAGTTATGGGGATAGAATTAGGGTTGGGGTTAATCTCAGCGAATGAGATAGTAGGTGGGGTCACTGATGATGTGACAGCGATTGAAATCGCTGACACGGTAGGTTGAGTGACTTCTGGAGTTGTGGAGGAAAGACCCACAAATGCATCTAAGGTAGCTTGTTGAGAAGCTCCCTCAGGTATAGTACTATAGGGTGTACTTTCCTTAGTCTTTTTGGCCTTCTTAGAAGGACCAATCGGACTAGCTGATGGTCGTTTGGAAGTAGTGGTAGCGACAGGGATAGCAGACGAAGGAACCGTCTGCGTGGTCGCTAAAAAAGAAGAAGAATGGAGAGAGAGACGAAAGCGAAGGAGAGAGATACTTACCTCGTTGGCGAGCGGTTTTACCTCCAGTGATCGTTGACCTATCCTGGCAAAAGTGCCATCATCTTTGGTGGGATAGGTGTTGGGATAGAGGAACTTGATGTACGTACATATGAAACGTACGTACGAGATCTTGGGATCTCGTTCAGGCTTCTCTAATCTCGACCTCAGGTCTTCAAAGATGGCAGTGGCGTAGTCAAAGTTTTGACCAGCAATAACGGAGTAGGCCATTTGCAGTTGTGTTTTGCTGGCTTGATCCAGCGAACCACTCTTCCCGCTCATGCACTGAATTATGTGCGAGAAGATGAAGTTCAGTTGTGAAGGCATCTGAGCTTTTTGTTGGGAATAGAAGATCTTGGTTTGTTTTCCCAACAATAGCCCATTGCATCCAGAAAGGATATCAGCTCAGCATCAGTGGGGAGTGCGTCGAACCCACTCTTTGGTTTGTCAGGGAATCTCAAAGATTTCTTGAGGCTAAGAGCGGTCATGCTCCCTGGCCCCAAATCCGTGCTGAAGGAGATAGCAGGGACTCGTTCACCTTTTTTGTTGGTGAGTTCAGTTGCATCAGCAGTGAACCAGAACTGCTGGAGTAGAGTCTTTGAAGGCTTAGGATCCACAGTGATCGCGTAAGCTATGCATGATTGTTTGAGAAATTCAGCAGCTTCCACCAGATGTGGGTATTTGTCAGCTTTAAAGTCGAGTCTTCCCAAGTGATTACATTTAGTAATCTCAACTTCAGTAATAGCGAATCGAACATGCTTGGAAGCAACGATTGAAGATTGTGTCATTTCTGTTATGGAAAGAAGCATAATAGAAGAAATGATTATGATTAAAAAATAATATGATTACCAGTTTCCATAGAAGAAGGGAAACTGGAAAAATATCAAGTTATTTTTAGGAATAGAAAAATAGTGTTCTGGGTAGAAAGAATGAAGAACACTTTAAAAACCAAAAGGTTTTTATTTTAAAAAAAACATAAAATCAGAAAGAATGATTTTTAGTTTTTAAACAAAAACATTTTATAAAATCCATGAAGAACAAGAACGAGTAGAATTTTAAAAAGAATAGAAAGCATACGAACAATGCACATAAACATGAAATAAACCTGTTTATTTTGAAGAAGAAGAGTTGCAGATTCAATATTCTGGGTTTACTTGCTTGAGTGTTCTTGAGAAAGAGTGTTTCTTGCTATGAAAGTTTTGAAAGCGTAAACCGTATAAAGGAGAGAAGAATTCCTTTTATACAAAGAGATAGAGGAGAGAGAAGGAATGAAGCGGGAAGAAAAATCATCATGACATTGGCACGTTCCACAAAGTTGATTGGATAGAAGAGCAACGGACGAACGTGTCAGAAAAGGCGTGTCGTGAATTATCCGCTCAAATGGCGTCATAGGAGAGAGAGACGTTTCATTTTTCCATTTTGAAATTATCACTGAAGAAAAGTCAGCGATAGATTTTCCTTTTTGAAAGTATCCCTGATGGTAAAGATAGGGATAGATTTTTCTTTTAAAGGATCACTGACCAGAAATATCAGTGATTAATGTATTTTTCAAAAGCTTTTAATCATTTGAAGAAAATTTAGTGATTAAAGTTTATATTTTGAAGAAAAACATCTTAACTGAGTTAAGATTCAGTTGAGAGAACATACCTGAGAGTCAGAATGTTTATCAGAGAACAATGAGATAGGAACTTTTGATTACTGGTATAATACATGAACGCTGAAGATTTACTCTTCGAGGTTCAGCATTCCAAGCTCACTGATGAGAAAGTTGAACCTTGTCTCATCAAGAGGTTTGGTAAATAAATCAGCAAGCTGAAAGTCAGTAGGAATAAAATGAAGTTCAATATCACCATTCATCACATGATCTCTGATAAAGTGATATCTGATCTCTATGTGTTTTGTCTTTGAATGTAGCACTGGATTATTTGCTATGGCTATAGCACTAGTGCTGTCGCAATAGATGGGAATTTTTGACAGCTGAAGGTCATAATCTAATAGTTGATTTCTCATCCATAAGATTTGAGAACAACAGCTTCCAGCGGCTACGTATTCAGCTTCAGCTGTGGAAGTGGACACAAAATTTTGCTTCTTGCTTGTCCAGCTTACCAGCTTTCCTCCCAGGAGTTGACATCCACCAGTGGTACTCTTTCTGTCGAGTTTACAGCCTACAAAATCACTATCAGAATAACCAGTTAGATCGAACCCTGAGTCTTTGGGATACCAAAGACCGAGGTTAGGAGTTCCTTTCAGATATCTGAAAATTCGCTTTACAGCGATCAGATGGGATTCCTTGGGTTCAGATTGATAGCGTGCACATAAACAAGTAGAGTACATAATGTCAGGTCGGCTTGTTGTTAGATACAGCAGGGAGCCTATCATTCCTCTATAGGAAGTGACATTAACAGGTTTACCAGAAGGATCTTTGTTAAGTGTCAGGGGTGGTGCCATAGGAGTCTTCATCGCTGAAGTTTGTGTGAGATCAAACTTTTTCAGCATATCTTTAACATACTTACCTTGGCAGATAAAAGTACCTTTGTCAGATTGTTTAATCTGAAGACCAAGAAAATATGTCAGCTCACCCATCATACTCATTTTATATTCTTTCTTCATTCTTTCAGCGAAGCGAGTACACAGAGATGGGTTAGTAGAACCAAATATTATGTCATCAACATATATTTGTACAAGAATTATATGACCTTTTATCTTTCTGAAAAATAACGTATTATCAATTTTGCCACGTTCAAAATTTTCAGAGATAAGAAAAGATGAGAGAGTGTCATACCAAGCTCGAGGGGCTTGTTTTAGACCATAGAGAGCCTTATCCAATTTATAGACATAATTTGGATACTTAGGATCATAAAATCCTGGTGGTTGTTCTACATAGACTTCTTCATTCAGCTTTCCATTTAGGAACGTTGATTTTACGTCCATTTGATACACAATGAAGTCTTTATAGACTGCATAAGCTAAGAATAGTCGAATTGCTTCGAGCCTAGCCACAGGGGCAAATGTTTCATCATAGTCTATGCCTTCCTCTTGTCTGTATCCCTGAGCAACAAGTCGAGCCTTGTTGCGGGTTACAGTTCCATGTTCATCTAACTTGTTTCTAAACACCCATTTGGTGCCTATAACAGTTTTGTCAGATGGTCTAGGAACTAGATTCCAAACTTTGTTACGAGTAAACTCAGTCAGCTCTTCTTGCATAGCGCTGACCCAGTTTGGATCTCTGAGGGCATCATCAATCTTCTTTGGTTCTATTAAAGAGAAAAAATTTACAAAGAGACAGATATTACCTGAGCTTCGTCGTGTCTGAATACCTGCTTCGAGATCACCAAGAATTTGATCTATTGGGTGATCTTTGGTCCATCGCTGAGCAGGAGCATGATTGCTTAACTCAGAGATTGGATCAACAGTTGGAATGTTTACTGATGATGACGTTTGAGGTTCATCGGCAATTAACTGTTGAGAAGGTTCATCAGAGAGATTTTCAGACGAAGATAGATTTGATGGTAGTAGTGTGTTTATAGGTTCTGCTGAAACCATGAGGTGGTTTCAGCGGTAGGATGTATAATGTTTGGATCATCATCAGCGGCTGAAGGATCAGAATGCTGATGGTTTGAGAAAAAAGGTTTTGTTTCTCTGTAGTGAGAAAGCATCCAAGCATTTAACTCTTCATTGTCAGCGATTGGTTTGGAGTTCGCTGAGCGAGTTTCATCAAAAGTGACGTGAATTGTTTCTTCTACGGTTTGTCTTCTCTTGTTGAAAACTCTGTAGGCTTTGGAGATGGAGGAATATCCTAGAAATATTCCATCATCAGCTTTTGGGTCGAACTTTCCAAGTTGATCTCTGTTGTTTAAGATAAAACACTACAACCAAAGATATGAAGAAAACTGATAGAAGGCTTCCTTCCAAGAAAAAGTTCATAAGCTGTCTTACCAAATCGCTTTATTATCAGCGATCTGTTTTGAGTGAAACATGCAGTATTTACAGCTTCTGCCCAAAATTGAGTAGGGAGATGAGAATCGCTGAGCATTGATCTAGCAGCTTCTATGATTGTTCTGTTTCTTCTTTCAGCGACTCCGTTTTGCTGAGGTGTTCTTATTGAAGAGAAGTTGTGAGAGATTCCCTTGTTCTCAAAGAAATTGTTCAGGGAACTGTTTTTGAATTTAGTTCCATGATCACTTCTTATTGAGCGAACAGTAAGATTGTTCAGCACTTCCATCTTTTTTACAAAAGATATCAGTTCTTCTGGAGTATCACTCTTACAGCGAAGAAAGATAACCCAGGTGTAGCGAGAATATTCATCTACAATGACAAGTGTATATTTCTTTCCAGCTATTGATTGGATGTTGACAGGGCCAAACAGATCCATATGCAAGAGCTGAAGATGACTTATTACTGAGGAAACTTGTTTCGACTTGAAACTAGCTTTTGTTTGTTTTCCTTTTTCACATGCTGAGCAGAGAGATTCTTTAGCATATGAGTGCTTAGGAAGATCAGAAACCAGTTCCTTAGATGAGAGAGAATTCAGGGTTTTGAAATTTAGATGAGAGAGCCTTTTATGCCATAGCCAGTTGACATCAGAAGAGGCCTTAGAGAGAAAACATAAGTTATCAGTGATAGTAGAGTCCATATCTATTACATAGACATTTTCTCTGCGATGACCACTGAGAGCAAGTTTTCCTTTTTCATCTACCACTGAACATGCTTTCTTAGAAAAGCAAACTTCATAATCTTTGTCACATAGCTGACTGATGCTTAGAAGGTTGTGCTTCAGTCCATCTACATAAGCGACTCTTCGAAAGGTAGTTGTCCCATTGCTAAGGACACCAAACCCTCGGGTAAATCCTTTTCCATTTCCACCAAAGGTCACAGAGGGACCTCTTTCTTCCTTGTATTCAGTGAGCAGGTCTCTTTGTCCAGTCATGTGACGAGAACATCCACTATCGAGATACCAGATGCCCTTTGATCCCTGCATACATAAGGAAGATTAAGCGTTGTTTGGTACCCACTTTTCAATGGGTCCTTCAGAGTTAGTGAATAAGGAAGGTTCAGCTTTCTTCTTAGCAGTTGAAGATTCAACTTCAGTGGTAATCTTCACTTTGGTTAATTTCTTAACCTTAGTGGTATTTTTCACCTTGGTTGATTTTTCAACCTTGGTGACCTTCTCAGCTTTAGAGGCATTTTTCTTCACTTTGGCTATTTTATCAGCTTTAGTGGCAGTTGGACATTTGCTTGCAATATGATCAGTAAAACTACAGTGATAACATTTTCTGTATCTGAAAATGGTTTTAGGAGCAGAAGTAGAAGGTTTTGCAAGTTTAAGATGAACAGGGCCCGGTCCAAGAAGACTTTTCTCTTGAGATCTGGGAGGAATTTTCATTTCTTCAAATCTCAGAGGTTTAAGGTCAATCTTTAGCTTTGAAGGACAGAGATCAAAGATTTCTATCACAGAGCTAGAGGATTGCTTAGCTGAAGGTTTAGAAGGAACTTTCAGCTTTGCTTTCCTGGTTGCCTTCTGAGGAAGGAGAATGGACTTTCCTTTATCCTTAGACTTAGTGTCTTTGGATTTTTCTTCAGGAATGGGATTTGAAGAACAGAGATAGAATTGATTATTTGAAGTGTCAAAGGAGGTGACAAAAGTTCCAAACTTAAGCGGGGAACTTTCATCCTTAGGATCGTCCTGAGGTGTCCAAAAACCAAGACCAGTTCTATCACTTTCAGGGGTTTGAGCTTTTATTATCTCAGAGATCTTTGTTGATGATTTGCACCATTTTTCAACATGAGCCTTTTCTGCTTTTAGAGCAGCAATGGCTTGTTCACGTTCAATGCTGATGATTTCATTTATAATGACTTGATCTTTCAACTTTTCTTCTAAAAGATTTAGTTCACTGATATTTTCATGACATCTCTCTAGCTCTTGAGTTAAATGTACGTTTTTATTCTCAGCTTGAGTTTTGTCGTTTAGAGCATTATAAAGGTCAATCGTCAGCACATCAACAACACGACTTCTCTCAGCTTCAGGTAGAGAGGGATTTATAGAGATAGATACCTGAGATGATATGTAGCTCATAGAAGGTTCAGATGGTTCTTCCACTTCTTCTTTAATCTCAGCCATGAGGCAAAGATTAGCGACTTCTTCATCATCAGAAGATGATTCTTCTGATTCAGCCCAGTCATGTTCTTCAGCGATGAGACCTTTACCTTTTTGCTGATAGCTTTTCAGCTTTTGATATTTGTTCTTCAGCTTATGGTATTTGTCATCACTGGATCTTCTTGAGGTAGAAGGTTTGAAGACCTTTTTCGACCTGCACTCACTAGCAAAATGTCCAATTTTTTCGCAGTTATAGCAAGTGGCAGTAGCCTTATCAACCGGAGTTGATTTTGGCTTTTCAGTGAGAGAGAGAGAGGTTTACTTCTTCGGAGGTTACTCTTTCTTGCAAATCTCTTAAAAGAGTTTGTCAATAGTGCTAAGGACTCATCAAACTCTGAAAGATCAGGGTCTGATAGATCCTCAGATTCAGAATCTAACTCAGTGATGGTGAGAGTAGATCGCTGAGATGGAATTATCTCTGAAGAGACTAAAGCAACAGGAGTACTTTTGGAGTATTTAGAATCTTTTACAAGATTCTTCTTCAGAAGATTTGATTGCTCATAGTTGAGCAATATTCCATACAGAGTGCTTAAAGAGAGAGTATGTAAGTCTTTTGTCAGCTTAAGACATATTGAATAACTGTCACAGCTTTCAGGAAGACTTTCTAAGAATTTTGTTAGGACCTCAGAATTAGAATAGGTCCTTCCAACGGTTCTTAGGTCAATGATTAGGCAGTTAAATCGCTGATGAATGTCAGAAAGAGATTCATTCTTACCAGCGATAAAACTTTCATACTATCTTACCAAGTTAATCTTTCGAGTCTCTTGGATTTCAGTGGTGCCCTCGTATTTAACACATATGGTTTCCCACATTTCTTTAGAAGTTTTCAGATGCATGATGGAATGGAAAACTTCATCAGGCAGAGCCATTGAGATAATGGTCTTTGCTCTTGCATCTATGCCTACCTTCTTTTTATCTTCATCACTCCACTGTCTTATTTCCTTAACGACATATCGTTCAGGGACAGCTTCAGTGGTGGCAGTAGCAGGAACCGCAACTATAATTCTAACAGGTTCATAGGGTCCGTTTTCTATATATTCAGGTATAGTAGGATCCGCACCTTCAAGAAATAGCATCATTCGATTTTTCCATAGAGAAAAGTTATCTATGCTAAATCGAGGAGGTTTAGAAAGTGAACCATTATCATAGTAGTTTGTGTTTGTGTTTAGTGCCATTTTAGAATAGCAAGGAAGAGTATACAGCAAAATCTTGTTTATTAGTTTAAACAAACTGCTCTAATACCACTTGTTGGTCCCAGAGGTGCTTAACAAGTTTGTAGAAGGGGGGGGGGGGGTTGAATACAAACACAGAAATTAAAGTTTAATAAATTGTTTATTGATAAATCAAAAATACAATTTACAAGTTTGTTGCGGAATAAGATTAAGACAGACTTAATCTAAACAAACTTAAGAAACACTAAGATGATTGCACAAGAAATTCAGAGAATGGGGAATTAAGAAAGATATAAAACAATGGTTTCTATATGGAGTTCAAGGATTGAGCACACCTTCAGATGAAGGGGTGAACTTCCTATTTATACCCTATGCATTAAATGCATGGCAGGGTACTTTACACGTGGCGTTCACAGATTGGCTTTGGGAGTCTGAATTTTGGGAGACATGCTTTCGGCCGGGTCATGAACAGTGTAGTTGACAGAGTTGTTGTACGTATGGTGGCAGAGACATGTTCGTTCTGACACATAGTACTAGTTTGTGCAAGGATAGACAAAAGGAAACTTGAGGCATAAGCTTTGTGATCGATTGATCGCTGAGTATCTCTTCTTGCAGAGATAGAGGTTCAGCTATCGCTGAAGCTTTTCCTCATGTTCCTTCGCGTATTTGTAGAGTTGTCTTTGCTTCACTGATATCCGCATCAAGTCACTAGAAGACTTCTCTTTGTTCAGTAGCTTTGTCTTCGATTCAGCTATGAACAGATGTTGACGCGAGACTTGTCTTCAGGGATTACGTTGGCTATTTACTTCAGGAACTATCAGTGATAACTGAACAGACTCAGTCTAATCACTGATAGTGAAACACTAATACATAGAAATGTTTATAAGAAAGACTATCAGTGATAACTGAACAGACTCAGTTTGATCGCTGATGGTAAAACACTAATACATATTAAAACGTAATTTTCACTAAGTATAGAAGAGGGTCTTTATCAAATCCCTGAGAGAGTTTGGATCAACAGCTTTGTCGGAGGAACATCAAGGGTGGTTTCGGCGGGGAAGACATATTTGCTCATTTATTTATTTTTTATATAATATGAAATATCAATATTTTTTTTTATTTTTTAAAGAAAATAAAATTATTCATAAAAAGACCAAAATGTCAGGCTTTGTAACACAAAAAATATATGAGCATTGCAATTTATAATTTTCAGGTATTAAAACTATAAAACAAGTATAGATAAGAATCACGAATGTAATTGAATCTTTCAAAAATCATTAGTTATGTATGTTTTTAATATGAAAAACCATGTATGAATATGAGGAAATGGTACACTTTTGTGATGCATATTTACTTTTTTAAATAAGTTTACAAGTTAAAAAAAAATCATACCTTTTTTTTTTCAAAAAATATTAAAACAAGGTGTATTGTTGCAAAAATGAGCGAACGATCGCGATGGGACTCGAACCCACAATCTCCCGCTCCGGAGGCGAGCGCCTTATCCATTAGGCCACGCGATCTTGGATGTTAACTGATCATAAAAACAATTATAAGAATGGGAAGAACACTCCACCACAAACAACAAATGATTACCTCTTAAGACTATTAATTAGTAACATAAATTAAACGATATGATAACCGACTTAAGAAAGATAATTAGTAATTATATTAATAAAATATTAATAAATTTAAATCGTCATTGATGATTTATATAGGTAGTTCTAAGAAAAATGATACAAACTATATGATTATAAATATACAACTGTAAAGTTACGTCGACACTTACGTTTTTATTACAACTGATATTAAAAGAACTCGTAATAATGGTGCGATTTTATGCATTTTCGTCATTATATAATTATTAAAAAAGCATAAAATTATTTCTTCTAATTATGAAAATTTGAAAATTTCATATATCATAAACAGAATGTATAAATGAATACTATTAGTTAAATCCGTTAAAAATGTAAAAGTTCATGATGCGTTATAATTTGAACGATATAAAATAACAACTCTAAAATTCGCTATTTCAATTTATAACAAAATTCGTTTTATGATATCACATCTTACAGCGCATCAGAAAAATAAAAATTTTAATATGTTAAACAGAAACAAATTGATATCAATATCGTATAAATACAGTGCCACTTAAGAAATTCTTTGATTCGTCTTTGACTTCTACAGTCCTCAATCCTTAAATCCTCACTTCTTGTACTGGCATTTCAAACAACTACTAATATGGGTCTTGAAAACCGAGGTTTAGTAAAACCCAATATCCTAGTGAGTTTAGGGGGTTTCATGTGATTCACAATTTAAACACACAAAATAAAGGTCATAGACGCACGGATAAACAATGAGCAATACATATAGAGGGTTAGTATTTATAACCACCATTTTAACGATTAATTTACCGTCCAATTGAAAGTAAAAAGACCCTGATATTTTATAATATAATGATAAGTTAGCCTTAACAGTTTTGAAAGTTAATCCATTTATAACATTTCAAACACCTATTTCGAATTTCAAACACCAATGCCATTACCATTATATGATTTATTTATTGATTTAGAAATATTCCCAACTAAACCATTTTAAGGCCATCATATATTTCCTTAACCCAACAAAAATAATAAAAACAAAGTCCAACAATAAGTTAATATTTAAACTTCTTTAATTAGAATATCCATGAATAGATAAATGAAGTATATAATACTAATACTACATGACGCCATGCCTCACATGGCCTCGGCTTGATTTCTGTTTCTGACTGGCCCAATATAGCCCATACTGGAAAGCCTACAAATTGCAAAATAAATACCCTCGGTCCAAACAGTATGGACGTGGATTTAACATGTTTGTTAACAGTTTAATGAGATTAATAAGACTTGTATCTTATTCGATTAATTATATATGATTGTTTAGTAGTGATTTAATAATATAGAAAGTGGCTTACTTGACAAGCTTTTAGCGGAGAGCTTTACGAAGAAAGCCAAACTTTTACTAAACATGTGCTTCCTAACTAAAAACCACGCTCCTTTTATCTATGAAAAAACATTCTCAATCCATATAGATGGATTAATCCACACCCCTAGCTTTATTCATACAAGAATTAATGGAAAAACAACTAAACAACCCATTATCCCTCATCGAAATCAAAAAATAGGCAGCAACCATAGGTATGCAGCTTAAAGATGCACCTAAAAACCTTGGTCCGAGCCTGGGCCCAAGTCAGACCAAAAGGCTCGATCATGCCAAGTGTTTTTAAAGGTTCGACCCACCTGCAAAACTTGGTTTTGAGTTGAACAACCGACTCATCCAAGCCTAAAAAAAAGCTTGGTAGCCATTTATAGATAATCTCTATAGAGTGTATGTGTCATAGTTTTTTTCACAATGAAGCTCTCTAAATCCCTTAATTCTCTATTCTTAAGTGTTTTTGTTGCGATATTGTAGCAATCAAATTCTCTCACGTCTCGATTCTCAAATTCTCTAATAATTTTTATAACCTTATAATTTTCGTATTATATAAATTTTTTTAGTCCAATATCCTTCATTTTAGGCTTGATATCTCTCATTAGTTTTTCGATTCCAATACATTGCATTAGTTGAACAAGAGTACAACACACTTGGTATTTGATGAAGGCATAAGTCACATAGAAGATTTCCCACCTCTATTTTGTTCTAAACATTAATATAGCATTGGGAAGAATTTGAGTATGAATAAATACATTGTGTCGGAAAATTAAATGACAATGAAACCTATGATACTTAACTCTCCTTCTTTCGTTGCTTTGTTTACATTTTTTGCGAGAATTTTACAATATAATACTTCTGGATAGAAAAAAATAATATTATATTGTGTCTAAAATCGTTTGCAACTTTCTTTCTATAAATATATTGTACCATGCCGAAAGGCTCCTACATATAATGGGCCGAACTCACCTAGACAAGGGTTGCTCCTATTTAATTTCACAGGGTAAAAATTCAATCTATTTTATTTAACATGTGACATTTTGATATTTGAATCTTAATTTAATCTATATATTTGATTACATAGGATTTTGAAATCACCAAACTACCATAAAAAAAACGTAAGCTCACATATGTAACCCATTTGTCATTTGGATCTCTGGCTTGCTTCATATTCCCTATATTCCAATCACCAATAAATATCCGAATGTAACTTCAGATAACTTTTAGGAAAAAAGTTAGCTTAAAAAAGTAACTCATATATTTAATTTTTGATTTGTTATATGTTTTGTTTTACTTCTTATTTCATTGATTATTCTAATTAAAATTAAATTAATATAAGAGTAAATTACACTTTCGGTCCTTGTGGTTGCCACCCACTATCAACTTTGGTCCCTCTTTTAAATTAATTACAGTTTTGGTCATTGTGGTTGCTATTTTGTTTCATTATTGGTCCCTCATACTAACTTTTGTTAAATAAGGCTGTTAACTTGGGGGTGTTTTCGTCATTTTAGTATTTTTTTTAATTTTCAATTAAAAAATAAGTAAATATAAGAGTAAATTACACCAGAGGTCCCTGTGGTTTGCTCAAAATCTGGATATGGTCCCTATTTTGAAATAATTACACTAGGGATCCATGTGGTTTGCATTTCGTTTCACCCCGAGTCCCTACCGCTTAAATCAAGGGTAAATAAGTCATTTTATTTAATAATTGAAAACTCTTTCCAAGACACCAATCATATGGTGGCACGTCTCCACTTCTTTATCCTTTTCACTTAACCCGCCCCCACCCTCCCACCATTCCCCTCCCTCGACCTGCAACCCCTTTATCTCCTTCAAATTAAAAAACCCATAAGTATATATATACAACCCCTTCTCCATCAAGAGACATCACTACATAGAGTTTATAGAATATTATTAGAAAATAAATATCGGGTTTTAACACATATATACATATGAAACTAAATGAATATATATATATATATATGTGTGTGTGTGTGTGTGTGTGTGTGTGTGTGTGTGTGGACCTTTTTGACCAGGAACTCTCTGATCACACCCATACAACACCCACACCTCCATTTTTCACACACACTCTTACAAACTCGTATACCTCTCTCTCTCTCTCTCAAACTCTCTCTGGGTTTGTAAATCTTATGTTATATTAGTTACACATCAGAAGACTAGAAGGTCACTAAACAATGGCGCGAACAACTTCATGGAATGGCCACATTTAACATGAGACAGCAGCAAAGCCATTTTGAATCATGATGGTCTTATTTCCTTACCATTTTTTCCGATTTTGTGCCTCCTTAGAATTCATAAAATGAGAATGTTAAATATGTTTTGGTTCGCAGTGAGGGTCAAAAAACAGTTTGGTGTCGCACATAACGACACACCTTAATCGAGCTTTGTGGATTGAAATGGTCGATGACCGACAACTTACGGACTAGCGGTGATATCGTTAACATTGTGTACATTTGGAAATCATCAAGGATAAACACGGTCTGGTTCATGAACCGGTTCACGAACCATGAAGCTGCCTGCAATCAAGACTCTAGCTTGCCAGTTAGCTTGGTGTATATAGAGGGGAGGAGTTGACGTCTACAGTGAAGGAGGCCAAAGGACGTCATGTGGGTTTGTGATGTGTGTTGTAGGTGGGTTTTTTTATTATGTCGCAGGTGAGGGAGGTAAATGGAGGAGGTCGGAGGTGGAGAGGTGAACGGAGGAGGCTGCTGATCGGGAAGTGAACGGAGTTTTCAAGGGTCATCACCTCATCGACGACTCAACGTCTTTGAGGGAGGCAAGGAACATCAGTTGTATGTATATATATAGTTGATAATAAATATATGAATATAATATATAATCTTTTTAATTGTTATTATTAAAATAGATTAAAAAATGTAAAATGACCTATTTACCCTTGAGTTAACGGATGTTTTCTAACGGTGTTAGTGGTAGGGACCTATAGTGCAACAAAATGCAAACTACAGGGACTCCTGGTGTAATTATTTCAAAATAGGGACCATATCCAGATTTTGAGTAAACCATAGGGACCCCTGGTGTAACTTACTCTAAATATAAACATCACAATCACAAGTGACATTGAAGCCCGTGAACCCCCTCCCCCACTTTTCTCCTTTCTTTCCCCCACTTGCCAACATCTTAAAACCCACCTGTAAATAAAAAACAATAAAGAACAAATTTGTGGTTTTGGGGGAGAATGAGACGAAGACGGTTCAATTTATAGCTGATGTTAGAGCAAGCATCGATTCAGGCTTTGATGCAGATATGGTTGGGCTTCGACGTGAAGCTTTCTGTCGTGGTTGGTTGGGGTACTGCAGGAGTGTTTCGTGCCGTAAAGGGGTAAGGAATGGGAACAAGAAGGTCAACGCCAACTCCTTACCCCGTTGACCTATTTCTTTACAAATATCACAAGATCACATATGGGTTCAAAAATCTGGTGTGGTGAGGACTCCAAAAAACCCACAAGATCACAAGATCTGATGTGAGGGCAAACGGTAAACATCTCTAGCGGTCATTGTCTCCGGCGAAGGGTGGTGAGGGCAAAGCGTAAGTATATCGTACCCTATCGGAACAAAACCAAAATCGCACCATATCTTCCACCAGCCACCTCCATTAATTAGCAACAATGGTATGATTCACCATCGATCTATTTTGGATCTGTTACTGCATCAACACCCCTCACCCCATCTCTAACCACGTTGCTCCTCTTCACCATTTATCTATTTGGATTTGTTACTGCATCACCACCGGGTTATGGCACCATCGATTTGGGTTTTGGATCTACTACTACATCACCACCATCACCGGTACCATTTTCCATCCATGACAACCGTAAATGGTACTGTTGGATTTTGATTAACAACAACGAGAAAGAAAGAAAAGAGATCGAGAAATAGCATGCATCCATGTATGTTTGCAAGTGTTCCAGCCTTCCAGGTACGATTGCAAGAGATCGAAAGGGATCATCAACAGTGAAGGCAGTGATGGAGACGGTGGGGTAAGGGAGGGGTTGGGTTATCTGGATTCTAGTGTGGGTTTGTTGGAGACTTTATATAATTATATATAATAATAAATTATAATATAATAATAATATATTTGTTTTATTTTTAATTAAAAATTAAAGAAATAATAGAAAGACAAAAATACCCTCTAAGTAAACGGACCTATTTAACATAAGTTAGTTTGAGGGACCAAAAGTGAAACAAAATGGCAACCACAGTGACCAAATCTGTAATTAGTTTAAAAGATAGACCAAAGTTTATAGTAGGTGGCAACCTCAGGGACCAAAAGTGTAATTTACTCTTAATATAATATAATTAATATATTTTTCTTGTGTGTATATATGTATATAATTAATTTTTTTGAAAATACACTTGTTTTTGTATTTGGTTTATAGCGCAGCCTAGACCACATCTTTTGACAATAATCAATGTGTTTAATATTATCTTATAAAAAAATAGTAACAATAATGGAATATCACTAATAATGTCATAAACATCTATAAAACTAATCAAAAAAATAATAAAACTAAAATACTGTAATAATAAAATCTTATATAAAATACACAAAAGTTATGATAATATATTTTCAAACATAATGTATTTAGTTATAACATTTTCAAAATTCAGAAACTAAAATTACTTATTATCTGTATGGCCGTAAATTTACATATCAAACAATTAATTCAAATACTATAATTAATTAATTTAAACAAATAAAAAAAATGGAGTTGAGGAAGGCTTATAAAACCCAAACACGTGTCAAAAGCTATCCACATATCCACGCAAACTTTGGAAGAAAAGGGTTGGCCATGTGGTCCTAAAAACTGTCCAAGGAGATTAGAGAGGTTTATGGTCACCTGTTCTTTCCTTTCCTCCCCCCCACCCGAAATTACACTTTTGCCCCCATCCTCTCTAATATATAAACACGGGGTTTAAGCTCCTTCTCTCCTCTCCTTCCTCCCCCATTTTTATTTCTTTTCTCCAAAACCACTTCCTTTTTTCTTTTCCATCTTCATCTCTTAATTATTACTTTTTTTTTGTTACAATTCTCTGTTTATGATTGCACAGATTTATTTTATTATACAGATTCCAAATCACAAGCTTCCTGTACAGTTACGTCTAACATAACAATTAACCAGATCGATCGCCAACAGGTAATTTTACCCGATCGCTAAATCAATTCAATCTCTGTCTTCCGATTCGCCTCAATTTGTGTTTTTCTTTGGATTTGATCCGATCTCTACCGGAATTAAGCTCAACTGCTGTGTTTTGATTTTGTATCGATGGAATTGCTAGTACAGAGATCGGATCGGATTCCTTACACCTTCTGATGATTTCTGTATGATCGTTTTGAATTTATAAAATTTATGGATTTCTGACTTGTGTTTTTATTATTATTATTATTTGTTCTGGGACCTGATTGAAGGTGAAATGTTATTTTGTTAAATTATATGTAATCAACTGATTATGAACTTTATGGCGCTAGTATTTGTGGATGAGGTTTTTCTAATAGTAAATTCATATTGCATGTACTTTTACTTTTCTTGTTTTTCTATATTTGTTAATTTTGTTGAAAATGTTTGACTAACTTGGGCGTTCATTTCTATGTGGGGACTAAGGCCAGCTTTCTATAGATCTGTCCTAATATGTATTTTTTTTATATCTATCGTCATTATTTATCTTACCTCCAAAATTATGGGATTGAGCTTCTGGTGTACCAAGGATTGCAAATTATCTGCTTATTTTCCTTGTTAGTTTAAGCTGGATCGGAATGAAAAAGGAACAAAATCAATCTTTGGATCACCAATTTGTGCTTAACTTGTGCCCAGATCAAGAATGAGGATTTATTGTTCTCAAAGATCGTTGCAGTAAAGATGTAGAAGAGTTTTGGAAAGTTTTGTTTGTTAATGAGTTGACTGAATCAGTAAATTTACGGTTTGCATCCTGGTGCTTGCTTGCCCAATACCATCAATGCCCGACATTGGCATACAAATCTGGTTTTTAACTGAAGCTTTTCAGAAAGTAGGGTCCTTGTCTGTTAAAGCTTTTATCTTTTAGTGATATAGATGGTGGGATGCGTCTCATTACATGTTATTTTAACCGGATGTTGCATAAATGCTATAATTGTGCATCAATTCCACCTAGTATTGAATGTCAAGTTTGGTAAACAAGACCTGGATGACGATTATCTGACCAATGAAAGAGATGCTATGGTATAGGAAGCTTTTCTGATTCTTCTATTATTTAATAACAGAAAGTCCCGGTCAGTGCTTGTTGTGGTTGCTGTTCTTGTATTGGCATGTATGCCTAAGAGATGGTGTCAAAGAAGAGACTATACTATGGAGGATTTGATGGTTTCCGTGCCCCTGTGGTACCTAAAGCTCCCAGGTCCTTAAGGGTGAGTATACAGTTTAATTTACTTGATCAATATTTCCCCTAAATTATGAAAACTTCTATTGACACACTTCTTGTTTCTTTTAGAGGAATTCACATAAGAAATCATCAGAGGGTAGTGAAATTTGCCCCTTTGAGTTACTGGCAGCTGTAGCTGGCAAGTTATTGCAGGAGAGCGAAAGTTCCGCTTCTAGCACTGGTCCAGAAGGAAAAGAACAGATTAGCATTCCGAAAGATGGTGTCAAACAGGAACTACTTGATGTCAAACTTAAACCTTTAAGATTAGAGTATCTTGATCAGGGATGCTGTGCTGAGAGTGGGTTTGTCCATGAGCACTCTGATCCAGAGTTAAAGATAGAACCCCTATTGACGGATCTGCTACAGTCTGATAATGATTCTGGTTTAGAACATGCTTCTACAGTTACCACTTCAGATATCTTGAAGGAAGTTGGCACAAATGTGAAGTTGGAAGCCTCCAATGGCAAGCATGGAGTTGATGGCACTCTTCGTCATGGGGAGTTATGTGATGTTAACATGGATAATAGAGCCGAGCTACATACAGAGGCAGTAGAAAAACAAAGTGAAGACTTAACTGCAGTTAAGACTTGCAGTTTCCGGGATACAGTGAAATCATCTGTCAGTGTATTAAATAAATCATATAGCAGTGTACATGTACCCTTTTATAGTGATCCTGTTCCTAGTGCTTGTTTTCTGAAGCATAAGGGCAATGTAAAGATAGGTATTAGAGATGATGATGAAAATTCTTTTAGTTGCAATCACCATAGCACCAAAATGAGGGCATTTAGGTTGCAGTCGCGTGCTGGATATAGAAGAATAAGAAAGATATTGACTGCAAAGTACTGGAAAGCAGCTCCAAAGCTGAAAGATTATGAACTCTCTAACCCTACCAGTAAGTGGAGAACTATCTACATGCTTGTACATGTTTCATGTCATGTGGTCTTTTTCTTATTTGGGCATGATATTGGTTCTTTTAGGTGGTGGAGTCAATCCCTTCGACCACAACAGGAAAAGTATGTACATGCGGAAAAGTTGTCAAGCAGAGGCTGCTTCTAAGAGAAGGAAGCTGTTACATCATAGCTCGAAATGTGACTATGTTCAGGAGGCAAGTAGTGAAAGTATATCTAATTTACAAGAGAGGAGTGCCAGTGGAGATAAGAAACGTTCACCTGCTGCTTCAAAGAGAGGTACTTTAAATTCTCCAAGTTTTCTTTCTTAACATCTCATGGACCTAGACATTTAGTTAACTAATTAGGTTATGGCCATGCAGCAAGAGGAGTGACATCTTCAGTTATCAACCATAAAGGTTCCTTTCAATCTAAGGATGGCCATGGTACTCTCGCGCTCCCTCTATCTATCCAGCTATCCCTCATAGATATACAATTTAATTTTCATTTGATAGCCTCTGAAATGTATGACGTTTCTTTGTTCAGTGAAATTAAGCATAAAGTCCTTTAAAGTGCCAGAACTATATGTTGAGATGCCAGAGACATCAACAGTAGGCTCTTTGAAGGTATACACTCTCAGCAAAGTTCTCTTCTTCTATTATAACCGTCCTGATTTTTCGAGATCAAACAACCTTTATTTGTGCGCCACTAAACTGGGACTTAACCAGATATTATGATAAGCTTAGACATCATCCTCTATTCCTTATTGTGTACCATCAAACTCATTCTGTCTGGTTCCTCATTGTGCTTTGTGCTGCAAATCTTCTTCCACAGAGGACCATTATGGAGGCTGTCACAGCTATTCTAGGAGGTGAGTTACATGTAGGGGTACTTCTTCAAGGCAAGAAGGTTAGAGATGACAACAGAACACTACAACAAACGGGAATTTCTTTGAATAGCGACACTTTAGGATTTATGTTAGAGCCAAGTCTTCCCCAAG
This sequence comes from Arctium lappa, assembly GCA_023525745.1. Taxonomy (NCBI): domain Eukaryota; kingdom Viridiplantae; phylum Streptophyta; class Magnoliopsida; order Asterales; family Asteraceae; genus Arctium; species Arctium lappa. Next base: position 126,404,262 of record CM042049.1, read on the forward strand.
CTTCCCAGTTTCTGGTTCAGGAAGAACTTCCATTGTTGCTACCATGTGACACTCATCAATCACCAGCCAGGTAATCAAAAGTCTCCCTTTCTTGATGTCAAAGTTGCATGCTACCCAATTTTGACTTCTATGTTAATAATATTATATTGTGCTATTGTCAGGGGTCCAGCTACTCCCATTATGGATTTGGGTATCTCAAACTCTTTAGGGGATCCTCCACCTGCAACTAGTTTGGACAACCAAGTTGAGATGAATCTAGAAAGCAAACCACTCCCAGATGAAGTGTCAACAGAAGAAATAGTGGTGGATAGCAAAGCTCTTGTGCCAATCCCAGCAATGAATGTGGAGGCACTTTCAATAGTCCCGTTAAACTATAAACAGAGCAAGAGATCTGAACTCTCACAACGTAGAACTAGGAGGCCGTTCTCTGTATCTGAAGTAGAAGCACTTGTGGAAGCAGTCGAAACACTTGGAACTGGAAGGTGATAACACCACCATTTGCAATACTCGTATTGAATAGAATCATGCTATTGGTAAACATTAGTTCCAATGCTAACTTGTTTTAAATTTTTGTAGATGGCGTGATGTTAAAATCCGTGCGTTTGATGATGCAAACCACCGTACTTATGTGGACTTGAAGGTAAGAAATCTACATTCTGTTTTTGATGTCCATATTTCTGTACATCATTCCATAAATTGCCAATCTTTATATACGCTAATGATTTTTGTGACTTGGTTTATATTATATAGGATAAATGGAAAACATTGGTTCACACGGCAAGTATCTCCCCTCAGCAAAGAAGGGGAGAGCCTGTACCGCAAGATCTTCTGGACCGAGTGTTGGCTGCACACGCGTTTTGGTCTGAGCATCAATCTAAGCAACACGGGAAGCATGAGAGCGAACGGGTGGGGACTCCGGTTAAAGTTTGTTTGGAGTTGGAAAGCTGAAATGGAGTTGGGGATGGTTTGTGTGTGTGTACAAAGTTTAGGTCCAATGTCAGGGAGGTTAACTTGTTTAAATTACTGTAACATCTCTCATATTTTACTCATTGTGAATTCATTTGCCCTAAAGACTCTTCTCCTACTGGAGAGGAAGCTAAGGGCCATTTGGTAAATTAAGTTGGAAATTTTTTAACATATTCCACAAGTTCAGTTTCATTTTGTTCATACTATTCTTTTGCACATTTGTATTTGAAAGCATTTTGTAATTTCTTTCTAATTAATGTAATTGATTTATTTTCCCTTGTGACTGTTTGCCACTTTCATGTTTCTTCGGATGTTTTTTATCTTGCTCGTTTTAATATGTATGTATAATTAGTAGTTATCAGAGGGGATCAGGGATTTTTCTTTTTGTTAGTATTATAAAATAAAAATAAAAATTATATATATATATATATATATATATATATCAAGAAGAAAATACTTTCATTAAAATGTATTCTTAAAACACATATTTTACAAGTCTATACATGATGATGTATTTTTTTTAAATTTCTATCTTCAAACAATTCAAGAATTAATTAACAAATTAACCCTAAAAATATAGTCTCAATTTGATCTTCAAGTCTAAAGAGTTAGAGATAAATATATAACTAAACTAACACCAAAAAACTAAGCTTAAATTAATATGTTATTATGTTAGCATTAATATAAACAAAATTAGCCCCAAATAAATCAAATTAAACAAATAAAATTCATTTGTAAACTCGTATAGTAATTTGATATCATAAATAGTATATAGATGAGTAGAGATGAGTTCATCCAAGAACAACATCTATTTAAGAAAACACGAACGACCGAGTACATACAAAATCATATATGATTCACGCACAAAATCATAACGACTATGTATGCGACCTTTACGTCGCGTTGGACATCGTTTGTGTCCGATTTTTTCGGGTTAGTGTAAACATGATCTGTTAATTCTGGTTTTCTTAAATAGACAACATTCTCGTTTAAACCTTCCTCTAAATAAGTATTTGTAGGATAATAGTAGTTACTTAACTAGCGTTGTATATAAATATATATATATATATATATAATAGTAATGAATAAGGATTGAGGAATATTGGCGACGTAGATCCCGTTGCTGCTAAGATGGTGGGAAGAGCATGTGGAATCCTTTATTGGTGGAAATTGAATGCTAACTTCATTTTTAAATTACTAAAATATTATCCATATAAACCACATCCACCAATTAAATAATAAATCATCTCACTACTATCACAGTTTTAAAATAACGAAACAAGTAAATACTAGTATCAAAATTCTTTAATTTACAAGTTTATATTACTCTACTTTTATAACTACTTCTATAATATACAAAGATTATCTTCTGGTTGTCCAATTTAACACGCAAAGCCTCCTTTGACTTCAATTCAATACCTTTACTTTTCTAAGCGAAGATCAGTACTTTTATTTTTAAATAAAATTATATTTAAAAAGTTAAATAATTTCAGCAAATTATATACTATGAAATTTCTTAATTTCAAAATTGTATGTATTTTGCGAATTGGTGATTTTTTTTTATGACAGAAAACATGTATGGATGAAAATTAGTACTACATAAATATTAGTTTTAATTTAGTATTTTAATAATTAATTTATATATCTAATGTATATGTCATCAAAATTTCAGAAAAAAATATTTTTAAAAAGATAAATATATAAGTATTTGATGTTTTTTCTATTAAAAAAATTATCTTTTGAAAAAAAAAAGTAATGTATACATGATAATGTACATCCATCCACTCATATATCTTTATGATATAAAGAATAATTCATAATAAATGTATCAACTAGATTTCTATTGCTTTATTCCTTTTAAAAACGTATATTTAAAAATATTAAAAAATTATTTTTCTTTATTTAGTCTTGGTATTAGGCGGGGAATATTTTGCTGACATCTTACAAAGGATCTCCTAAAAACATATACACAATCGCACTAAATGAATTTAATTGGTTAAAATTTAAAAAAAAAAAAAAGAGAGAGAAGATAAGGTGATAATAAATCTTAAAAATATTTATAATAAAATTTTAATATAGTGGTTTTCTGTCTAGAAAAATGAAACAATACATTTTGATTATTTACAAATGTCTTTAATAAAAACAAAACAAAGTATATCAATTTCATGTGATCACTGCTAACTATAAATTTATATTGCTGCTTGCTGCATCCCGCTACATAGGCTCCCTCCAACTGTATAATTTTTATTCTTTTTTTTACAACCCAAACTCCTAACATTATCGAAAAGATAACGTCACAACCAAAAAGGTCTCAAATATACTAGTTACAAAAATCCTAACTCAAAAAACATAACGGTTAGGGGTGTCAAAAACAACCAAAACCGAATAACTAATCCGAACCGAATGACATTTGGGTTATTCGGTTTTCGGGTTAAACGGTTCGGTTAACCGAATAAGGATATCCTTATTCGGTTCGGTTTTCGTTAATTTTTTCCTAGTTTGGTTAAACCGAATAACCCGAATAATTCATTCTACCATACTTTATATATTTTATGTTTATAAAAAATAAACCAAATACATGTTATACTATTATTATTTTACTTAGTTTAGTGCTAAATATTGTTTTTTATTGATAGTAAATAAATTTTTTATCATATTACGTTTTTTGCTAGAAGAAAAATAATGTCATTTAATTTACAACGTCACATGAAAAAAATAATGTCATTTGGTAGATATTAGTTTTTGATAGATGGTGATTTTACTTAATATAAGTCAATTGTTGAGATGAATGTATGATACAAATTAGATATTAGGAGCAATGGACACTTAATTTGGGAAAATTATTTGAACAAGTGTCTAACGAAAAAAATATAAATCCTTATTCGGTTTAACTGGTTACCGAACCGAATAACCCACAATCGATTAAACCGAACCTTTTTTTGTTTCGGTTATCGGTTAGTTTTGAAAACCTTGAAAACCGAGTAACCCGAACCGAATAAACCAAAAACCGGATTAATCGACCGAATAACACCCCTAATAACGGTAATATATGACTACAACTGAGATAATCTAGGCCTACCGTGTAACACCCCGATTTTCGAAAGATATCGATCCAAGTTAATACAGAAACCGAGATATTAAGGAAAAATAAGATTTTTGATTTTGGACTTGAATCCTTGATTTTATAGTCTAGATGGATGAAGGATTCAATTACGAGTCCAACGGTTCTTTCCGGAGCAAAATCGGAGCTATAACGAAGAAATTACGGCCAAAACAGTATCGAGAGGAAAATCAGGGGGAAGCAGGCGACTTATGCCGCGACCTAAGTCGCGAAATCCACTGGATCGAGCTTAAATCGCGATTTTCAGCCCCAAACTTCATTTCTTCATATCTCCTTCATCCTAGCTCCGATTTGGGTGATTCAAAGTGCTACGGTTTCGTTTTTGAGAGCTTTTCAAGGATCTAGCAAGATATTGGAAGTCTATTGAAGTATACTAGAGCATTTTGTGGTGGTAAGCTTCTCATCTCTCCCTATTCATCTTTTTCCCCAAAATATTCTAGGGTTTCATCCACCCTTTGTTCTCCCTTTCATATATTGGAGGTTTGTAACCATTTTGGTGAACTAGAGGTGTTTTGGTTGGTGGATTCAAGTTCGGGCTAAGGTAATCTTCTATTCTCTTCACTTATAGAAGTTAGGATTTCAGTATCAGTTGAGATATTCATGTAGAAGGTTGGGAAACGATTCTTTGTGGTTGATTATGTATATTCATGGTTGGAACCTTGTGGATCTAGGTTTTGGAAGATTTGGTTTGAAGAACCAAGTTTCTTCAAGGAAAGCTCTAAGTGGGTAAATACTAGATTTAGCTTAAATCTAGCAATGTGAGTTTTCTTTACCAAAATCTTTAAATGGGATACATATCTTAAGTGTTTACTTGTACTACTTGTTATGTATGCACACATCTGATCACCTTATAAGTTTGACCTAAATGCTATTTTCATGAGTATTTGGGGGTTTTGACTATTGAGGTATATATGTGGAGTCATTGTATTGTTAACATCGTTATTATTGGTTATGGTGGTTAATATCATAGATTATGTGAAGATTGTTGATTAAACCTACATGCTTGGGTGTTTTGGGCCTAACATGGGGTTGAAGTCATGCAAATCCTTATATATGTTTCTTGTTGATGCGAGATATGTATAAGGATAGTTAATATGTGTATATATCTTGTTGATGCTAGATATGTACGGAAATGGAAAATATATATATATATATATATATATATATATATATATATATGTATGTATGTTGGAGGAACCGTGAGTATGTGCCAGGAGGATGTAGCCTTAGGTGCCACCGGTACGGTATGTGCCAAATGCCCCCGCCATCGGGACGGTGTGTCGGGCCTTTAGGTGTTGTCGGAAGAATAACACCCAAGGTGCATTGACTTGAGGTAAAACTCAGTGGTGTGATGGATCTCCCCCATTGATTCCAGTATGACCATGTGGACCGAGTCGTTAATTATGTTATTTCATGTTTATCGAATGCCATGTCATGCTTTTGTACAACTTACTAGGCCCGTTTGGCCTAACACTTGTTTGGTTTGATATGTATCTCAGGTTTTAGCGGCACCGGTTCTATGTCGGCTTGGTACTTGGGTGAGAGATTTGGGAATATTGCTTTTGGTAGGAGAATCCCTTGGGTTTATAAATGACACCCTTATTTGTAATCTCTTTTCTGGTTATAGAAATTGGTTTAGTTGGTTGTTATTTATTGATCGTTTATTTACGATTGTATTTAAACAGGTTTGTGTATTTTCCCCATTTTTGGGAGGCTCTTGCTTTGGCAATTTTAAATACCGCATGTCTGTTTTTCGGATTTTTGTTATCCCTATTTTTAGGGTGTTACATACCGGAACTTCGAGCTCCCTCCAAATCTCTATCACGTCACCACCTTCTATAAATCCCTTGAACGAGCTTCTGACTAAACCTTTACCTGAAAAGGGTTTTAGTTTTGAAAAGCGATGATTAGACCATGAGGTTTAGTGAGTTCCCTCTAGCAATAACATTCGCACTGCAAAAGCATTTAAAACATTTTATAAGCATCTATAAATAATTCTCCACTTTAAAACGTTTAAACTTTCAATCGCAAAACTACACATGTAATCGGCACACTGAAGTCACGCCACCTGTGACAACGTGTCAGTCTCACACTGCCTTAACTCGAACACGCCCTCCATAGCATAAACGAGACCCCCCCCCCGACATGAGCATTGGTGGAACACACCCTCCGAGTTAGCCATTGCACATCCACTTAAAATGTATGCATACAAAATATATCAACTTTTACAACATAACAAAACATGCAGTTCATATAAAAGATCAAGTGATCAACATGTAGTTTCATAATATCTCATGCGTTTTATATAAAACACAAGTCAACACACTTTCAGTTAGAAAGACTTACATGTCGCCTTGCCCAAATCCCTCGTACTTACGCTTTAAATCCTTAGAATGAAGACATATGATTTAAAAGCAAGAAGGGAGATAAGTTGCATGTTCAACTCTCACCAAAAGCTCTCAATTACTCAAACGAATAATCGTACCTAGACTCCCAATTTCGCCCAGTTCGGGTTTGGTTTACCATCGGCCTTCAAAAAACCCCTGATTCCCGGTTCTCAATTTCCCTACCTGACTCTCGGGTTCCCACCTAAGCTCCCCATCACTTGGGGTCTCTACCCGGGCTCCCCGACTCCTGGGTCTCGCCCAGGTCCCCCCCTCCCGGGTCCCCCGACTCTTGGGTCATTCCCAGGTTCCCTTCTAACCGGACTCCCCAGTTCTTCATTCCCAGGACCCCACCTCCCAGGACCACTCCAACCCAGCCTCCCCGGGTTCCTCCTTCCCGGGACTCCGTTTCCCGGGGTTTCGGCCACACCGGAAAAACCTCAATAGGCGATTCCCAGTTAATGGGTTTTGTGCAAATCGAAAGGGGTAACCCTTCTTGCACAAAAGACTCCCGCTAAACCCTTCAATCAAGGCTAGAGGATTGACTTCTCCCAACATCACCCCCCACCAAGATTAATCGAATCTACTAAAAAGAAAACAAGTAGATTATTACCCCTCTTTTGGTTCTAGATAACAATCCAATCCTACATCAAAATAAGAGATGGAGCTAGGATTACCTTCTTGAAGACTAGGAGTAGAGCCTTTCTTCTAATTTGGTCTTCCTTGATTTCTTCCCACTTGAATGCCACACACGCACAGAGCTTCCTTCTACCTCCTTAGCCTTCAAGATTGAGAAAATGATTAGGAGATTAGAGGTATTAGGGTTTTAATCCCCTTTACTCACATTTACAACTTAGCCCTTGAACTTTGGGTTTTCAACAAAAACCCATCAACCACCCAATTTCTTTAAATTAAAGTCTCGATTATTACATTTTTAATATAATATGTTGCTTTAAAAAGTTATAGTAATATATTTTCCTAAAGTAGGAAAACATGTGTGCTGGACTGTTGGGTATAATTGGGTTGGGCTTTCTGATGGGCCAACAATCATTAATGGCATTAAATATCTTCTTTATTTAGATTAATTCCTTCATATCTTCTTTTGTGTATTTTGTGTTCCCTTTTACATTAAATAAACGCAAATTTATTTGTATTAATTACTGTATTAGTTTTTTAAACGTTTATTAACAAAGAGCAGTGTATCCGTGTAATGCATCGGAGTGAGCAATTGTAAATGGAAATAAAAAATTAATGTAATAGTTTATCAGAAAAAAAAAGAAAAAAGATATATATGGAGTAAATCATATATTTATAATTTATGTAACATTAGTAGTGATAAACGCATAACTTGAGTTTTTTCAATCATGAAGCATTAAGAAGTTATATTAAAGTAATCGTTAAATGTATATTTGAATTTTAAAAACATGTATTAATCAGCGATATCTAACGAATGATAATATTTTTTCAAAATACTGAAATATAGAATAGGTAAAAATAACAAATATAATGTTGGATAGTATTATTTTGTATCTAAACGTATATATAGGTTCATTATTAGTTAGTTTTATAGAATTCAAAAGGCTTTAAAAACTTGTATACATAAAGAAAATACATGTACTATCATAATTAATGAAATATGTTAATTTGAGCAAGTAAATAATTTTTCTTCTTTTGGAGAAACCCCAATGGAAGGGAAAAAAACTTGAATATGGAAGGTAGTGAAAAAGTAAAGTTTGAATTTTTTTCAAATGAGTTGTACCTTATGCATATTAAGTTGTGATTAAGAGATTTTTGAAATGTATGCATAAAATGGTAGTACCTTATGTTTTATAAGTAGTAATTAAGAGTTTTTTATTCCGTCTTTATAATATAGTATAGACTAATATCCCATTAACAAGGGTTTTTCTTATTGACACTCCACGGTAGGGGTGAGCAAGGAGTCCCAAATCCCGATACCGAATCGGTACCGTCCCGGTACCGTACCGATCCCGGACCGTCCCATGTATTTCGGTACGGTAATCGGTTCCATGTTTTTTCTATAATCGGTAATCGGTTCGGTACTGATAAGATACTAGTACCGAAATATCGTTAGTGTTACCGGTACCGGTACCGTACCGGTCTAATCGGTACGGTATTCGGTATTGAGTTTTCCACATTTTCGGTATCAGAAATTTTCGGTACGGTACCGGTTTGGTACGGTACTAGTCCCATGATCACCCCTACTCCACGGACCACGATTCTTAAATACACTCCACCCACGCCACCCCACCCCACCCCACCCCACCCCACCCCACCTCCCTTCATTAATCATTGCATCTTTTTAATTAATCATTACATAATTATATTTTAATTTTTATATTATATTTAACTTTTAATAATAATAAGTGAACTATTATATATATATATATATATATATGTATATATATATATAGTTTTTGATAAATATATAATGTAATACTATATTAAACTTAAAACATATTTTAAAAAACATAATTTTTTTTCCAAAATATATATAAGTTTTAAATAAATTAAATATTATAAATCGTGACTTACTTGAGATTAAGAAATATTTTTTTACATTTGTTAGTTTTTTATTATTTAGAGTAAACTACGATTTTCGTTCTTGTGGTTTGGTATTTATAATGATTTTTGTCACTAGTTTTTAAAAACTGTTTTTTTTCCGTCTTTGGGGTTTCTATTTTGATTCCATTTTCATCCCTCCATCCAGCCCATTTAAAAATAGGGCATTCATGCTTTAAAATCTAAAAATTAATGGTAGTAAATTACATATTTGGTCCTTGTGGTTTATTATATTTTCATACTTTATATATATTTATACTATAGTAAAAAGCAATTAGCATAAATCTTAAAAACTATTTTCAATGCATTTACTTAAAATTTAAGATTATTATGCACCACGTAGCATTCTTCAATACATATTACATAAAAATCAAGATTACAAGTTTATGAAGAATAGGTAGAACTATCATAGGGCCTTTGGCGTAGCAGTATCCGAGTCTTTGGCCTCCTAGGAGGTCATGGTTTAAACCTCACCTAAGGTGAGAAGGGTGTGCGAGTTTATTTGTTACATTTGTCGTATATAAATATTATATACTTAAAAAAAATAGAACTCCATATTTGAATTCGTATAACTAACTACAAATAAACATAATAAATACAGATAAATACCATGAGATAAAACACCTAATTTTATTTATTTATATTAAAATATATTATCTATTTATTTTTATATTATATATACGTGTGTGTGTGTGTGGACATAGGGATGAAAAATCATAGTTTAATCTATTATTTAATTGCTTTTATTTTATATTTTCTTATATGTTACTTTTTAGTAAAAATTGTATTGATTTTTTAATTATAAATAAATTATTATTAAAAAAACATTATTATTTTCTTTTGATAGTTATACAAGTTATAAATAAATTAATCTATAAAATAATAATACAAAATAAAACAATATATGATATTATAGGATTATGAAAATCTTAAAATAACCCAAAAAATTATTAGCTACAGCTTAAATAAAAAAAATACATTTTTGAAGTAATTATATTTAAGCGTTATTTCGAGTTCAAGAATATAATTAGTTAATACAGTTTAAAATTTACCAGAATTTATATTTATATTACTATTATTTAACAATAATTATAAATATAAACTATATTTTAATTAGTATTATATAATAACAAAAATATTATAATATGCATATATATATATAATACATATAATATAAATATATAATACTTACAAACTATAATATAAATAATAAAATCAATGATAATAATAATAAAATGTAATATCTTGATGAATGATTTGACATTTTGTTTTTATAAATATTTTAATTTTCAACTAACCACATCATTATAATAAGGGAAATTGGCTCAAAGAGCCACATTACATTGACATATTGGTCTCCTAGTCATTTCTCTATCTTATTGACAAAAATAGACCTAGGTCCGCAATGGCGGACCTGCAGGTCCGCTACCTCCAGAAAAAGACAAAAAAAATGTCGGTCCAAGCCAGGTCCGCAACGGGTAGGTCCGCCACCCGACCCAGGTCCGCCATTTCGTCACGTGTCACGATCTCACTCAACAACAGCAGAGGATGGCGGAGGTAGAGGACCTGCAGGTCCGCCATTGGCGGACCTAGGTCTATTTTGGTAAATCATGTATAACACCCTCAAATCTAAAAAAAACAATTTATTAAAATTTTCTAAATACATCAATAAATATTTCGATCTACAAGCATAAATTGAGAATTAACCTCAATACTCCCATCATCCTATGCATACAATCTATGAAAAGGACGGGTGTTACTAAACCCAAACGATTGCTATTCCCCAACTTGCGGAAGGCTTCACCGACTACTCACTCTTGTAAGGCTAAGGCTCAACTCTTCATAGCACTGCTAGAACCGAACCCCTGACGGAAACCTGATGCACATGCCGACAAATAAAAGGGTTAGACTTAACGCCTAGTGAGCTCAAGAGTTTTAATATAAAGGATATATCTTTAAAAGAAAGGAATTTAGTTTAAAGCAAGATCCTTCGAAATAATTAACTTTAAAATGTAAACAACACATTTTTCCCATGATATGCACTTTTAAAGACAATGCTCTCAACACTCACATTTCTTATAAAACGATGCAGCCCAAAACTCACCCAAAACGGGGTCATAGTTCGACACCCCATTTGTGGAAAATGTGAATAACCATTCATAACCCCAAACATCCAGAACATGGATAGTAAGTAAAGCCCTCAATTTATAAGAATATGAAACAAAGCTTTACTTCTCAAAATACTTCAAACGTAAACGGAGTATAATACGCAACCCATAAATCTTGAGTAAACAATTCCCATAAGTAAAACGACACCGAAACATAAATAATAAAATGACACAATTACATACCCAATTAGCACCTTCCGGTGATGTGCGTGGCAGAACACAAAGTTAAGCCACGAAACTATGTTATCGAACTGCACCTCAGATCAAAGACTTTAGAGCACACTAACACAAGTGTCACCTCAAGTCCCCAACACCTTTAGTGCACACCACTTAACGGGCGTCACCTCAAGGACACGATACCTTTAGTGCCCACTCCATCGAGTTGCACCTCAAGGTTAACCGAGCTTAGTGCCCATTCGTTTCCTAGTAGAGTTCCAACCTCAAGGTTCTCATTCGACCTTTAGTGTCTACCCACTAGTATTCAAGATAGGAATCTCAACTCCTTACTTGATAACTCAAACATGCAACACCCAAATGACACGAAAAGTATGTCATTATACTCAACAACTCCACAACGGTTATTACCCCGGACAAATATCCTCAAGACTCAATTTAGTCAAAACCGAGCCCAAGGCCCAACAACTTACGTACACCCCCAAATGAAAACCAGTATAATGTTGAGACGTGCTTGACCGATAAATAACAATTCCCATACAATGAAATGACTTTAAACGGCGTTTATAAAGACACCTACCTCAAAGACGAGATTAACCCAAAACTCAACATATAATGGGACCAAAGGTTTTCCAAAGGGTTTATGAATGCAAACACACCAAAATGCATATAACATGAAATAAACTTCATTTGTACCAAATTCACCAAAATGCATAAAACATGTTATTACTTACCAAGATGACCAAATCCCACTTATGAGCGTTTCATGAAACTAAAATAAGCCAAGCTTATCAAATATGAAAACCCCTTAAAATACTCACACTTTAACAAATACCAAGTAAAATACATTTTTACTTCAAATTACTCAAAACTTATCAGCAGTTAACCATTTCATGTAAAACACTTTAAAATAACCATTTTGGCATGTACATCATTTTCACAAATCAACTTGAACTCACCTCGCAAGATTTAGGCTAAATCTAGATTTCACCCCCAACTTGAGCTCCCTTGAAGAAACTTGAATCCTCCAAGCCAAAACCTCAAAAACCTAGATCCAAACATTTCCAATCGTAAATAAACATATTCAACCTTATAGAATCTTTCCCCAAACATTTAAACATGAAACCCCAACTTGTACCCAAACCCTAATTTCCATATATGACGAAAATGAGATATTACCTTAACCATAATTTGAATCCATCAATCAAACACTTCTAAGACACCAACACAAGCCACAAACTCCAAATCTTCCAAATGGTGGAAAGTTGGATGAAACCCTAGAACACTTGGGTGAAGAAGGCGAAGATGAAAGGATCTAATTCTAGCTTCCAAAACATGGTTAGAAAGTGAAGGGACACTTGGCTTTATGACAAAAACACCCAAAAATGAGTTAGGGTTCGTAATAGGATGGTGAGGTTCGGTTCTTGGGAGAGAAAAACGAAGTGGGTGAAGATAACAAATGAAAGAGGCTGAAAATTCGGGATTTAAAACAACCAGGGGCCGATGGCGATTGTGCCACGCGACTATGCCCTTGGCATAATCGCCGGGCATAGTCGCCTGAAGGGGAAGCCCGCGGTACATCTCCCGTGATAGTGCCCCGCGAGAGTGACATCCTGTCACAATCGCGGGCACAATCGCCCAGGCCATCCCGAGGGTCCAAAATTCTGACTTTTCGACCCGACACGCTCGCGGTCCAAAATCCAAAACCCCCGAACACCATTTGGATAAGATCTATAATCCTAGCTTAACCGGATAAGGGTAGATTAAGGGTTAACCAAAATCACGGGTGTTACATCATGGATAGAAGTGACTAGGAGATGCAATTGATAGAGTAATGTGGTTATTTGAGCCAATTTCCCTTATAATAATGATAAGAAATAGTAAAAAATTTATGCATCCCAAGATAATTTACACCCAAAGTAGGGTGTAAATAATAGTACCCCATTAATAAGAATAAAAAACATGGGATTCGTCATTCGTGAAGAGTGTTTAATTACACGTACAACTAGAAAAGGAAATGGACTGAGTCAAAGCTTGAAGATGCCACTTCAATTTGGGAGCTCCAAAATATCTATTTTAAGGGTCGTAGTTTTATTTAAAAAATGAATTCAAGAAAACTTGTAAAGCCATTACATAAGCCTATTCCCAAACAAACTTTATTGCAAGGTGCATAAACAAAAATGGCGAAAAACACAAAACTTAGACATTTTGACAACGGCCAGAAATTTGAAAACAAAAAGAAAGACAATAGTTGGAACACAATCCACACCAAGACAAGGGTTAATCTCCCGAACAACTGCCTGTACTACAACCCCAATCAACCCGATAAGAATTAAATGTTTTACACGATTTGATAACCAGGCGAAGTATTGTGTGACAAGTTAAGGTTAACGTGAGAAGCGTGGAAATTTGATCTGAACCGTTGATCACTTTTAATCAAATGTTCTCCCATTAATTGGGGACTAGAAAGGAATATATCTAGTACATCTTGGTGCATCATATCTCGTTGCATCTCATTCTAATGTACATCAATTTCTCATCCGACGGTTGATAACCACTTATCACGCTTCTATCGTTAACCTCAACTTCTCACCGGAAGTCCGGAACCTAAGTTGAAGATTGAATGACAAATCAATTTGTGAAGGAATATGATTCGCGAACACCACTTTATTGCAATATCCGCATATCACGTGCAATTCCAAAGAATCGCCATTCATATCCCTTTTAAGTAATTGGATGGTCTTCCAAATGGAAACCAAACCACAACACTTAAACATTTTTTGTCCAGACATCCGAACTCTTCAAGCAAGTAACAAAACATGATTAATTAATTGTTTCAACTTCCTCTCCACATCGAGGACACAAGGAGGAGCCCGAAAATATCTGTTAAAATGTGTTTGCTAAAACCAAGCTAAATATAAAAGATAGAAACATATCTAATAATTGTATTAGATAAAATATATTTGAATTTAGTCGGAATAAAATATTACATCGTTTAAAATGAAATCTACTATGAGAACATCAACAACATTTCATTGCCATTCCTATGTCAATACTCTACATGAGTTCGGTTTGCAATGTGCAATAAATGGATAGAAAATGCCAAAATAAGTGGTTAAATGGTTATGATAGCAATGACCTATGTGTAACACCTTAAAAATTGGGTAAATTTAAAACTTACAAAATAAGGGCAACTTAGATAGATGGAAGTCACCTAAAAAGGGGAAATAAGGTGTAACAACCTCAAAAACCATAGTAAATTAAAACCTGGAAGCCTGACAATAAGACGAAAGCAATTCCATTAACTTCCCATAAATGGGATCAGTCCTTAAGACTATACGATTCTATACAAGGATTTCATCAAAAGAATGGGACTTAACAATGCCCAACAACAATACTTAAAACATCTCCAAAAACCCCGAGACTCAAAACTCGTCTCTCCAAAAACCCCGGCACCCACCGCTAATGGAAACCTGTTATACACATCATTTGAGAAAAAGTGTCAGACTATAAAGCATGGTGAGAACATACAGTTTATAAAGCTCGAAAGATATAAACATCAGTATCATAAAAAAATCTTTTCATAGAGGTTTAGTTCGTAAAGATAACATTTCGCCACAATCGGGCCTCTTCGGTCCAAAACTCTTAAACGGTGATAAAAGGACCATTTTACCAAGGAGAGTGGTGTAACACAAAGTAGACCACAAATCCGAGTTATGAGCTAAACACTTGGAGTCCTCAGCAATGAACCCAGAGTCCGTGCTACGAGGTGAGATCGCGCTCCCAAGGGAAACTAATGTATACTCCTTCACTAGGATCACCATGAACCATGGCTAGTAACCGGCCTCACATAACCGTACCATAAACTCATCACGGAACATGTGATCCATAGCTACATATTTGGAGAATATAGCCTCCCAACAAAACAGTCTACTCCAAAACCTAGGGATCCACTAGTAATGGTAAGGACTCGTCACAACAACATATGTGACCAACCATAAATAAATATATGGTAATAAGTACATTTTATAAACAAAATGCTACTTCCAGTTCAACTTCTGGTAAGAATGAAAATCATTAAAATGAGTTCATAAACATTCTTTTTACACGACCACATAATGTGCAAGTAAAACATCATTTTACTTCAATAAGGCGGAACCCGTCATTTTGGTCAAATCTGACCGGGAACCCCGAGATTCACCAAAAACTTCATTTATATAAAAATGTTTAGAACATAAAATCATACCGTAGAAATACTTCAGATTTCGCAAATAAGAGTTTTGACATGTATAAAGTTTGTAAAATGGTAGTAGGAACTCACCGGTAGGTTTTCAGAATAAAGCCCGGAAAACCAGATAACGATCACGACGAAGAGGTGAAGCTTAAAACACCGACCTCTTGCTAGAAACACCGAAAACTAGCAACTAAACTAGCCTTGAAGATCAAAAGAGAAAAAAAGAGAGAAAAGGGAGAGAGAGAGAGAACTGAGATTTGAGATATTCAGAAAATATCTCAAATCTTAGATATTTAAGAGAATCACAAAAAGCATTCTGACAGGTCGTGCGCCCTCAAAGAAGGACATGCGCACGACCCGTGCGCTAGCACTGTGCCTCGGACCTGGATCCTACGCACGACCCGTGCGTTTTCTCTGAAGGAGGACGCACGACCCGTGCGTCCTGTAGACAACCCCAAAAACCTCTATTTCCTCAATACAACTTCACTAAACGGCTAAACGAAAATTCGGGGTGTTACAATTCTCCCAACCTTAGAATGATTTCGTCCTCGAAATCTAATCTTCTCAATGGAATACTGATCGCAGAAAATATCGCCTCAATCCTAAATAACAGAATCATTAACGAGATCTTAATACCGACACACGAAAAAGGCTACCCTACTTGGGCATATTTCACTCTTAATCGAGCGAACACTCAACATTTCAATGTAACCTTTACTCCCAAGGTTACGGTTGCCTCCCAACCTTAGGTGGCAATTACTACCTCCAGGAAATTAGCGACCTTAACTTTCCATCTACCAATTCTTTCAAACTGCACGGTTCCGAACTCAAAGCCAACGGTCGACGCTAATCTTCCCAAAACTCTCAGATTTCACTGATTCATTCCTAATATCGCTAAAGATATTCTTACAAGACGCACTAAAGCGTCTTTCCGGAAGTCAGTTAACACAGATTCTGCTATCACTCAACTCCGATCCGACCCCAAATCTGGAAATAGCCCTTATTCGAATTTCTTAATACTTCCATAAATACTCCGTCTACAACCACATTATAAAGATTAACTTCTAAACATACCACCAATCTATACATTCGGACTTATAAAGGACGGGCGCTACAGAAACTCATGCGTAGACTAACTCCAACCTGTGGAAGACTTTACCAACAACTTACTCTAGCTCAAGGCTAAGGCCCAACTCCTCAAAGCACTGCTAGAACCGAACCCCCGACAGGAAATGATGCAGATGTAGATAAATGAATAAATAAAAGTTTAAGCTTAACGCCTAGAGAGCTCAAGAGTTTTACATAAGTAAAAGCATTTAAATTGATGAACTTCTCTTTAAATCAGAACTTTTCAAAATAATGAACCTTAAAACATAGAAACAACTCCTTTTCAAAGTCATGCACTTTCAAAGACGGATACTTCATTACAATTACGTTTTATAAATTGACACAATTTGTATAACTCGAAGTATGAAATATTAGTAACACCATCCAAATCGTACGTCCGAAAACATGGACACTAGGCCCAACATTCACACGACCAAAAACAAAAGAAAACTAAATATCACCATGCAGGAATAACACATTTCATTCAAACCTTAATATACGTGGGGAGAACCCAATATTAAAGCCATCATTTACCGTCGACTCCACATAACCAAAGCAGGTAAAAATATGACATTAGTTTTTAAAATACCCCGGGTCTACGACGGAGAGACCCGTACACAAAGAGAATATAAGGACACGCAAGTAGGCCGCCCATACAACTTCCTCGCATGACCTCTAAACGTTTCCATCTTGGGTGGCGAGAACAAATGAATGGGGCCACCCGTGATGTTATTGGATTTCACCACGTATCCCGATCTTAGTTCCCATGCCATACCAGACATCACAACTTCAAACCGTTTATTGCCTCTAGCCATACTCCGTCGAGTTCCACTCCAAGGGCTTACGGACACGGGTGCCTATCCAATCCAGACGAGTTCCAACTCAGCAGCTCGTGCCACCTATTGTCTACTCGCTAGCCAACCCGAGCGGTCACTAAGTGCAACCCAAAACCTCAGGCTTTACAAAACAGACAGACTGTCTAACATTACATGACTCCAACTGAAAACCAAAGCTCCCAAAACATGTGACTCCTAATGGCATAGAATAATCGCCATCATACTCCAAAATTCCACAACTGTTTTTTTTAAACCGTACAAATGTCCTCAAGACTCCATTTAGTCAAAATTGAGCCAACGACCCAACGGTTTACGTAAATACCCAAATGAAAGCCGATATAAGTATTGAAACACGTTTGACCAACTATTATGCAAACACGACCAAAAGTATAATTAACTCAAATTTCATCTTTGGTTGAAACAAACTGTTTTCCAAATGAACTCATACCCTTATGTTTTCAAAAGGTCTCATAACACAATAATATGCATTTCCTGAAAAAGGTTTATAAGATCAGATACACCAAATGACACTTACGTCAACTGAATTCCAATTATATATGTAAAATCATCAAAGAAACACTTCAACATGATTTATTTACCAAAATAACCAAAGATCCCAAAATGGGTGTCTCGCATGCTCATAAAATTAAACATTCCAAAATAACCAAAACTTATCAGCAGTTAACAATTTATTGTAAAACACAAACACTCTAAAATAAACATTTTGGCATGTACACTATTTTCACAATTCAACTTTAACTTACCAACACACGAATAAACCCCATCATGCTAAAACCCTTCATTGCGGTTATAAATCCGGACAAATGTCCACACGACTCATTTAGTCAAAACCCGAGCCAAAGGCCCGACACTTTACGTAAATTTCTAATGAAAGTCTCATAAACCTTAAAACATATTTAACCGACATTTAACGTTTCCCCAAATAATGAAGTGTCTTTAAACAATGTTTATGAAAATACACACCACTAGGACATGATTTTCCAAAACTCAACACGTATTGAGACAAAAGATTTTCCAAAAGTTTATGAATGCAATTATACTAAGATGCACAAAATCATCAAAGATGCATAAATCATAATGTAGATTTTACGTGTACAAAATCACTCAGAATATGTAAATCACACTATTTACTTGTTGAAATATTCAAGTTCGACATGAGTAATTTATGCTGTTTAAAACAATCCAAGTTACCGAATACGAAAACTTAACAAAATACTCGCACCTTGCGAAATACCGAGTAAAACATACGCAACAATTTATACTATGAACGTGAAAATAGATTCTTGCACTTTATCATGTGCAACAATGGTTTGTACAACTCCAAAGGTTAAATCACAGTTTTATCTTTAAAACTTCTCCTCTATAACCAAGAGGCGTTGCAGCAAAAGGATTTTCAACTCACCCCATATGCAACAATTTATTCCCCAAAGGGCGGTAAAATAACGGGGATGCAAATAAGATTTCGAATCGAGTTTAAAGCTTAACGTTGAAAAGATAAACACATTTGACCAAAATAAAAACTACCACGACAAAATGCCGCTAACTCGCTAAATGCTTTGCGGAAATTTTAACAGTAAGAGTTAATGATGGAAATACGATCGGAACGAAAGTCCTGTTTTTAAAAATAACATAAATCGTTTATGCAATCATTCACACCAACGCTATACTTAAATTCAATGCACATAGTACACGACGATTGACATTTGTTAACAAAACCCCGAAATTAACGCACACAATGATGCATGTGCACATGTTCCTGAAATTATTTACGCGACACCAAAGTCGTAAAATGTGACACCATAATTCAACTGGATTTTCATAAAACTCCTTAATGCTAAAATCAAGTGGTGTCCAAATTTCCATTTTGCAACACAAGATAAGGCGACCATTTTGACAAGATTTTTGATGAGACACGACGCCCAAAGAACTCATAACTTGCACGCAATGAAATTAAACTTACACATCACAAAATATACACATGCGACAAAAGAATTCGTAAAACAAAGCTTCAAGAATTCAACAAAACTCACACGACTAAAAATTCCCAAGAAACTCCTACTCAAAAGTATGGGAATAACTTTTCCGTTAAAACCATTGACATACGTGGAAGAGATTCAATGTCAAGGTCAAAATTTCACGGCTAATTGCCCATTAACTCAAAAAGCATTAAAACACAGATATTACGACATCCATAAATAACATTTAAACACAAGACGTGAATAAAGAGAGTTTTGATAAAAATTTGAAATCAGGTGCAACAAAGCCATTTTAAGCATGCTTATGCTCATAGTTTAAAATATGATGAGTGCTAAATGTCTTGCCAAAACGTTATAATGTAATTTACTTCATGGTTGGCGCTCATGAAAAGCAATTTAGGCAACCTTATTTTAGAAATAAACTAAATGCATGAATTCGGTCAGCACTCACATCTTAATACTACGCTTCACAATATTCCGACGTTTTATAACCAACCGGATGCCTCAGGCATCATAGGGCAACCATCCCATTAGATTAACTTACAATTTTCCTCTAAACAGAATTGATCTAGCAAGATATAATCCTAATTCCACCAACGAATCTGGCTTAGGATGATTAACTTAATGCGTTCTACGCACTTACTATTATCCCGAAGAGACATTGCTATAAACAACAATCATTCCTTAGCTTACTCGCTTAGAAACCTTCGCACTACTCTAACGGTCAACATACTAAGGTAGAGCAGGCAAGCACAAGCACGAGAAAGGGTAAGGAAGAGTTTAACTGAAATACGCACGAAAGAAACGTACCGTTACGTCTACCAATTGTCATAACATTAGCAACCCAATTACACCCACGTAAAATATCCTCATAATCACATTAGCTAAGTGAGATTATGAACATATAACACATAAGGGTTCTTGTTACCATCATCACAACGTTTGATTAACATAACCTCCGTCGATTCTAAGACTAACCCAACTTAGAAGTTCTACCCAAATCTCACAATCAATGCCTATCAAACTCAGTCTAAGTCTAGACATCTTACATTCATGCCTAGTTCGCTTAAACTAGAGCTCTGATACCAACTTGTAACAACCTCAAAAATCAGAGTAAAATAAAACCTGGAAACCTGACAATATGACGAAAGCAATTCCATTAACTTCCCATAAATGGGATCAGTCCTTAAGACTATACAAAACTCATACGGATATAGAATTTAACAACAATACTAATCTAAACATAACCGTCTAGACTACAATACTTGACAATCCAAATTCACTAAAAGATGGGACTTAAACAATGCCCAACACCAAAATACTAGACATCTCAAAATATGCCTCGAGTCCACGCTCGACTCTCAAAGACCCTGTGCAAACCCACCGCTAAGGGAAACCTGTTATACATATCATTTGAGAAAAAGTGTCAGATTTTAAAGCCTGGTGAGAACATACAGTTTATAAAGCTCGAAAGATATAAACATCAGTATCATAAAGAAATCTTTTCATAAAGGTTTAGTTCGTAAAGATAACATTTCGCCACAACCGGGCCTCTTCGGTCCAAAACTCTTAAGCGGTGATAAAAGGACCATTTTACCAAGGAGAGTGGTGTAACACAAAGTAGACCACAAATCCGAGTTATGAGCTAAACACTTAGGGTCCTCAACAATGAACCCAGAGTCCGTGCTACGAGGTGAGATCGCGCTCCCAAGGGAAACCAGTGTATACTCCTTCACTAGGATCACCATGAACCATGGCTAGTAACCGGCCTCACATAACCGTACCATAAACTCATCATGGAACATGTGACCCATAGCTACAATTTGGGGAATATAGCCTCCCAACAAAACAGTCTACTCCAAAACCTAGGGATCCACTAGCAACGGTACGGACTCGTCACAACAACATATGTGACCAACCATAAATAAACATATGGTTACAAGTACATTTTATAAACAAAATGCTACTTCCAGTTCAACTTCTGGTAAGAATGAAAATCATTAAAATGAGTTCATAATCATCCTTTTCAAACGACCACATAATGCGCAAGTAAAACATCATTTTACTTCAATAAGGCGGAACCCGTCATTTTGGTCAAATCTGACCGGGAACCCCGAGATTCACCAAAAACTTCATTTATAACAAAATGTAGAGATCATAAAATCATACCGTAGAAATACTTCAGATTTCGCAAATAAGAGTTTTGACATGTATAAAGTTTGTAAAATGATAGTAGGAACTCACCGGTAGGTTTTCAGAATAAAACCCGGAAAACCAGATAACGATCACGACGTAGAGGTGAAGCTTAAAACACCGACCCCTCGCTAGAAACACCGGAAACTAGTAACCAAACGAGACTTTGAAGATCAAAAGAAGAAAAGAGAGAAAAAGAAAAGAAGAGAGAGAGAGAACTGAGATTTGAGAGATATTATGAAAATATCTCTCAAAAAGATATTTAAGGCAAATCTCAAAAAGCATCCTGACAGGGCGCACGGGGTCGTGCGCCCTCAAAGAAGGAAATGCGCACGACCCGTGCGCTAGCACTGTGCCTCGGCCCTGGATCCTACGCACGACCCGTGCGTTTTCTCTGAAGGAGGACGCACGACCCGTGCGTCCTGTAGACAACCCCAAAATCTTCCTTTTTCTTAACAACCTCGCAAAACGGCCAAACGAAAATTCGGGGTGTTACATTCCAGGTGGGGGTTGGTCCTAGCAGTTCTATGAAGAGATGTGCTTAGTCTTTCGCGAGTGTAAGTTTTGGTGAAGTCTTCCGCAGTTTAGAGATAATGACTTCTTTTGGGTTTTAGTAGCACCCGTCCGTATTGTAGAATTTATGTATAGAATGCATGTGTGTAATGAGGTTAAATCTTAGATTGTGATTGCAGATGAATCAATTATTGATGTATTTAGAATTTTTATTTTATTAGTTGCTATTTCTAATTTTGAGGGTGTTACATGAAACATATAAGTTCATTCAATGAAAAACACACGGATTCACCATAATGAAACACATATTGACCTCATTTCACCACATGAAATAAATCACTATCCTCATAAATATGTTATTTCATCTAAATGAAATTCAAACAAAAGTTCATGTTTATCTATATCCATACTATATTATAAAGGACGGATAAAAAGACTCTTAAATACAAATTATTAGGCACAAAGAACCATCATTTTATGCAAGATTTTAAAAATCTATTAATTTACAAGTATCAAAGCACAAGATACATATTACTACTGCAGGCTTCTAACACCCACCAATTTGGTATGTGCATAGTCTTCCTTTTATACAGACATTTCCATGTATCACTATTAATTAATATATTATATTACTATAAACTAGATTTGTCCCCGTGTATTACACGGGGTAATTTAAAAAAATTAAATTATGCCAAAAAACTTATCTAACAGATATGAATGATCATCGAAAGTACGATGGTATTTTTCCAAGTTTTTTTTCCTTCATAGTTTTTTTTTTGCAGTTGGTTACAAAATGTTCTTGTTTTAGACAGTTTTCACAAAAGGATGTTTTGTTAAAAAATAATAAATAAATATGAATAAATATTAAGAATTTATAAAGCAAAATTTATAATAAAACGTAAATGAAATTATGGAAAAATACATGATTAAAATATTAATAAAATAAGAATCACGTATCATAATTTACCAAATACATCTTTATATACAACATTATTTGTTCTATTGCTAATTATACTTTCATTATCTATAATTAATATTTTTAAAATTAAAATATCATAATGTCAAGAAAATAAAATTAAAAATGTTATTTTATAAAACTTCATGATAAAAATCAAAATTCTATTATAAAAATTTAAAGAGGATGAGGTTTTATAAAAACTCTTCAAGTAAAAATTGATATGAAATAACCAAAAAAAATTAAGACAATTTAGTGATTATTTGTATCAAATCACATACTAATTACGACACATTAATTCGTATATATTTATGATATTTAATAATATAATTAAATCTAAAAATATTCAATATTTGACTCATTTCGAAGGTATTGACGAAACGGTTACAATGATATAATTTGTAAAAAATAAAAATGTTTTTAATGCATTTTAGTTCATATACATTATTTATGTTTGTATGATAAAAGTCTAAAATAAAGAATAAAAAAGTAAAGGATTAAAAGTAAACTACATACCTAATTATAAGGGTAGTAAGTGTAAGGTATAAATTAAAAAAATTGAAAATTAGTGAAAATTTTGTATTAATAATTGATTTTGAAAATCAATTATTAAAATTTGAGAGATAAAAGTTGAAATGAATTTTGTAAAAGGATTTGCATATGTTCGATAATACTTGATTTTCAATTTGTATTACAAAAAAAATAATATGAAATAATATTTGATTTTCAATTTGTATTAGAATAAAATATATTCTATCTTATTTTTAGAAAATATAATATATTTTAATTCAATAAAAGATATTCATATTACAATTTTGATTTCTAAATTGGATTTTCAAACATATGCAATCTCATTTTCAACTTTTATCTCATACTAATTTCGACAAGTTCCATAGTAATCACGACATATTGATTCGTATACATTTATGATATTTAATTATATAATTAAATCCAAAAATATTCAATGTTAGACTCATTTCGAAGGTATTGACGAAACGATTACAATACTATAATTTTTAAAAAATAAAAATATTTTTTTCAATGCAATTTAGTTCATATACATTATTCTTGTTTATATGATAAGAGTCTAAAATGAAAAATAAAAAAAATAAGGGATTAAAAGTAAACTACATATCTAATTATAAGGGTAGTAATTGTAAGATATAAATTAAAAAAATTGAATTAAGAAAAGATTAAATAAGGAATGAATGTGGATTTGCTAAATGAACTTATAGTGTAAAATGCGTCCAGGTTCATGTTTAGGCGGGAAAATGAAAAAATAGATTAATCAGAAGATGACACGTGTCACTTCCGTTACTTATTTATTATATGTATAGATTTGTTTTAATTATCTATACTATATTATAAAGCACGGATAAAAAACTCTTAAATACAAATTATTAGGCACAAAGTACCATCATTTTATACAAGATTTTAAAATTTTCTTAATTTACAAGTATCAAAACACAAGATACATATTACTACTGCAGACTTCTAACACTCATCACTTTGGTATGTGTAGGGCATTCATTTTATGCAGACCTTTCCATGTATCACTATTAATTAATATATTATATTACTATAATTTTGTTTTAATTATATTATTAAATATGTAATCAGTTATTTTTTCTAGATGTCATTAAAATATATAAGATAATCATTGAATTCTAACAAAATACTTAATCTTTTTTATATAAAAAACATTATATTATTAAGCCTAAATTAAACAAATTTAAAAAAAAAACATTATCATTTTTTCAAAATCATCCAAAATCGTACTGTAAATCGACAAAAAAAATAAAATGAAACATTAAAATCGTGATGTATCTCGCTGCATTGCGCGAGTACGCTTCTAGTATTATTAAATATGTAATTGGTTATTTTTTCTAGATGTCATTAAAATATATAAAATAATCATTAGATTTTGACAAAATTTATAAAAAAAACATTATCACTTTTCTCAAAAGCATCCAAGATCGTACTGTAAATCGACAGAAAAACAAAAAATAAAATGAAACATCAAAATCGTGATGTATCTCACTGCATTGCGCGAATACGCTTCTAGTCTTAATTTACCACATTAAATCAAACAAAAAATTCATCTATAATCTATTTTCACCTAATGAAATCAAATAAAATTTATGTCTATAAACACCGATTCATATCGACATGCTTAAAATCGGAAATAAGAATGTTGAGTCAGAGGTAACCGTGATCTTGTTCTTATCACGAGAGATGGTGATGGCATCGTCCAGAGCTTTGGATTTACCGCCAACTTTGATCCGCTCCTACAAGAACTTTTCCAATGAGGAAATCTCCATGATCTTAGCCTCCACCATCTTCTCGCAATCAATCATGAATGACGCTTTTTTCTTTTTCCCCTTAGCCACACCACCACTTACGATCTTACCCATCGTCACAGCTTATCTTCACTGGACGAAATGATTTGTATGTGTTTTGGTGATGAGTGAGATGCGGACTTGGGGTTAGAATTAGGGTTTTATGAAGAAACAAAAGTTAGGCTGACACTTGGATTTAAATATTTTAGCGGCTTTACCGTCTTGACCACTTCGAAAAAGCGGAAACGACTGCCGATGATTGAGATCCCTAACGTTCTTCAGGAGATCGAATCCTTCACCGCTAAATTCACACCGGAAAACTATGAATCCAGTTTTGACGGCGTTTTCTCGTCTAGTGGATTTGGCGTTGGTGTTTGCTCCATCAAAGGAAGGAAATCGTTCATGGAAGATAGACGGAGGGGGTGCGAGGAGAGGGAGATAGACGGAGGCGGTCGACAGTGGTTGGTAGATTGTGAAGGTTGTTGATTTGGAGGAGCTGATGATATGAATATAGATGGAGATATGAATTTGGTCAAAGGGTTTTAATATCCAAAATCCCCTTTCAATTTTAATTTTTTTCAAAGTTGTCATTGCCTTTAATGACCATTAATTAAAATGAATTAATGGTTTAGATCGGTTTTTACGGTTCTCAACCTATTTTTAGTTTTTATTTGATTATCGTCCTAGATATATAAATAGATAGATATAGAGGGGGAGGGGAAGGGCCCCGGGGGGAAATAATGTAACAACCTTAAATATTTTTGAACATATGAACAATTTGTTTTTTGTGAATATTCATGATAAATGTCATGATATATATTTTTAATGAATAATATTTATTATGAGTACAAATGTTTTTTATCACTAAAATATTTAAGATTTATAGATGAACACGATAATATATTAATAAATTTAAATAAAAAATCAAAAAAGGAAAATAAATTGCAACAAAATTATGATAAGTGCTCCTCCTTTATTGGTGGCGAGGAAAAAGTTGTGTCCACATACATGCTCCCTCTTTATCCCTTGTACACTTGCACTTGCTTTGCTCGACTTCTTCGCAACATCATTTCCCCTTTTTCTTGATTCAGGAAAAATGACATTTCATTTTAGATGTCATGTTGGCTTGGCTGCTTTACTTTCACCAAGCACATGATTTGGGTAAACTTGACTTAACTTCACCCAAAATTTAAAGTGTCCTCTTGGTCAAAAATATGGTAAATTGTGTAAATTTCTTTGATGCTTTTCAGATATACCGCCTTATATATTTACATACTTTATTTATAAATATATGAGATTACATACAATGCATTTTGATCTCATTCCTAGTTTGTATAAAATAATTTGGTCTAAATATTTGAACCCAAAATCAAACGGGACCTTAGAACCGACTTCAATGCCTCCACTTTGGGATTCAATTTATCATTCACTCGATCTTTGTAACATCCTAAAATTTAGATAAAAAAATAGGCAAATTCCGGAAAAATGGGTAAAATAAAACTTTCAATTTACGACAACTGAAACCCAATGCGGTTGGGATAGTTTGCACAATTCCTAAAGTAGCAAATGACGAGATATAAAAATACAACAACCTATTTAATCTAGATCAATTTAAAACTAGATTAATGTGGGTGTCGCTATATCTCTAAACTCCCTCTTCTCAAAATTCCCAAAAAGCCCGGTCTTTCAAATACTCCTAGGTGCACGATCGTCGAGTCAAGTTACCCTATGCACACCGCTAGTGAGACCTGTGAACCAACAAAACAACATGACAAGTGTTAGACTAAAAGTCTAGTGAGATCTTAAAGATTAAACAATTCACGAATAAGATAGTAGTATCATAATTAAATGTTACTGATATCCACAATGGTTGAACAAAGGCCAACACTCAACTTTGCAAAGATGTTCCACACCTGAACATGAACACGCAAGAGATACCTCTTGAAATACGGGGGAGACTTGTTTCCATCGGGGTGACGAGAACACATGAGTGGAGTCACCCATGATGTTATTGGATTACACCTCATGTCCCGGTTTTAGTTCCCATGCCATCAAGGCATCACAACCTCAAACCGTTATATGCCTTTATTGCCTACTCTGTCGAGTTACACCTCAAGGCCATACGGGACATTATTGCCTATCCAACCTATACGAGTTACACCTTAAGGACTTTTATGTCCCCCATTGCCTACTCGCTAGTGACCCAAAGTGGCCAACAAAGATGGACACATAATTCATACGATCTAAATCCTCGTACATGAGGAGATAGACATCAAACTCCATAGTATGATCATAACAAGTTTGAACAATAATATCAAGACATATTTTGTCAACAATTCAAGAACATGAAAATTTACCAATCAAAATGCTAGTTCATGTTATGGTACATTTCATACTCATATTAAACTCAATATGTTTCTAATATCAATAATTCATCCCAACAATTTAATAGACTAGAAGCATGCTACAAGTGTAGTTCTCTTGGGTTCAAACCCTCTTTTGTAAAATATGGTGTGGAAAGATCCCCACACCACTACATTCAAAATTTACATTACTTAAGTTATAAATGGTCAAATATTTCCATTAGATGCATTTATAATGGCAAAAACCTCATATTCAAGCAAAACTCATAAACCCAAATTTTAGGTCAAAACCCAATGTACCTATCAAACACATTTAATCAAATAATAACATTTAAGGTAGTATGTAGGTTGAGAAAACTCACCAAATAGGTTTGTGATGTAAAAACCCTAAAGATGGCAAGAACCCTGGAAAATAGAGTAAATGGCTTGGAGCTTCCAAATAGAACTAGATGACACCCTTGAAGTTTAAAACCAAAGAAGAATCATAAATGTTACTAGATGGGGTTGGGTTAGCATTCAATGAGGGAAGAGGATGAGAAATGGGAGGAACCTCACCTAAACCTTGAGAGAAAAACGTATCTTCAAAACCCTTCAATGCTACCAAATGAATTTAACCTAATAAAACAAGGCATTTAAAGCCTCAAGCCCCGTAGGCGATTATGCCATACGAGAGTGCCATTGGCATTCTCGCCAGGCACTCTCGCGTCGGGTGTACTGTGGCCACAAGACACCTCACGACTATGCCCCGCGAGTATGCCCATGGCAATGTCGTCGTGGTATACTCGCCCAATATGTACCGAGGCAGGGGTATGGGGCGCGATTGTGCCTCCCGACAATGCCCAAGGGCACTGTCGCATGTCACAGTCGTTTGACACAACCCCCCCCCCCCAAGCGTCGAAGTTCCAAACTTGACCTGATTAAAACCTTTATTCGACTTAGTTGAACGGTTGCACTATAACATTAACATCTACATCCTCCATTTAACATAATCCCTACCAATTAGTTGAAGTGACCAAGGAATGACATTAAGGTAAGAAACGAGTGATAATGCCAAATTCGGGGTGTTACAATCTTCATTCTGGACAATTGTTAATAGTTATGTAACTCTCTAGAGGAGCACACAATACCACAAAATACTTAACGAATAAATCACGGATGCACGTTAATATTTATGTATAAAAAGATGAAAACACATAATTTTCTACAAACTCTTTTACAATCCAATTTATTTTATTTTATATTATATTACTATGACACCTTTTTTTTGAACAACAAGTTAACACACGCGCACGTTCCCGGGGTATCCGGGCTCCCACTTAAGGGTGTCACCCGACTAATCTCCGTACATCACGACCCAGTCCAATTAAGTGTACCACTATGTGGCAGACCCATGATCATGGATGTCACAAGATGCTCACCACGGGGTTCGAACCTGGGTAGTCAGGGATACCATCCACTGACCCCTCAGGATGTTACCTTACCACTGGGCTACAACATGAAGGACACCTTAGTTAAGGAAAATACTTAAAATGATTTCGTCTTGTATTTGATAAGTAACCATCAGGCCTTTGGCCTGGTGGCCAGCCTTACTCCGTAAACGCTCCAACGAGTGCTTGAAACGCAAGAGTTCAAGTCTCGGGGGGGACAGGGGGCCTTTTCCGGTGCATATTTAAGAGGCTAGGATATGTAGGGCCCACAAAAGTAACCAAGAATCACGACAAAAAGAACATAACATGGCATAGGAATTAAGTCGATGCCATTTGAGCACCCCCACTCCCGTTTAAAAATATGTTTTTGAGATCCAATCATATTTCTTTCGAATATTCGAATATTAAATCGTGTATATTCGTGTTGCTCAAGATTCAAATATGTTTATCAACTCTTTATTTATTTATATTAATTAATAAAAAATTGTTTCAACGATTCCAATGTCAGAAACTAGATTTGAAAAATTAGTATATTTGGTCTTATGAAAAAAATAATTAAATATATCTTTTTAATTTATACGTCAAAGATCAGGTGGTTTGTAGGAATGAAAATGATTTAGGTGATTTGTAATTCAAATCCATCAAATTCCGTGTTTGGTTTGTAAGATTGTTCGAATTTGAAATCCTATGATTTTTTTTTAAATTCATTAAAATATAGGATTTTGAAATTCCAATGGGAGTTGAGATTTCACGAGATTTCGATGAATTTGTATAAAATAATGTTTAAAAATATATTAAAAACATTTGTTTTATAATAATCAATTAATAAAAAGAAATTTAATTATTTTTATAAATTTTTAATATATTTTTTAATAAGTAATGGACTTAAATTTCTTTTCAAATCTTACAAATCAAACACACCAAATATTCCAAATCCAAATCCCTATCCCTTCTATTCCAAATTCTTCCACTAAATACAAATCTCTCAAAGTCATTCCATCAAACCAAACCCCCTAAGGTCCCATTTAATTTGTAGAATTAAATAGGATTTAGGAATTCAATTACATTCCAATCCATGTTTGGTTTTGAAAGATTGTTTGGATTTGAAGTCCCAATATTTCATCGAAATCTCACAAACATGGGATTTAGAAATTGCACGGGGCTTGTTGGTATTTCAAGGGATTTCGTAGAATTTATGCGTGATAATATTTTAAAGAATGTTAAAAACATTTGCTTTATGACAATCCATTACTAAAAAGATAATTATTTATAGAAATATAATTCTTTTTCATTCTAAATATTACAAACCAAACACACCAAATATTCCAAATCCTACAATAAAATCCAAACTCCTCTAATTTCATTAAACCAAATTCCCCCCGCCCCCTCTAACATATTGTATGGTTTATTTGATTCGTTTGTTTTGATTTTTTAAACATATAATTTAATATAAATAATAATCAGAAAATGCAAATGTCACTACGATTAACAAACTTGATTAATATGTGTGGATGAAAATAAAAGTATACTGTGTTTACTCCTATGATTTAAGAGTACATAAATTATATTTTAATTATAGTTCACTCACCCTTTTATTTAGCTTTGGAACTAATTCGATTATTATATATTTGTAATACTAATAATATATACTTGAAATTTATATAAGGCGGTTTATTCAAAATTAAAACAAGGAAAGGTGGTCCAAAACTTCCGTCACTTTTTTGACCATGTTATATTTTTTAAATATGTTGTAATAAATAAAATAATTATATTGTAAACAGTATATTAGGTTTATATATAGAGAGAGAGAGGGATAATCAAACGAGAACAATAACTATTTAAAAGAACACGAGAACTAACAAAATCATTAGTGATTTTACATTAACGCGCAAAAGGTGGCGATGGTAAAGGTTCAATGGAAACACCACCGCGGCACCAATGTGACTTGGGAAGCGGAAGAAGACTTGAGGCGTAGATACCCTCACTTGTTTAGTTAGTAGGATTTCGGGGACGAAATCATTTCCAAGTTGGGGAGGATTGTAACACCCCGAATTCTGAGAACCCATGTATTATTTTCTCGCTTTGGAACTTATATATGTTGGGATTTTTATTTACTTAATATCGAGAAAGTTGGATTTAAGCATCGTGGGTTAAAAATCATCAAAGTTGGGAAATTTGGGGCTATTCGCGATTGTGTCCGCGAGAGTGATAGGGTGTCACAATCGCGGAGGGCACTATCGCCGAAGGCCTTAGGGCCTCGGTACGTTCCTCACGATTGTGCCCGCGAGAGTGACATGGTCACAATCGCCGGGGCACTATCGCCCAACCTGTACCGAAGGTGGTGAGGCGCTCGCGACCTTGCCCGCGATAGTGACAGATGTCACTATCGCCGACGGGGGTTTCGGGTATAAAAAGACAAGTCGCTATTTTCAGTCATTTTTATCCGAGTTCTAGGGTTTGGGAGCGATTCTCTGTACTGATTTCGGTAAGTATCTTCCTATAGACTTCTCTCTTCATTTATGGTGATTCATAATCATTAATGGTGGTCCATATCGCATTTAGGAAGTGTTGGTGGTGAGCTCTCAAGAGGTTTTCATCTCTCTCATTTCTAGGGTTTGGTTTCCTTCCTAAGGAAACTACTAAGGTGAGTTCTTACACATTTTATCAAACTTTATACATATCAAACTACTTGGTTTTGTAGAACATTGTATTAAACCTAACTTTTGGGGATATTAGTGTTTTTGGATGATTGTTGGGGAAATGATGATTTATGAACTTTATTAATGTTCTTTAACTAGTTTATACTTGGGTTATACTTTTAAGTGAATGGCATTACTATGCAAAACTTATGATCTTGGAAATATTGGTATTTTGGTTAACTGCTGATAATTTTGCATATTAAACTCACTTCATATTTTGGGGATTTGAAATAAAGAGGAATTGTCTATATTTTCACTTGCGGTCTTTTGATAAACAATGGGAGTGGTTTTGGTGGAAAACACCCTCCATATCAATTATTGCATATTAACCATTTTTGAGATTAATTGTTGTGCCTTATGTGCATTATTTGGCTTAATTGATGCATTGGGAGTCATGACCCCGTAATTGGTTTATTATTGTTCCGGCGTTGGGACGACTAGTTTTCCACGTCGAGGCACGTTAGGTACCGGGTGAGGTATAAGTCCTTCGTGCTGCACGCTAGGTACCGGGTGAGGTATAAGTCCTTCGTGCTCAAGTATTACGATATTGGATGAGGAGCTCGACATAGGAACCCGACGGGGTTGAACTCGAGTTTCCGTGGGTGTACGTTTAAAGCCACTGAGTCTGACATCCCTTGCGTGTACTTTATGTGTTTATTGGCTTTACTGACCCATCGAATGACTTACTTTTGTGTTCCGTCATTCGGGTTAGTAGGTGGGTCTCCCCCGTTAACCCAAGAGGTATTGGTTATATTTCAAAGAGCATTATTGTTATCATTATCATTATTGTTGTTGTATAAAAGGAAACCTTTTTACTTATTTTTATATTCAATCTCTTAAATTGCAAATGTTTGATCTCACTAGGCTTTAACCTAACATTTTTTTCTTAAAATGACATGTATAACAGGTCAGGTCTCCGGTGGGGTTCGTCGGGACTGAGCGGATAGCTTTGGGGCCAAGAGCGGTCTTTTTGGGAGATGTATAGACCGGCATTTTGAAATAGTGATCATACCTTTTGGAAGAATAGCAACACCCAATATTAATCTTTCTTACTTAAGTTAGATTATTAGGTTGTTAGTTTATCCTTCATTTGATTCATTGTAATGATTATAGTACTGTTTCCCCGTCCTATCGGGATGATACTTTGGGATTGATTTTAGCAGGTTTTATATCCAGGTTTTTATCTAATTATAGCAGTCATATTGCAGAAATTTCGAATTTTTATTCCGCTATATATATATATATATATATATATATATATATATATATATATATATATATATATAAGGTCAGGTTCACGTGAGACCAAACTGTTTCCGTGAGACTGCGTGAGACCAAGCCTTAAAACATGAAACTTCACACCGAAACACTGTGAAGTTAAAAACATTCGAACCTTCATAATGTAATCACACTATGAAGGTAAAAAAACCCTAAACCAAGTTAAAAAAAATCAAACCTTCACAGATAAAAGACTGTGAAGGTATATCCGAACCTTCACAGTGAAGACGCTGTGAAGGTAAAAAAAACGAACATTCACAGCGAAAAACACCGTGAACGTAACATTTACGGTGTTTTCCCTATGAAAAAGTTCGATTTTTTTTTACCTTCACAGTTTTTTGGTGTGAAGTTTCATACTTTAAAGTTTGGTCTCACCGGTCTCACGGAAACTGTTTGGTCTCACGCGAACTTAAGTCTATATATATGTGAAAAAAGGTTTATTGGTGGGGACCCAAGGCCCCGTGGCCCACTTTTGTGGACCCTACATGCCCCACCTCTATAAGCTTACACCGGAAAAGACATCCTGTCTTTCCCCGGATTCGAACCCTAGTACGGGAACCCCAGGTAGAAGCGTTTACGGAATAGAGGTGGCCACTAGGCCAAAGACCTAGTGGTTATATATGTGAAACTACGTATAATAAGAACATCTCCAATTCAAGGTTCTTATAAGAAAAAAGTGCAATGACTTGTAGGAACTAATATTGTGGAGAGTTCTTAACATGAAGTTTGTGAGATGTGACATTTTCCTTAATATTTATTTTATTTTATTAACTTTACAATAATTATTGAAGTTGAAAAAAAATATGAGACTCATAAAAAGATGTTCTTATAATTATGTGGCAACAAAAAGTGCAAAGACCCTCCATTGGATATGCTCTAATTATTATACTGATAATCATTATAATTATTTGAGTAAATTATTATTTTCGTCCCTGTGTTTGTTAATAATTTATATTTTCGTCCATGTGGTTTAGAAATTTTGATTATCATCCCTATGGTTTGTAATTTATTGCTATTTTTCTCTCTGGATTAATTCTATCTTTAAGTAGAATGGACCAAAATAATAAAGAATTGTAAAGCATAGGGACCGAAACAACAATCAATTATAAATCATAAAGACGAAAAATAACAATAAATTACAAATCATAGGTGTAACACCCCGAATTTCGAAATGTATCATTTCAAGTTAATGCAGAAATCAGTAATTTTAAAGGGAAAAATAAGATATAGGATTTTGGACTTGAATCCTAGGTTTCATAGTCTTAATGGGTGAAGTATCCAATTACGAGTCCAACGGTCCTTTCCAGAGCAAAAACGGAGCTATAACGAAGAAGTTACGACCGAAACAGTGAACGAGAAGAAAGCTGGGAGAACCAGCGACAATGCCCTGGGCATTGTCGCATGGCAAAGTCGCCCAAAGTGGGCAGACTGCTGTTAAGTCGCGAAATTCAGCCATTTTCCTTTCTTCTCATCCAAACTTCTTCTACTATCTCCCAAACCATTTTCCTTCTTTCCCCTTCAAACCCTAACTTATTTTGGCTCAAATCCTTGGATTTTGTGGAGGTGAAACATCATCAAGTGGTAGGATTGAAAGCTATGGTCAAGGATTCACCATCTCCATCTTCATCTTCATCTTCAACCTCAAGCTTATTTTTAGGTTTCTAGGTTTTCATCAAAACCTAAGTGGTAAGTGTATCTCTTCCATTTCTAAACCTTAACATAAGTTATAAATGTTCCATTGATGATTATCCTAGTGTGTGGTTTATCAATTACGGGTTTGATGGTTTTGGAGAAATTATGTCAAAATTAAGGTTTTGGCTAAGTTGGAGATTTTGATGTAAAATGTTTGGGGATCGATTCTAAATGGTTAAACTAGTGTATTTATGATTGGAAACTTATTATGATAGATTTTTGGAAGGTTTTGCTTGTGGATTCGGAGTTCTTCAAGGAAGCTCAAGTTGGGGGTAAAATCTAGATTTAGCCTAAATCTAGCAAATGTGAGTTCAAGTTGATTTGTGAAAACTGTGTGCATGCCAAAATGATTATTTTAAAGTGTTTGTGTTTTATATTAAAATGCTAACTGCTGATAAGTTTTGTTATTTGGAAGCATTTAACTTTGTAAACGTATAAAACACTCATCTTGGGGATTTTTGAGTATGTTGTTAAATGCATCGAAATGAAAATTATTTGATGACTTATTTACCTAAATGGAAAGTATTGGGTAAGAATGCACTTTTTTGCTTGTTGGTATTACGTGTATTTTGTATCGTGAAATGTTTTAAAAATACCACCAGGTAAGCCATGGGCGCTTGGTCTTTCCCAACTTTGCAAACGTTTCTGAACTTCTGAACCTTGGGTTTTGGGAAAAGATGTAACTCAAGTATTTTATTGAGTAAACCGGGGATATTGGTATTTAAACGATTTATTGTATGGGTATAAACCTCTTGCGTAATTGTCATTTAAATGTGGGTCATGGAACGTTTGGAAAGAGTAAATGAGATTATAAACTTGTTTGGAAAATGTTTTATGTTGAAGTTTATTTCATTTAGTTGAAGCATGTGTTTGCATAAATGCGGTCATTGCATTTTATTGCATTTTGCGGATTGTAGCATATGTCGCTTGATTGGTTGAGCTTAAGGCTCAATTTTTGGTTTTGTCGGGTAATGGGGACTTTTGTCTGGTTTTAACAACTTAAAGAGGAGCTTTGGGTGTGAGTTGCATTTATTGCACTTTATTTTGGGAATGCATGTTTTGAGTGTGTATGTCATTCATTTGGAGTCATGTATTTTAGACGGTAATGCATTGGATCCATAGGCATGTAAGTCGGTCGTGTTTAATGGTGAGGACCCTTGGGATTCCCACTTCGGGAAATAATGTCATGTTGGCATTGGTATCGTCCCGGTTGTTAGGTGAAGAGGAACCTTTATAGGTTGTACCTTGGGACCATTGGGTCTTGTGTTTGGATGTCTAATCCTTGTGCACGGGGTTAGACATCGAGAGTTATCAAGTAAAGACCTGAGACTCCTATCTTGAAGGCTAGGGAGTAGGCACTAGGGGTCGAATGAGTACCCCGAGGATGAAACTCCGCTAGAGACCGAACAGGCAATAAGATCATGTATCCTTGAGGTGTAGCTCGGCGGAGCAGGCAATGGGGGATATGGTGTTTGGGACTCGAAATAAGTCCGACTGGAGGTGTAGCTCGACGGAGCAGGCAATACAGTCAAGACTGGAGGTGTAGCTCGGTAGAGCAGGCAATACAGTCACGATCTGACACTACAACAAAATAGATCTACAGCAAGGACAAAAGTCGTGTCTATAGGGTTAAATGTCGTTGCAATAGAAGAACTACAACGACGATTGTTGCTATTGGTTTCGTCACTGTTGCCCCGTTGCTGAAAGTATCTATTGCAACAACATTTTGTCGTGGCTGTAGATATAACCTACAGCGACAATATGTCGTGGCCGTAGACTATTAACATAATTTAATTTAATTAATTAATTAAAAAAATAAATAAATTAATTTAAAATATAAATAAATTTAGTAAATGATTAATGAATTGCAACGACATGTCGTCGCGATAGGTTATATACAACGACAACAAGTCGTTGCTTTAGGCCATATCTATAGCAACGACATGTCGTTACAATAGGTAAAATTAATTCAAGCTAAAAATAAAATAAATCAACGACATGGAACTTTGTTTGGCTGCGTTAAAAGCCACAAGTTATTCCAAATGGAAAATGTTAAATTTGAACACAAAATCAACAATAAATACTTTAATATGATCATGACATGGAACTTTGTAAAAGGAAAATTGATTAAATGTGTGCAACTTAGGATTCCTCTCTTTCTCTCTCTTGAGTTTGTCTAGGTGTGTGTTTGTAGGGATAATAACACATGGAAGAAGAAGAATACAATATATATATATATATATATATATAATACATTATATATTAATTTTCTTAGGAGAAGTAGGATGAAATTTTGCAGGATTAGGTTCCTTTTTTGTTTTTTTTACAAATTTGAGTTGGTTGACATTTTCTTGGATTCTTTGTCCAAGTAGCTTCATGTGAAGCACATCTGTACTTGAGATAAGAAACATGATGATTGAAGAATTTCAATATTTTAAGCATAATATTCCCCTGCTTCAAGAAATCTTGAATCTTTTTTCCCCTTTTATTTTTATCTACCAAGTTCCTTGTTGATGTTAGTTTGATTTGAATCGCTTATGTGTATTTTTCTCAATTTATATTTGATGAAAGTGATATGCTCCTGTGGTTATTCATCATTGGTTATTTATTGCTTGAGTTGGTCATGGAAGTTCGGTTTTAATCATTCTTCGGTAGATTTGAAACTAGTTTAGGCTTTGGAGCAAATTCAATTTTTATAAGTTTTTTATGATTGCCATAGCTGAGCTGCATTCTAGATTTGGGGCAAATTGCATTCATGGTTTGTTTGAAGTTTTTTATGACCGCCATATAGATTTGGGGAAAATTTGAAGTTTTATGTATTGGAGGGAAGTCGATGGACACCTTATGAGAGAATAGAGTAATTAGAGAATGTTATGTTTATTCTCATTGCCAAAAGCCATATATATATAAGAAGGATTATAGAATCCTAGAACAACTAGGAGATATCTATTATACAAATATGATATAAGACAAGAGATAGAAGACAACTATAATAGGACTGTTAATCTAATTTGGAGCCTTAGGTAATCTTATCACACTTTTGCACGCCAGTTCTTCGTATTTTTTACACCTAGAAATGAATTCTAGAAATAAAAAATGAGTTTAAAACTTCAAATGAAGTTGAGATTTGTAAACTCAACTTATCAGCTTGCTATATTAGCATCCACTTGGAGATATCTTATCATAAACCAGCAACATTTTAAAAAATGGCTTCAAAAATTAAAAGTCAGATCAAAATACCTTATATTTTATAGATTTTATCCACAAGATATATCGTAAGAATTACAACTAGAAATAAATGCTAATCCACCTTCATAGACTGATGTAAATAAAAATATAGAAGTGAATTAAAGGGTATAGTAGGAATCTTGCACCCATGTACATTATGTTACATTACTACTGATACATACACACATATAGATGGCATCCATGACAATTCTATTTCCCATAACAGCAATTTCTAAATTCAAAACAAAAATCTTATCACTACATTTCATACATCGTAATTTGTACACTACTCTGAAGAATCAAGCAACAAAATTTTCAGGTAATCTGCTCTTTCAATACATATGCACTGCAATTTAAAGTATAATAACGACTTTCTTGTTTTTTTTTCAAGTTTTTTGTGGGCATGATCTTTTACACCAGAGACATATTGTTTAACACTATATGCATATGAGATGAAGGTCATTGAGGTAAATAAGTTTAGAAGGTCTCTAAGTAGATAAATTGAATAAATAAAATTCTAAACTTAAGCTAAGCATTATTACAAACACTTGGTGTGCAACTTAAGACCACCCAATTAAAACCAGTTATAGAAGACAAATTTGTAAGCCCTTCAACAAACATACATCAACGAAGAAGAAGAAAAAAATATTGCTTAGCTCTGGTTTGTTCTAATGGCAGTAAGTTGCTAAATCAAACAAATGGATCATAATATCAATGCAAGCTGATTAGAACTAAATCAAACAAATTAATCAGAACCATAGTATAAAATCATGAATGCATTGTCAATAACATGTAATAACTTCAACAAAAACAAGAAACGTAGAAGAAGACTAACCTCTACTGTGGGAGATGAGGGTTACGACACGAGCAAAGAGACGAGGGTGCCGATGGGAGCGATGAAACAGCAGAGACGACGAGAGCAATGAATATTTTTTTAAAGGAGGTTTTTGGATTTGGGTAATGGTATTGAACTGCAAATGATTTTGTAGAGAAGCTATCGAAGTTTGTTTTCATCTGTTGACCGGTTCTTCTTCAATTCAGTTTCCGAATTGATAAGACTTTTTCAACATAAATAATATTTCTTTTTTTAAATCACGTAAATTCATATAGATAATACTTTTTTAAAGTTATCTACATTTTCCCTTTTAATTAAACAAAAATATAATCATTTCTTCTCTTAAATTTTATTTTTTTTAAGATACGATTTTTAAATTTATTTATTAATTAATATACAATCTATATGTTAATTTGAATTTGACGCATAATATTTTTAATTCCAATTTATTATTCTATATTATATTATATAAAATATTTGATAATTTTTTTAACTTTTTTAAACATTTGGTATTTATATTTATACTACATTATAAAGCATTTGAAAAAACCCTTTAAAACAAATTATTATGCATCGTGTATTGTTTATTATTGCATATTATTTAAAATTCAAGATTACAAGTAACGATTTATGAGTACAACTTTTTAAAGTTGTATGTTTGAATTCATAACTAACTGATAAACATAATCAAATACAGGATAAACATCTTATTTTAAATATAAAATATAATTAGGATAATTATTGAATTCAAACCAATGTTCTAAAAAACTCGCCGCACAGCCGCCATGGTGCGCTATGGCACCAAGGCTTGTGTGTCACGCCACGTTAAATCCATGGCACGCCATGGCCTAATGCGTGGTTATTGTAATGAGATATTTGATTTTATTTACGTTTTTAATGTCTTATTTGCAAGTTTTTTATATATATAACCTAATTTAACTTCTTTATTACTATTGACTCACTGAGTAACACTACAAAACATACGTTTTTATATATAATATTATATATGAAATAGAAATTTGACGCCATAAGTCACGCCTTGAAAACGTCATGGCTTCGCCGTGGCTCCTAAGGCTTGAGGCTTGGCCTCGCCGCCACGCCACGCCTCACGCCATTTAGAACCTTGATTCAAACAGAATACTTAATTAGTATTATTTTATAAAAAAACATTATATTATTAAACCTAAAATAAATCATATCATTATGAAATCTAAATTAAAACTATAATAAAAATTAAATCAAACAAATTTATATGAAAAACATTATTGTTTTCTCAAAACCGTATTATAAAATCGATAAAGACAAAAAAAATTAAAACGAAACATTTAAATCGAGATATATCGTGTTGCATTGCGCGAGTACATTTCTAGTAATTTATTAATACAAATATCTAAAATTCAAGGTTATAAGCTATTGCAGCTAATGTACCTTTTAAAAAAAAATTTAAACTTCATAAAACTAACTAACAATCAACTAATAAACACATTTAAATAAAAGATAATCATTAAGGGGTGTTTACCCAAACACTTACTCGTACTCACCGGTAGCATTCAACACTCTAACTTACTTTACTAGGTAAGATTATAGTCCATGAAAATAGTATTGTATGCAACAATTCACTTGGTAAGCGTTTACTGGGTAAGAGCCCTGACCCTCATTTCTACCGTGTAAGATTCTTAGCCCTTGTCATGTTTATCCGGTAAGGTAAATAGTCTAGTAATTACTTACCTAGTAATTACTTACCTAGTAATTACTTACCTTAAGTTATAACAAAATACACTATCATTTTCTTTATTAAACAACTTTGTCATTACAACTAAAATAAATTATATCTAAATTTTAAATCTCAAATATTTAAATTAAAAAAATTGTAATAAACATATTATACCTAAATATGCAAAATCTATAATTTTGATCGGGTGAACAGAAAGTCATCCAGTCCAATTAGAACCTAATTGGTCTATTCAACCGACAACAATTAGATTAGATCGGATCCAAAATTTCAATATCGAAATTGGATTGTGAGGTTCTTGGATCCAATAAACCGAACCAATCCAATTACCATCCAACTGAGTAATATCCGTTGCATTAAACCGATCAAATCCAATCATTGACTGAATAAGATTGGATGGCGATTCCAACATCCAATTTAAGATTGTATAGAATCGAATCTATCTAAATCCATTGGATTTCAACCAATAAACATCTGTAATCTTTAACTTGATATTCATATCATATATATTTTTTCTCGACTTTTTGTCAAATCTTCAGATTAGGAAAATATTTTCAACCATTCCTGATTTTTTGTTAGATTTTCAGCTTAGCAAAATATTTTCAACCTTTTTGAGTAAAAGATCAAAATGACCCAATTTTTTTGCTACTTCAAGACACAATAATTTGGTTTTTTGTGAGTAAATGGATTACGACAAAAATAAAGGCAAATATAAGATTTCTTATTTTACAAGTTACAAAAATAAAAAACAAATGTGTTTTTAATGACATGTCTAACACAAAAACAAAACAATATACGGAAACAAATTTGTATTTACCATAAAAAAAAAGTAACAGGCCAAATGAGAGATCGAGAACATTGAGGCCAAATGAGAACATTCATATTTCTCAAAATTTGTTAATTATATATCTACAGTGACGACAAGTCGTCTCAATAGAGTACTAATTTATTAATTTTAACTCTTACAAGAATACACATTTCTTATAATTTCTAACAAACTTATTTGTAGTCCTTCAAAATTTCCCACCACAAATTTTCGTCTAATTATTTAATATATAGCTACAACATGTCGTCGCTATAATACCAATTTATTAATTACTTTTTTTAATATGAAGTCACAATAATTATTTTTTTTTAAAAATTATTAATTATCTACAGCAACGATATGTCGTCTCTATAGGGTACCGAATTTTTCAAAAAGAAAATCACATTTTTTTTAATTTGAATTTTTTTATCAAGTACTTATAGCAATGACATGTCGTTGCTATAACCCTTCAAAAATTACATCACCCCGTCATTTTTTCCCACCAAAACTTTTTATCAAAATTTTCATCTACAACAACGACCTTGTTGTCGCAAAAGGTCGAATGAATATTCGACCTTTTCCCCATCTTTTAGCCACGACAAGTTGTTGTTGTAGCTATTAACAGCAACAAACCAAAAGTCGTTGCTATAGGCGTCGTCGCTGTAGCCATCATTTATTGTAGTGTGAGATGTAGTTCGACAACATGGTTATGTGGCTTAACTTTGTGTTCCGCCACATATAATGGAATTGGGTCTCCCCCGTCACCGAAATGTGTTATTTGGGTATTGTCGGGGATTATTTTATTATCCATACTTTCGGTGACGTGTTGCGTATATGGGTTTGTTTACCCAAGATCTGGGGGTTGTGTATTATGCTCGCCCACGTTTGGGGTGTTTCGCGAAGTAAAATCTTATTTCGAGTTATTATAAATTGAGAGTTTGCTTACCGTTCACGTTTTGGGTGAGCTTGGGGATAAAATGGTTTTACAAAAGAAGGGTCAAATTGGGTCCCTTGTTTTAAAGGCGTTTTTGAGAAATGTTGTCGTTTGATATTTAAAGTAAATGTTTTGATCGTCCACGATTTAAATTGCATTCTTTCCCTTTAACAAATATACTTGTTCCATGTTGTAAACTCTTGAACTCACTAGGCATTAGCCTAATTTTTTTTATTTGTCGGCATGTGCATCAGGTTCCAGATGGGGGAAATGGTTATAGCGTTGTTGTGAAGAGTTGAGAATTAGTTTATCCACGAGGGTGAGTAACCTGGTGATGTCTTCCGTCTTTATATTGGGAATAACAACTTGTGTTTGAGTTTTAGTAACACCCGACTCGATTTAGTCTTCGTGTAAGACTTTATTTATTTGTTGATGATTGAACCTAGATTAGTAATTCAAGTTTGGACTTGTTGTAAGAGATTTTATTCTTATTTGAGGTTTCATTGAAAATTTTAAATTAGTTGCTATTTCTAATTTTAAGGGTGTTACAATAGGGACGAAAGCTGCAATTTCTAAACCACAAGAACGGGAATCACAATTTGTCACAAACCACATGAACGAAAAACGTAATTTACTCTTAATTATTTTAAACTGGATTTAAAAAAATGTTTATATTAGAAATACAAAAATATTCTCTTACTCTTTTGGCTATGTTAAATGTAATAGTGTTTGACTCAACATATATTTAATTACTTTTAATTATTTATAGTAAATCTGTGTAAGATGTCAATGGTCGAACTAGAGATATACAAATGTACAAAGACATGAGAGACCGTTTTAAAAAAGATTGGTTATGGTAAGGATCATGTCCAAATGAATGACCAATTCCTATTTTATTGAAAAGTTCACAATTAAAAACAATCCATTTGAACAAAATAAAGCCCGGCCAAAAATCCAATCAACCTATAGAGTCAGGTTCAGGAGAATACTCTAAATAAATGGAAAACCAAAAAACCACGAAAAAACGAATGAAAAAAATATATGAATATGAATTAACGAAAAAAATTTGATCGTTTATTTGGTGTAATTTATTTCGCTCGAATTTTGTTCATTTTTCGTATTTTTTCGAATAAAAAATAGGGGATGGAGGTTTTTTAATTTAGAAAATATTGTTGTAACCGTCTTAATAATCATATCCATCGGATCATCTAATCTAACGGTTGATAAGGTGTTTTTTAGTTTTTCATTTATTTGGGTTTTTCCTTTGAACCTCTGTCTATATAATATTGGTTTCATTTGGTTTTGGTATAATTTTTTTATTAGAAATTATAAGTAATGAGATAAATTCTCAAAATCTTTAATTTTTAATGAT
The DNA here is from genome assembly GCA_023525745.1 of Arctium lappa. NCBI lineage: Eukaryota > Viridiplantae > Streptophyta > Magnoliopsida > Asterales > Asteraceae > Arctium > Arctium lappa. The sequence continues at coordinate 126,448,194 of CM042049.1, forward strand.
ACTTAATTTATAAATTTAAATTTCATATTTAATATGTTAAGTTAATTAATAGCGATATTTTATTTGCATTTTGATTAAAAACACTTTAGTTTATTCTTATAAAAGTTCTAAAAACAAGAGTATTTCAATAAATTCTTCAACATGAATAAAAAGACTTTTAAAATTTTGAGCTATTCTACCAAATTTTTTAAAACTTTTTTTTAAAACAAAGTAATAAAATAATTTTTCAGGAAAGAGATTTTTTAATCATTTTTGGCATCAAACTTTTTTTTTGAAATTAAATACTTAAAGGTTTAAAATAATATTTTATTAAATAGTTTAATAATTAATTAATATTATAATTTTTAAAATGAAAAAAAAAAACTAAATGTGTAATTTATTTTGACATATTTTTAGTACTAGACATGTACCCGTGCGATGCAGCATAATGTAAGTAAATAAACAATTAATACTACTTCCTTATAAACATGTTATCAACAATCAACCATGACCTAAAAATCACAATTTATGAAACACTAAACCCATAAAGATATTTAATAATTAGTTTATATTACAATTATTGACGAAAAAAATTATAATGATATAATTTATAATAAGAACGAAACGTATTTTACGATTATGTATTTTTAATATGCTAACGGTGAAAAATAAAATAAAACGTATGGATAGAAAATAAATTAATTCGTAGATATTAATGATATTTAAGAGTACGGTTAAATTAAAAAATATTCAATATTTGGCTGGTTTTGAAGGTATTGACGAGACGATTATAATGATATAATTTGTAAAAAAAGAAACGTATTTTTTTATTGCATTTTTTTTCATATACGATTATTTGTGTTATTACGATAATGATGTAAAATAAAAAATAAAAAAAATAAGGGATATAAAATAAATTAAATAAGTAAGTGTAAGAATGATAAATGTAACATTGTACAACAAAGTACAAATATAGTAGAGATTTTTTATTTGCATTTTGTTTTATTTTTGGAGTCGGGCGAAGTTACTGTTACACGTCGCGCATAACTCAATCTGCTTTCGTAATTTTGAACGGTCAAGATTTTTCCATTTTATATAATTGTGTCAACACACTCGCTAGTCTTCCTCATTTCCTATGGTTAACTCTCTCTCTCTCTCTCTCTACGTCTCTCTCGTTCCATTCTAGGGTTTTTGTTCAGGTACATCCATCATTCATCCATTGATACATTTGACTTACTCTATGGATATATCTGCAACATGTTGTTGGTTGTTAGATTTACAATTACTTCACTTTTATGAATTATGAAACGTGTTTATCTGATTCAGTTCCTTTTTCATGCTTGCTTTTAACATGAGATGACCTATGTTCCCGAATATCACAAATTCATGGCTTTCTTCTACACTTGAAATTGCTAATTTCCTTTTTTTTTTTTTTTTTATATCATTGGTGTTCATTTTTAGTATATGTTGATTGCTTTATACTGTTACTGTTGGTAGATCGCCATATTCATTTACGTAATTCTGTTTTCTGATGCTAAAATCCGCTTTTTTCAACTCTTACTGGATCCTGATCCTATAAATTCACAAATTCATCTGTTTATTTATATGAAGAATAGAAAATTGTTCTTTTAAAAAATTCTATTAATTATTTGATCTAAATGTTTGAGGAATTTTTGGTGATATGACTTTTAATCGATGAAATTTATTTTTGTGGTAGATAGATAGATGGTCATGGATGGGCGATGGAAGGAGGATTATGGGGTATTGAGTTTAAACGCCTTAAAATTCAACGGATCTGCGACTGTTCTATCAGATCAGAAGTTTCTTAATGCCATGAGTCTGAACGAAACATTTTTAGATCGAAATTCTACGGAGTTGCCTGATGCTAGCCTTACATCTTCTAGCTCAAATAATGAACATGACCTTCATGAGGATTTTGATCTTAGTGATGTAGTTTTCAAGTACATAAATCAGATGCTCATGGAAGAAGACATAGAGGAGAAGACTTGCATGCTTCAAGAGTCTGCTGCTCTTCAAGCCGCAGAAAAATCGTTTTATGATGCTCTTATGGTAAATGAACCTCCTTTCTGTAGTGTCCATCCTACAATACCTCTGTATCATAATGATGGCAAGGATGAGATTTCCGTAGGGGACTACAATTGTTTTGGTGGTAACAGTTCCATAAGTGGTACAGGTCTTAGTTGTGATGTTAGCGATTACAACTCTCCTCTTGTACCTAGTGTTACCTTCAATCTTGATTCACAGTCTAGATCTCAGTCCTCTTACTGCTCATCGAGCAGTAATAGTTGTGTTATAGATGGTTATTTGGATTCACCGGTGAGTATTCAAAGTGTTTCTGATCTACCTAGTTGTAGTAGATCTGCTATGCATTTTCAAAACAACATTGATAGGGCCTTAAATCATCTGGGGACTAACGACGTGTTAGAAGAGGATCAAAAGAAAGAGGCTAATACTGTGGTTGTCAAGTCAGAGAAGAAACATGAAAGCAATTCCATCCGAGAAGAATCAAGAGGAAAGAAAAATTCCTATTCTAGAGATCTTTTTGAGGATGGGAGAATTTCCAAGCAATCTGCAGTTTACACTGAACCAACAGTGAGGTCCAAGATGTTCGATGACGTGCTGCTTTGCAGTGGTGGAAATAACCATCCTCAAGGCAACTTTGTTCACGATGGGGTCACTAGAGTACAACCGAAGGGGAACAAGGGCAAGGGGCGTGGTAAGAAAGGTGTTAAAAAGGATGTAGTGGATATGAGAACGCTCTTGAGCCTCTGTGCACAAGCTGTTGCAGCGAATGACCAAAGGAACGCAATCGATCTACTGAAACAGATAAGAGAACATGCTTCACCCACAGGAGATGGGATGCAAAGATTGGCCCATTACTTCTCTGCTGGTCTTGAAGCACGAATGGCTGGCTCAGGAACTGAAATATACAAAGCTCTCCTTTCTAGGCCTACGTCTGCTGTGGATGTATTGAAAGCTTACCATTTATATCTTAGTTGCTGCCCTTTCCTTAAGATCTCCAATTTTTTCTCTAATAAGACTATTTTGCATACTGCCCAGAGTAAGGCGAAGCTGCATATCATAGATTTTGGTATCCTTTATGGCTTCCAATGGCCTTGCTTCATACATCGCCTCTCAATTAGGCCTGGTGGTCCACCTGAACTTCGAATCACTGGGATTGACTTCCCATGTCCTGGTTTTCGACCGGCCCAGAGAGTCGAGGAGACAGGACGTAGGCTAGCAAATTATGCAGAAACTTTTAATGTTCCATTCAAGTTCAAGGCCATAGCTCAAAAGTGGGAAACGATAACAATGGAGGACCTTGAGCTTGACAGCGATGAAACACTAGTTGTGAATTGTGCATATAGGTTTAGAAACTTGCTTGACGAGACAGTCATGGTGGACAGTCCACGGAATAAAGTTCTGAATCTTATTAGGAAAATGAAACCAGCCATCTTCATACAGGGTGTTGTTAATGGGTCCTACAACGCTCCGTTTTTTATCACCAGGTTCAGAGAAGCTCTGTTTTTCTTCTCTTCTTTGTTTGATATGATCGAGGCCAATGCGTCTCGTGAGACTCAGGAGAGGATGTTGATTGAGAAAATCTTTTGGGGACGAGAAGCCATGAATGTCATTGCTTGTGAAGGTGGGGAGAGGATCGAGAGACCTGAAACATACAAACAATGGCAGGTCCGGAACATGAGGGCTGGATTTCGCCAGCTCCCACTTAATCAAGAAATCTTGAAAATGGCTAAAGATCGGGCCAAGTCATGCTACCATCCAGACTTTGGGATCGATGAAGATGGTCATTGGATGTTGCAAGGCTGGAAAGGACGCATAATATCTGCGTTATCTTGTTGGAAGTCGGCTTCCTAAACTTGTATTTATTTTCTTCGATGGAAGGGATGCTTCTCTTGCTGGGCTAAGTGATTACATTGTGCATTTGAATTTGTTGAGAAGTCATGAATTTTCAAAGTATGGTACTTTTAATCATTTTAGTTATTTATTTCAATTTGTTTTCATTATTTTGTGGAATTCAAATGGTGTAAGCATGCTTATTATATGTTGTACAGCAGGCCAAGTAAGAAGGAAGTTGGCTGCTGGGCATACTGAATTTGTTGGAACATTGACAAATGAAAGCATCCAGGTTTGTGCTGTGGGGTATGTTATGTATATCAACTTCCATTATTAGAAGTAAATAGTTAAAAGCGAGAGATGCCATTGATCATGTTAAAACAATATCCAAAATTTGTAAAATTAGGGGAAAAGGTGTTTATAAGAATAATCATCGTTGTTCATTGGGGGTCTGTAACTGTAATAGTTCTTTTGAAATAGACTAGTATGTATAGGCTTCCATTATTGCTAATGTGCTTAATTAAACGTAATTCATCATTCATACACAGCTGAATTCTATCATTTATCATTCGATTGTTCTACACAGTGCGATGCATCGACTCCTCTTGCCCTCTTAGGGCATCTCCGCTTTACGAATTGATTTCTTTTTTCTACACATTTTATAATTCTTCTATCTGTTGAACCGATGATCTAATTAAAAGTTACAATAGTCAACCACTCCTTAATCTTTAAATTGGCCCCACTTTTTTTTCGTTTACTTTATGATTAATATATTTTGTATAGGAGAGTGGGTCTAGTTCTATGTATTAGCTCAAAATATGTCCTTAGCAGGTAGCAGCGGAGGTAAGCATTTGAATTCTGGAATGGGGAGTGGAGTAATAATGGAAAGCATCTTGGTTGGTTGATGGATGCATGCATGCATATATTTATAATATCACATGGGTTTGATTCAAACAATAGATAAGATAACGTCATGGAATACAATATATAGCTTTGAGTTGAATGTGTCTACAAATAAAATATACCATTGTGACTTTTGGAGAACATTTATCATTATGGTTGGAATATTATATACGCTTGCAACATACAAATATAATAGTATATTTTATTTATTGAATGTGACACAAATGAAAAAAATAAAAAGCCAAAATAAAGTAAAAAAAAATGAAAATATAAGTTATCTTTTTATAGTTCATGTTGGTGTTTGGTAAAAGGACCATCTACGAATCATGAAATATCATTTTTTTCGTTGGTTTGGTTTTATATACAAAGACAGGTCGACATAAATGCATCTTTGCATAAGAAAGTACTCAGGTTCTTTGAATTATGGTATTCACGTCACATCATCATACATTTTTTTTATCTTATTACTTGCAACATAAGTGAGTGTTTGTAGCTTTTTATTGTGCAAGACAATCATATTACCATCATTAATAAATTTAAGTGTGTCTTATAATCTTATTAACATGACAACATACATCAATGCAAAAACTATTCTCAAGTGTCATTGAGCAAGTATTGGTAGGACATCATGTACGAGTAACTTGAGTGAATTTGTTTGTTTGCTAATAACGGTTTCAACATAATTACTAGAGTAAATTACGGATTTGCTTCCGGTTATATGTTCATTTTTTTGGTTCTCGTCCATTGACATTATTTATTACGTCAGTCTATTTGCTCCCTCTTGATAAGTCCCCTCATATGTACTGCACACGAGGGCATTTTCATTCTTATAGCTTTTTCCAAAATCAAAACCCTAACCCCCTCCCTTCTCCTCTCCTCCCCTCTTCACGTCTTCTTCCTCGCTTATTCTTCTTCCTCTCCATCAGTATAATACTTTAGAGGTCATTTGAGTTGCTTTCCAAGTCATCACCTAGCCGATTCATATCTGACAAAGTCTATATGCTCCCAATAGTTGTATGGATTCGCATTGGCAATTTGTTGTAAACCAAGCGAAGGTGGCTACGATCTTGACAGGAAGCAAGACAAGGAAGACAACAGAGAGAACGAAACGGAATGAGTATCAAAAGGGTTATGGTTTGGCCCAATTGAGCCTTTTTTTATGGTGGCAACGATTTTAAAGTTGGAGATAACAAGATCAAGGGTTAGGGTTTTCATTGTATTTTGTTTTTTCCAATTAATTTACTTGAGTTTTGCATTTTACTATAATGTTTTTGATTTTAAATACCTAGGTTTGTATATCTGTTTTTGTTTTGGATTTTGGCAGTAGTTGGTGGTTGTTGAACCGATGATGGGTGGTGGTGGTTTTAGAGTAAAGAGATACTAAATTTTTTTTAATGAAAATTACCAATAGAATAATTAAAATGTCTCTTACGTGTGAGACACATAACTGGAGTTTGTATAAAAGATTAATGTTGTTAAGGAGAGAAACCAGAACAAAACAAATACAACAATGGTTGATTTATAATAATTAAAGTCCATGAACAAGTGCAACAAAAAAAAATCAACATTCCACATGACCAATTTCGTAATATACTCTAATTGTTATTTTACAACTATAATAATAACATATAAATGAATATATTCAAATAGTGCCGATATAAATTATTTTTTTATAATTTTTTAATACAAACGGTAGTCTTTTAACAAGACAAAAACTTATTTTTTAGTCTTACAATGAGTAGAATATATTTATAGGGTCCCCTTCTTTTGTTAACCAAATGGTATTAATCGTGTTAACCAATCTCATCCGTTGATTGTTAAGATCTATGGTCCACAATAATCAAAAATTTCATTTAAAATATTATTAATTACACGGCTTGGAAAAAAAACCATGCATATGTGCACAAGGACAGTTAAGTAAAAACACAAATCCAATTAATAAGGGAAACACGGTGGGTTACCAAAAAACACTCCGTTCAATTAGGGATTTCCTTTACGATAGACTGAGGTATATCGTTTCACTCACAAACAAATCTTCAGAATCCACACCCAGATTACTTCAACAACATGAAATCCGGAGTATAACGAAGAAGAACAGAATCAAGGTATGTGACATATTTGTACTGTGCATATGGTATGGACAGTTTTATTGGAAATTGTATACGTACTGTGCATATGGTATGGACAATGCATATGTGCCCTGTAAATGTCTATATGGCATTAAGTGTGCATATGTGCACTGTGACAATGCATATGTGCACTGTCAATGTGCATATGGTATTCACCGTGCATATATGCACAATACAAAAATCAACAAAACAAAATTAAAAAATATTGACTTCTTCGAACACTTCTCGATTATCTAGAAAAAGAAATAAAACTCATGTTTCATAACAATGATTTTGAAATATTCATAGACAAGTTGGCTAAAATAGAGATAATTACCAATTTTATATTTTTAAAATATTTTAATTAAAATAAATTGTGATAATTACCAATTTTAAATTTTAAAATATTCTATTTAAAATAAATTGAGATAACTACCAATTTTAATGTTTGAGCAAAACATGGAAACTATTTAAGCCATATTTTAATTAAAAGAAATATCTATATTACCCCTACCATATTTAATAAGCGTAAACATTGACATAAACTTTTGTTGAATTCTGATTGGTTGTTAGTTGGTTAACACGGTTAATATTAATGGTTTGGTTAACAAATGAATGAAACTCTATATTTATAATAGTAATGATTTTATTAAATTTTATAATTAGTTAGAAATAACTTTTATTCAAGAGAAATTAATAAAGGTGATCATTTAGCCATATAACTTATTTCTTTTGTTCCATCTCTATAGCAAATCCAAGACTTTTTTTATTGGGTCAATAATTTTTTCTACTTGTCTTATAAATGAGTCAGATCTAACCTCTTTTTTATACAACTTTTAACCAATTAAAAAAAATCAATTACCGACGAATTGGGATTGTAATTTTGTTTATAAAATTTAATAATACACAAAAGAAATTTTAATCCGGTACAGTGGCGCATCATCAAATTATATTCACCCATCAGTTTTAAGTTTTACCGTTACTTAAAAAATAGTAGTTGCCTTAACCTCTTTTCATACAACTCTAGAAAGTTGATATTAGACACCAAAACGCGGGGCCCAAATGATTCAACTATCCATCAAAGGCCCGGAAAGAAAACCCTCCCAACAATCAAGCCCGATCCGAAACCGAACCCGTGCCTCAAGGGATTGAAGAGGGGTTTTTGCGATTTGCTGTTATCAATCGAGAAAGAAGAATGAGCGGGGGCGGGACAGCAGATTTCTTCTACAGAGAAGCTCAGCGACTTGGTTACGTTGCCCGCTCTGCCTTCAAGGTAACTAACATTCACCTTTTTTCACGACTTTAATTTTCATTTTCATTTTCATTAGCATTTGTCATTTTGATTCTTTTGGTCTGATTATGTTTGGAGGAACAGCTTCTCCAGATTCAGAAACAGTACAAATTGATAACGCCTGGTTCCTCTGTTCTTGACCTCGGTTGTGCTCCTGGTGCTTGGCTTCAGGTTCCTTTTCTCTCTTTTCGATCTCAGTTTATGGTTGTGGTAAATATTCAACATGTTGCTTGTAACAAATCAATCAAAAGTTTAGATTTCATGGCCAGAAGGCTCTCTGTGCCATGAATTTTTGTGCAAATTTGATTAATTTCATGTTTGCAAAATGCGTCACAACCTTTATTATTATTTTTCACTTGTCTGAACTCTGAACTACATATGTAAGTATTTATACAAAGAATAAACCACTAACTATTAGTTATCAACAAACTAATGTAAGCCAAACATTTTATATCCTTTTGACACCGCTGGAATAATCAAGGAAAATGTGTGCTGTTATTGTAGAAGCAAATGTTAAACAACCGAAAACCTTGAACGTGTCAGGGAGCTTCTCAAATAGTTTCTGAAATGGTGATAGACTACTCAAAGCAGTAGTTCGGGTCCTATTCATCAAATATATGGCGCTTTCGGATGAGAACTTGATGGGAACTTGAGACTGGAAGTACAAAGCTCTAGCAGCATTCAATAGATGTTGATGTTTTACGTTCCACAACTGAGTTTTGTTGTGGTCTTTCAACGGAGGACTATAGATGCAACACCCCGTTTTCATGAAAAAAATCTATGAAACTCAACTCCTTCGCGTTGTCTGATCTGAAACACTTTATTTTAGTAGTGAATTGAGTGAGAACCATGTTGTGAAAAACGTGGCACTATCTGCTATACTTCTGATTATCTTTGAGATAATATACCCATGTAAAACTTGTACAATCATCCACTATGGTGACAAAAAAACCAAGATTCGTATGAGAACAAGCTTTATAAGGGCCCCAAATAATGAACCAATTCAAATGGTTATTTGAGATATTATTGTGGAATTAAATGGATCTTTTCTGTGTTTTCTGCTTAGTTAATGGACATACACGACAAAAAATCTATTTCATCATTTGTTTCATCAACTAAGAACATCTTCTTAATGAGCTTTAACTTCTCATGAGAAGGATGTCCAAAGCGTTGATGCCAAACCTCCATTGAAACCATATTGACTCTTGCCTTCGTTGTATATCATTCAGCGCATACAACCCTCCAATATCCTTACTTGTACCAATCGGCTTCGTGCTGGATGTGTCCTGAATCGACACATGATTACAACAAAATGTTACCAAGATTGTGTTGTCACTTGTAAGAGCACTGATGGAAAGTGAATCCGGCAGATCTGGTTTGCTCAAGATTCATCAACAAATCCTGTTTTATTTATAAGAATAAACCACCAACCAACAGTTATCAACAAAGTAATTGCCAGCTAACAACTTAACCATCTTGCCTAACTACCGCCACATCTGCTGTCGCTCAATAGTCAATACTCCCCCTCAAGATGAACCACTGCTCAATAGTCTCCTATGCCATTAGAAGTTAATAAGTTACTAATGAGTTGCTGCAGTCTTGTAATTCATAAGCAACCCATTTTTACTTTTATTGGACAAGTCACTCACCTGGTATATGCTATGACACACATTATTAAGGGTGTATCTGGTTCGAGCTCAGCCTGAGCTTTTTGGGGCTTGAAGTCCGGATCATGGAGAAATTGATGGGCTCTGGTTTGGCTGCTTATGGCTCGCTGAGCCCAGAAAAGTCAGTGTTAAGGTTGACTCGGATAGCCAAAAGGTCGACCCTTGGCTCAAAGTTCTTGTGAACTTACAAGCTTTAGGGTTTGCTTTTCTCAAAATAGATGGTGCACAAAATCAAAACAACACCTTACAAAGTTACAGCAAAATAACGGATAGAAAGTGCCCAAGATTCTAAGATTGATGGGTTAAAAAGATATTTAGATTTCATTAAGCAACTTATATAAGCTTGAAAGTTCTGGGTAGGCTTGAAAAGTTGTCCTCAAATAGTGAGATGTTCTGGCTCAGCTTGGTTCAGGCCTTTGCTTTCCAAGCTTTTTTGATGTACCAACTATCTTGTTTTGCCTACACAAAAACATGCCATTATGTGTGTTTGGACGTAAATCATTAAATCTCTGTATTTTAAATGGTGTGTACTGTGTCATGATGGTATACTATATTCATGTAAGAAACCCATGTACATGAAATATATCCATATCTGTATTCATGTAGTTTATTGGTTTTAATGAGTGATCTTGTTCTTGTAATATCAGGTAGCTTGTCAAAGTCTTGGTCCATTAAAAAATGGTGGGGTTGTTGTGGGCATCGATCTTAAGGTGATTTCTTTGGTTACAGTTCTTGTATTTGATTCCTAAACTTACAGTAAATTTGTTGCAGAAGAGTAATTTGATCTCATTGTTTGTGGGGTGTTATATTCAGAACAGAAAGTGAAGGTTCCTTCTACTCACTGCGATTCAAGGGTTTCAACTGTTTGTGCTGATGTCATGAACCTCCCTAAAGATGATGTTCGAAATCTCTCCCCTCAGGTATTTTAATCTGTTGATTTTCTCTAAGCTGATTTTTTTTTTGTGTCACATACTGTAGTATGCTATGCGTGAAATACCCAATCATATGAAAACTACAACACCTTCCCATCCCAAAATGGATATTGCAAACATTTTCTTTTCTAGAAATATTCTAATTTGAAACAATGGATTTATTTTATTAAACCGAAAAGGAAAATCTAGAGATAGTATGATCCTACCTACTGAAAGCCCATCGATCATAACTGAACCAAGCAGCAGCTGAAATTATGACCGTAATTGAACCCACAAATATAGCAAGACTGAAATACTACAGCTGATATTATTGAACCAAAAACACTGAAACACACGGTAAAACCACACTTTTGCTACCCAATCAGATCTGCAATCGATGGACTTGAGTAAGTTTATTATCTAGACATCTAGTAGTTTGTTTCATGTTTCTTAATCCTTGTCCACCTCTTTTTTGGTTCAATTGCCCGTTTTCGTTGACAGGAGATGAATTTGAACCCGTATTTAACAAAATCTTCAAATAAATCAGAAAGATTCCAGGTTGACAGGTTGTAGTTACCTATTTGCATATTATCACTATTATCAATAAATGATGACATTGATTTTGGTACACAAAATTCTATGTCCTCTAATTTTGGAAGAAAGAAAAGGGAGGGAAAAGAGTGGAAAGAAAAATAAGTTTTTATTTGTGTTTTTGTAAAGGAAGGGAAGGGAACAATTTTTCAGGTTTTTGAACCAGAGAGAAAAAGAAAAGAAATATGTCATCTTCATAAATATACCTTTTATATTTGTTTTGATGGTGTTAAATTGATGGGTAGTTTTGTAATTTTACTATTTTGTTTTGGGGTTATCTTTTCTTTTCTTCCCTTCCCACATTTGGGTGGAAACCTATCATTTATTGCCCCCTCTAAAAAGTTTTGAGAACATTTCTTTTTGAAAGGCATTTCGAGAACATTTCTTTTTGTTTTTTCCTCCTTTCCCTTCCTTTTCATGGTAAAGAAGTTTTTGAGTACACGGTGTTTTACTGAAAAGTGTTTTAAATATTTTAAAAATAGATGACAATATCATGGACCAATAAAACAGCTTTCTAATTAACAAATCTCTCTAATGAAACCATAATCCTTAACAATGGTTTAAAGGTGGCTGGTTCCATTTTCATTTACAACTTACTGGATCCATCTGTTTTATTTGGTATGGTAACTTTGGCAGAAGAAAGGGTTTTCCATTCTGTTATCAGATATGTGTCCACTCGTCTCTGGTATCACAACAAGAGACTCAGCTTTATCCATGGAATTAGGGATGCGGGCCGTCGATTTAGCACTTGGAGGGGCTCGATCATCTGATGAGCCTTTGGACGAAGAACACCAAGAAGATAACGTTGGTGTCCTCCAAACTGGAGGACACCTTATCGTGAAGCTTCTAGAGAGCGAGGATACAAAAGGTATATATATATATATATATATATATAGCTTGTAGGGGCAAGTTCAAACGAAAAGCTAAACATTTTGCGAGAAGAGTGTGATATCATATATGATACACAAGCTTAATCATATATGATTAAACACATGTTACATTGGCAATACATAGACGTATAATCATATATGATTAAACACACCCATATATGATATCACACTTCTTGTTTTCTCGCAAAATGTTTAACTTCTCGCATGATCCTTCCTCTAGGCTTGTATTGATATATAAAATGTTGGTGTTTATATTGAAAGTAATATATGTATGTGTTTTTTTTTTTTGTGGTTGTTTGTAGAGTTGATGAAGATGTGCAAGCCTGTGTTCAGGAAGTCGTCATGGTTGAGACCTAAAGCTACAAGATCAAACTCCAGGGAGATTTATTTGATTTGCCAGGATTTGCATTAATTACACCAGGATTTCTACAATCTCCAGAATCATAATTATAATAATAAGATATACAAGTTTTGACTAAGCTATTTGCTACTACATAATCCATTTTCCTTTTAAAAGAATACTTATAACAACTAGAAGCGTACTCGTGCAATGCAGCGAGATACATCATGATTTTAATGTTTCATTTTATTTTTTTGTCGATTTACCATACGATTTTGGATGATTTTGAGAAAGTGATGATGTTTTTTTATAAATTTGTTTAATTTAGGTTTAATAATATAATGTTTTTTATATAAAAAAATTAAGTATTTTGTTAGAATTCAATGATTATTTTATATATTTTAATGACATCTAGAAAAAATAATCAATTACATATTAATAATATAATTAAAACAAATTTATAGTAATATAATATATTAATTAATAGTGATACATGAAAATGTCTGTGTAAAAGTAAGGTCCTGCACATACCAAATTGGTGGATGTTAGAAGCTTCCAGTAGTAATATGTATCTTGTGATTTGATATTTGTAAATTAAGAGATTTTTAAAATATTGCATAAATGATGGTATCTTATGTCTAATAATTTGTATTTAAGAGTTTTTTATCCGTGTTTTATAATATAGTATTATTAAAACTAACTTATAAATAACAATTTGTATTATATAATCCATATTTAATAAAGGTTGTATTATTTAAGATAAATATAATTTGTAGTTATTAAATTGTGTGTTATAAGATTGGAAACACTTGAAAGCCACTTATCACTTAATTTCACCTACCAAAACCCTAACTCTTGAGAATAAAAAATAGAGAATAAATGAGTATTTTAAGCATTACCAAGCAAGCTACGAGGTCACTGTGCAGGGACCCATACCAAACAATATGATTACAGAATAAGCATCGAATAAAGCAACTAACCAAATCATATATTATCACCCAATCTCTTCTTCTTCTTCTTCTTTTTTTTATATATTTATTTAATTTTTTGTAAATTGGTTTTTGAAGTATATGTATCATTTGATAATTACTTTTGTTTTTTAATTTTTTTCTACGTTTGATGGTTGAAATTTTTGTATTTTCAAAAACAATATCCAGTTTATAAAATTTCATAAACGATAATGTAATATCCCTTGGATTTTGGTGGTATAAAAATTAAACCGGTTCAAGTGGTGCTTAAATTGTATAGTTTTTTTTTATGTGTGTGTGTTAAAATCCAGTAGGTGTTTTAAAAATATTCTTCATATTTATTTGATTTTGTGTGTGTGGGCCGTGGACGCGTGTTTTTTTTTGTGGGGGTGGGTGGTTGAAGTTGTGAAATGAAAAGAGAAGCTTGAGTTTATATGCTTAATGAGGCATCTATATACAAAATATGCTCAATGTTGAATGTATTGAAAAACATGGTACAAAGTTGCATTCTTTCTAAACTACATTGTCTAAAACCCTTTATACAATCTTGTGTCTGTTTTTCTGTCTCTCACTTCAAAACATTCAATATTAGCAATTTGTAATGCTTAATAAAATTCAATATCAATGAAGCTCAATAGTTTTCAATGCACGCTCGATTGAGTATGGTATGTGTTCAATGGCGGTAACTATTACGAGGTGCATGATGAAAAAGCAGTTGATCATCTTAACCATGTTGAGCAAAGTACCTCGATTAAATACGTACTCGATGGATGTTCTACAATTCTGCAAGATAGAGAGATCAGTAAGAGAGTATAGAAGGCAAATATAAAAATATTGATGGAACGTGAACAACATAGAATAAAGTATATTGAATTGTCATTAATTAAAAACGATGATTATTTTAACAATAAAATAATTAATGTGTAAGATATATGATATCAACATTAACTAAGGATATTCTTTTAAATAATATCACCGTCAAGTATAGTTTTAAATAATACTACCACCTTATGAAAACATGTTTGATAAGATGTAACCAACCCATTTTATCCAAAAAGAAAGGAATCGTTATTTCTATAAAAAGAAAAAAAAAGAGGCGGGAAAAAGAAACGTGTGGCCCAGATTCGAATAAATTCCGGCATCACCCAGAAGCTTCCTTTTCGCAACACGGCTCGTGGCTCCATTTGAGCAAAGCCACGCCTCTTTTTTGTCAGCAAAAAAGTCCACGTAGGATCAAACCCTCTCCATTACTACTTCACAGGACTCAACACCAGCTTCAGCTTCCGCAACAAGCCGCCTGCCTGCCTGCCTACCTGCATATCATCCATAAAACCCCTTTCTTTTCCTTTCTTTTCTTTCTAATCTAAATCACCCAATCACAAATCATACTTAACTACTTACTCTTAATATGGAGGTGGACGGTGGTTATGGCTCGGCGGAGGACGGTTGCCGGACACCCAAACGAAGTGGGTATCGGGTGCCCGTGAAATGCCCGCCGGCGCCGAAGAAGAAGGCGGCTCATTTGAAGCAGAAGAAGCCACCGGCGAATGGGTATTTTCAGTCACCAGATCTTGATATTTTCTTTGCAATGGCACGCAGAAGAGAAGCTTATGCATGACGGTGGTATTATTATTATATGTAATTCGTCAATGGCTGCGTTTTGTGTTTTAATTCTTCATCTTTATTTTTTTTTGGAATCAAGATCTTGTAATAACGAGTTCCAACAAATTATTTTTGTAATTTTTTTGGTGATTTTTGTATAAAGTTTTGAGTTTCTGATTGTGTTTATGGATTCCAAATTTTTGGCATGTTCTGTTTCATTGTGTGGTTTTGGGTTGAATTTATGAATGATAATGCTCAAGTTTTTAGATTTGGATGGAATTAGAGAATAATGATACTGATAATGCCAAGTTTTCCAACATAGTTCCAAAATTTTCAAACAATAAACATTTTAGCAAGTTTTCTAAAAGTCCCTTATCAATACATTTTTTTTCCCTAACTACGTATCGGGAAAATTTCCTTGTACCAACTAGGGTGTTAACGAGTCGAGCTTTTAACAAGCTACTTGAACTCGTTTATCTTGAGCTCGAGCTCAATGATGTTCAAACTGAGTCGATCTCAAACACACTAAAACTCATTTTACTTAATGAATCAAGTTTCATAACAATAACGTTCGACTTGTCCAAAAACTCGATTAAAATTTTCAAGTTGAGCCGAGTTAAGCAGAGTACACTTTTTCGAGTCAAACATGTTGATATGTTCATAAAAATTTAATTAAAGTTTAAAAATTATAGAGGTCGAGCCAATAAGCAAGCTAATTAATCTCGAGTTTGAACCCATAAACGAGTATTCGAGCACGAGCCCTACTGTGAGAAATTTAATTGAGCTCGAGCCAAGTGTTATTTTTTCAAACCATGTTTGAATAATCTATAATTCGACTCGACTCGTTAACACCTAGTAGGCTAGTACCGACTGATCCTTTGGGAAACCATGGAGTCATAGTAAGTAAACCTCCTTGACCATAAAGACTTTGATAGCATCTAGTTTCAAACCCTAACGATACATATTTGTGTATATTTTCCTTAAACCGATGGTTTTCACAAAAATAACGGTTCTAGTTTATGTGGTAAAAACAAAAACAAAACATTTGAACCTTTTTTCTAATGAGATATTGAAGTTTTATTTGCTTTGATATTCAATGATTTTTACAATCAAAGTTATACTTTGTATTATATTTTAATAAATATAACGACTTATGATTTGCCTGTTGATTTATTTAAGATAATTTATTGAATAATATTTATTGTGTTCAAAAACATTTTAACCGTTTGAAGAAAAGGTATAATTTCTAAACAACCTACTCAGTATTTAGTAAAAAAAAAATTTTGAACGGACATCAAACCACTTTTATTACCAACCAAAGAAATGATCTACCGCAAACAAAGAAAAACGAAAGAATCCGACCGCAACAAGGTACAGAAACCTAAGGTTTGCAACCCACAAAAGGGAAGAGTTTGCGAGACGCAAACCTACCCAATCACCGAAACAGAATAAACCATACACCGCCAAACTAAGTAGACGGACGAAGCAAAACAACCGGATACCGTGCACAAAACATAATACGATCCAGTCGTAAATGTGAACAAACAACAACGCCTAACGCCCCCCTTTTTGACAGCAAAACCATAGTCGAGCAGGCTCGACACCAGCAGCCCCGCGCCCCCTTTTTGACACCTATTACCACCAAAAAAACAGCAGACGGGAAACTGCTTTTTTAGTCCCAACAGCAAAGTTTGGCATATAAATTTTTAAGTAAACTACGATTTTCGTCCCTATGGTTTCATGCTTATAACGATTTTCGTCCCTGATCTTTTAAAACTGCTTTTTTAGTCCCTATGATTTCTATTTGCTTCTATTTTAGTCCCTCCACCCAATTCTATTAAATTAAATGTTAATTCATTTAAAAATAGAATAAGTAAATTACATATTTGCTCCTTATAATATATAAATTTTTACATTTTTATCTTAGTTTACATTTTTTACTTTTTCTTTATTTATTGTATTTCATCAAGACATTTACGTGGCGTTTGGTTCGTGGAATAGAATTCGATGGAATTGGAATTCATCAAAGAATTTGACTTTGAATGAATTGAAATTGGAATTTGATGGAATTTGACCACGCATTTTGGTCGCGTTTGGTTGGATGGAATTGGAATCTGTTGGAAAGAAAATTAATTCCATAGGATACCCCGTGGAATTGTGAAATCCATGTTTGAAGGAATTTGATGGAATCCGCAGGATTCCTTAGTTTTAATTATGTGAACCAAACAAGGCTTTGGAATTTGGTCAATGGATTTGGACATTCCAATTCCATTGAATTCCATCCAATTCCGCGAACCAAACACCCCCTTACTTTTCTATTAATTATATTGTATATTTTCATAATTATTATAAATTTAATTATAAAAAGAATCAAATAATTTCGTTAAAAATACTGCTAAATGCATGATATTTTTTTCAAGTTATTAGATTTAAATCTCCTAAAATTTATATTTTTTATCTATTGATTTATTAAAGTTTTTTATTTATTTTAAATTACCATCGAAAAAGGTTTAATAAAATTCGAGAAAAAATATTATTATTTTTATAACAACCGACTGTTTTTTGATAAATGCAATTTACTCTCACTATTCTAAATTTTCATTTAATCCTTATTTTCTATTAATTAATCAAGTTTGTTTAATATTTAAATAAAACATACACACACGTACGCACCATTTTAAATTAGGTTATATATTAAAAACAAAAAATAAGACAATAAAATGATAAGAAGATTTCAATATGTTGTTACAAGAATCATGCAATAAGCCATGACGTGCCACAAAATTAACGTGACGTCAAACACAAGGCTTAAATCTCATGTTATTTAGAACATTGATGTATATATGTGTGTGTGTGTGTGTGTGTGTGTGTGTTTATGTTTATTTTAAATATTAAATAAATTTGATTAATTAATAAAAATAAATTTTAATGAAAAATATGAAATGGTGGAAGTAAAGTGAATTTAACAATAAACAACCGGTTGTTATAAAATAAAACTATTTTTTCTCGAATTTTATTAAAAATTTTCAATGGTAATTTAAAATAAATAAAAACCTTTAATAATCAACAGATATAAAATATTAATTTTAAGTGATTTAAACTAAAGCTTTAAAAAAAATATCATTATTTATCAGTATTTTTAGTGAAATTATTTGATTATTTTTATAATTAAAATGTTATAATAATTACGAAAATATACAATATAATTAATAGAAAAATAAATGTTTTGATGAAATGCAATAAATAAATAAAAAGTAAAAAAAATGTAAACTAATATAAAAATGTAAAACTTTATATACCATAAGGACCAAATATGTAAATTGTTTATTCAATTTTTAAATGAATTAACAATTAATTTTAAATAAAATTCGATTGAGGGATGAAAATTGAAGTAAATAGAAACCATAGGGACTAAAAAAGCAGTTTTGAAAGACCAAGGACGAAAATCATTATAAACATGAAACCACAGGGACAAAAATCGTAGTTTACTCTAAATTTTTTGTTCTAGTCAAAATAATTATGTATATATAGAGAGGGGAACATTATCAAACGAGAAGCTAAACATTTTTGTGAGAAGATGAGAAGTGTAATATTATATATGATAAACAAGCTTAAACACACGTTACATTGATAATATAAATACACTTAATCATATATGATTAAACGAACGCAAATGACGTGTAATCATATATGATATTGAGACTTCTTGTCTTCTTGCAAAAAATTTAATTTCTCGCATGATTCTTCCTTCCTCCCTCTCTCTCTCTCTCTCTATATATATATATATATAGATATATATATATATATAGGCAAATGATCGTGTAAGAAGTTGAAGTTAACGTGAGAAGCGTGAGAAGTGGATCTGAACCGTTGATCACTTTAAATCAAATGTCCTCCTATGAATTGCGACTTAGAAGAGAATTGATCTGGTGCATCTTATCCTAATGTGCATCCATTTCTCATCCAACAGTTGATACCACTTCTCACGCCTTTCACGTTAACCTCAGTTTCTCATCGGAGCCCACATATGTATATATATATATATATAGAGAAAGAGAGAGTAGGGGTGCTCACGGGTTGGGTTGATCGGGTTGAAGACATTTGATCAACCCAACCCAATGTTGGCGGTTTCACAATTTTTAATCCAACCCAATCCATTCGGGTTGGTCGGGTTGGTCGGGTTGTGTTTAAACAAAGTAAAAGCAACAACGAAAACATAAAAATAGAGAAACCTTCCTTTAAAATACGATCAACATTCAAGATTATATACGAATTCATCAAATATTTAGGAATTACGTATAACTTTTAAATAATGTATTCTTATGAGTGTCATTGCTCATTGTTGCCGAGTTGTTTTGGTAACTTATAAATATTAAAGAGAAATACAAATATATTTAAAGAAGTCGCTAAAACTTTCATCGGGTTGGTCGGGTTACTTTGGGCCTAACCCAATAGATCCGAGTTGTCCTAATTTAGTATCGATTATATGTCGGGTTACCTCGGGTTGATTTTTTTCGTATTTTTTCGGGTTGGATTGATCGGGTTGGTCGGTTTTTTGAGCACCCCTAATAGAGAGAGAGAGGGGGAGTTTCAAGTACATACTATGCAAATTTTACAAATTATGATCAACACTTGTACTAGAAAACAATTGACATTTTTTGAAAATGACCATTGTTCATTATTAATTGTGATCGATAAGATTCATTCATTATGCTAATTGTTTTAGGTAAGGAAATAATCGAAATATTTATAAAACCATATATTCATTAGGTTATTTGGACGGATTAGATTGATTAGTAAGATTTTTATGGTTTGTATTTGAAATAAGACTCTCTCTCTCTCTCTATCTCTCTCTCTCTCTCGTTCCTGAAGATCTTCGTTTGGAAGAGGATGCTTATGATAAAGCATTGCAATCATCCTCAATAAAGGAATATGGTTTGTAGTTGAAATAAGACTCTCTCTATCTCTCTCTCTCTCTCTCTTTCTATATATATATATATATAGAGAGAGAGAGAGAGAGAGTATAAAGAGACTCGGAATGGTGAGAATAAAACCTTGTTTGTTTTTCAATTTTAAGCTCTTAATCACCACTTTATGTCTAATTTGGTCAGACGTTTTATAATTCAGACCGTTTGTGTTGGTCCCAAATAGCAGTAAATAAATAAGCAAAGTATTGTAGAAGGGGGGTTGAATACAATACACACAGTTTTTCACTTACTTTAATTCTTATTGATTTGAAATCAAGAATTACACATAGAAAACTTTTGATTGTTGCGGAAGAGAATAGATGAAATCTATTCAAACAATCTTACACTAAGAGAAATGAAGAACAATTGTAAAACACTTAGAAAACAATAAGAACTTCTTAGAGAGAATGCCAGTGCACTTAGAGAGCTTGAATGCTTGAGAGCTGGTGATCTTGCATGTTGAACCATCCTCCATATTTATAGTGCCTCATGCATTAAATGCATGGAACACCTGTTGAGCAAAGGATGGACACAGGTCTTCAGCAAGGATGGATACAGGTCTTCAGTAAGGATGGACACAGGTCTTCAGCAAGGTACAAGGTACATGATGTACCTTTTGTCTTGAGGTGTTTTGGCTTCAAGTGTTGACCTGCAGAAGGATGGTAGAGACCTTTCCTTAAAATGGTGTAGTAGACAAAACTTACTTTATCTGATCTCCAGATGAGGTCCATGTCAATATGCAAGATATCACAATATACTTTGTCAGAAACGTACGATGTGTTGGAGAAATCTTCAGGCCTTGAAGATTAAGAGGTCTTTGGTTGCCGAAGAGATCTTCGGCTCCTGAAGACTGAGAGGTCTTCGGCTCTTAAAACTGAGAAGTCTTCGGCTCCTAAGAGAAGTCTTCGGCTTCTGAAGATGTCTTCGGCCGAAGACGTCTTCGGCCGAAGACGTCTTCAGCCGAAGAGGTCTTTGGTTGCCGAAGAGATCTTCGGCTCCTGAAGACTGAGAGGTCTTCGACTCTTAAAACTGAGAGGTCTTCGGCTCCTAAGAGAAGTCTTCGGCTTCTGAAGATGTCTTCGGCCGAAGAGGTCTTCGGCTCCTGAAGACTTAGATTGGCACCATCTTGGCCAATGGTGTTAATCAAGTGAGCATACTTGGCTTTAGGCTGAGGAGTCTATCTTCAATCCGCTTTGAGAGATATTCTCCTTCTTTGTCTTCTTCGGTTGATCTTTGACTTCACCGAACATTTGTATAGAAACCAAGATGCTAAAAGAACCTCAAACATATTCTAAGTAGGATGATATAAGATGGAAGATTAGGAGGTCATCTTCAAATCTTCAGATGACCCAACAATCTCCCCCTATTTGAGGATGACATCCATACTAAAGAATAAAACAAAGAGAGTACTGAATAAATTCATTTTGACCCATATTTACTCTTTTTGGGTTCTTTTCACATAGATTTGTTTTTTTTTTTTTTTTTTGTATAAGGATTTATAAGTGTATCCGACATTTACAAAAGAATAAAAGAATGAAGTATATATGTACAAACTAAATAAAAGAAATGCACTTGTATTAAATGTGACTTAACAAAGCAAAAATTACAAGTACATAGGTAAGATAGAGTGTTGCTTCATTCCTTCTTCTGTCTTTTATGAAGTTCACCCATAATGTCATGTCGAAGAAATGCAGCTTGAGAATTAACGGGGATAAGAGAGAGAATGGCTACCAGAAACTCGGTGTGAGCGATAGATATTTCTTCATGTCTGAAGAATCTCTTAGTTTCCGTCTCATCCAAGAAATAGACTCCTTTGTATGGACGCCCTGTCACAGTGCCTGGACCCAAGGACGGACCACCTGGTATCTTCAGATTCAGATTTTGAGAACTGGGAGTCATTCCTTTGGCAGCGAGATCCTTGAAGATGTGTTGTTTGTCAGAATGGGAGATTTGTGGAGGGGAGGAGAGACACATCTGCTTTAGAATCTCAACTTGAACTTCTTCATCATGAGAATGCTTGTACTTCTTGCCAATGTTCTTCATTTTCTCCAGAAGAGTGTTCAGAGACCTTTTGACCGAAGGCTTGTGTCGACTAAGGGACTTGGATAAAAGTTCAGAAATTTCATACCATTCAGAAAGTCCGTAGTCGTCCAAGTCGCAGAATCTGGTAGCCTGCTGAGAGCCGTCTTCTCTGCGGATGACAATTCTGATATCTATCTCTGATCGTTTGGAGGAGCCAAACTTTACTTCAACAATTTTAGATTTCAACTTTCGTTCCATCAAAGATTTTCGGTACCATAGAATGTCATCAGAATCAAGCTCAGCTACTTGTTGGATGTCAACTTTAGAAGGAGGTTGAAGTTTTAGCCTATCAGCTTCACAAACAAAGGCTTTTATAGCAGAAGCCTTTTGTTGTTGGGAAAGCATGGCCTCTTCATCAACAGATAGCTTTTTCTTTCCTTTGTCTATCCCTTGACTTGGAAGCAGCTCCCCCTCAGTTGGAGCATCAGTAGAAACAACAGAAGTGGGACCCTGACGGCCGCTGTCTGAAGAGACTTGAACCACCAGCTGTTTCTCCCCCTCAGCGGCAGTCGGGGGAGTAACCAAGAAAGAATCCAACCGCTGATGAAGAGACAGAAGAGACTGAAGAATCTGAGTGGAAATGGCACTGTGAGCCTGCGAAGCTTCCTGAAGACGCCGGACCTCCGCATCACGAGCATCAGAGGCCGCTTGAAGAGCACCAACTGAGGTCTCAAGAGATAACAACTTGTCGCAAGTGACTTTCACGAGGGAGCCCAGAACGTTCTGATGTTCGCGAAACTGAGCACCCATGAGACGATGTTGTATGTTAGCTTCCTGAATGTCTGCTAGGATTTCTGGGGGAATGATAGGAACAGGAGGAGTGTCTCGCGCTGCCGCAGCTGATGCCTGACACCGTGAAGGCGTAAGTGGATGATGAGGAAGAGGAAGAAGCCGAGATTGTTCTTCATAGTAGGCATTGCTCTGGAGGAGAGCATCGGTAGCAGGTGATCGTGGTGATGAAGATAAGTCATCGGAGGAGCTACCGTCAGCGGAGGTAGCCATAGGAGAAGAGGAGCTCTCTGGAGAATGTGGAGGAGAGCGGTAGGCGGAGGTAGAGGGGCCTGCTTGAGTTGTCACCTTGTCTTGACCTTGACCTTGTTGCAAGTAAGCCAAATACCGTGAAATACCCTCAACACTGGCCTTGGGTACGACCAGAGTCTCACCGGGTCGTGCACAAGTGTCGACCATGAAATGGTCGGGTGATAGGCCGTGCAGTGAGAAGTCAGAGCCTTGGTCTGGGGAGAAGACCAAGTCATCCTCATCCCCGAAGGAGGAGGGGGAAGAGGGAAGGTGAGGGTCCCCGAAAGTCTCACATGCATCCTTTGGAGAGGATACAGAGGAGGTGGCAGTAGGTGTAGCAGATTCCCCGGGCCCGGATGGGACAATTTCAACACCGACCGATTTTGAAGAATCGGTGGGTGGAGTATGTGGGTTGGCCCTAGAAACCTTCCTCTTTCTTTTGGGAGAAGAGGGAGGGGAAGAGGTAGAGTGCCGCCGCTTTGAGGGGTGGAGGTTGACCTGGTTAACCACCGAAGGTCCTTTCGGTGGTATGGTCATTTGGGCAAGTGCGGCGGTGCCTGTAGCCTGTGAGGAGTGAGTGCTAGCAGGCGTCACTAGGGAGAGGGAAGAGGGGGCCACTACAGAGGAGGGACCTTTGGACACCGGAGTGTCCTTGGCATCACCCCATTGTAGATCGGGAGAGTTGATGAAGGAGACCATACCTGAAAGGAGAGGATTATCAGTCGCCAAGGGACCCCGTTTGAGAAGGGGTCTTGTCACAAGCGGGGAATGATAGTCATAGACGACCCGATGATCCGCCTCAATTGCATCAGGAAGTAAGTTGTTGATTATAAGCCAAATGAACCGCGGGTAAGCAACATGCGGTCGCTTAGGCGGTGTAATGACAGAGATCAACTCGTGAAAAAAATACTGAGCGTAATCGATTTTACGCTGGAACATGATAGCATGGGCTAGTTGAGTAAGGTAGGATGGACATTGATCATGTCCACCAGTCTTCTTACTCAGGCAGAAAGTAATATGAGAGAAAAAGAAGTTCCAGATACCTCCCATATGCCGGCGGAGAAGTGTGCGACGACCCCGATCATTTTCCCCATGAATATAGTTCAAGGCCGCAACCACCTCATCATGTTCGGTGCCAAGAGGAAATGCGTCATAACAATCGTAGGATGGAAGAGCAAGGGCCCGCCTAACGTCTTCGACACCGAAGGTGATGTCCGGAGACGTCGGTTCCGAAAGAATGGAAGCGGAGACTTTGTTGGTTGTTGCATCATAAACACATGTGAGCCAAAAATTCCCAATGAGCATTTTGCTCATTTTTGGCGGGTTTTTTGTCAACGCAAACCGAAGAGGCGATTTTTGAAGAAAGGAAGAAATAGGATTAAATTCCTTATACTTGGGGTCACACTCCAATCGTGCAACATGATTGCATGGATTGAAGACGAGATCCGTAAGAGAAGTGAGAGGAGTAGGGGGCATATTCTTCTTGGGAGCCTTGGAAGAAGGAGAGGTGGAGGAAGCCATGAAAAAAAAATAAGAGAAGAGAGAAGAGAAGTGGTAGGGATGGTAAAAAAATGAAAGAGGGTTAGTATTTATAGAGGAAAGGAAGAAAATTTGAATTTGAAAAAGGGAGGTAAATATGGAAGATATTATAGGGATAGGAAGAAAAGAGAAGATTTGATGGGATATAAGAGGAGAAATTTTAGGGAAGGGAAAAGATATGGAAGAGAAAAGGGGGAAAGGTAGGATATTGGGAAAGGATGGGATGGGAGGTGTGGTAAATCTTGGGAAAGGGAAAAGAAGAGAAAAAGGAGAAGAGAAAAAGGAAAAGAGGGTGGGGTGGGGTGGGGTGGGGTGGGGGTCGGCCGAAAATGGGTTTGGGGGGGGATTTTTTTTTTTTAAGGGGGAGGGTGTGAGAGGCCGAAGGGGGGGGGGTTTCGGTGGGTTGAGGGAGGTATAAGGGGGTGTTTGGGATTTCGGTGGGAGGGGAGGCCGAAGGAAGGGGGTTGGAAGAGGGGGGAGAGGAAGCCGAAGGGGAGGGGGAGGGGGGGAGAGAGGGAGGCCGAAGGGAGAGGGAGGGGGGGAAGAGAGGGAGGCCGAAGGGAGGGGAGGGGGAAGAGAGGGAGCCGAAGGGAGGGGAGGGGGAAGAGAGGAGGAGGCCGAAGGGAGGGAGGCCGAAGGGAGAGGGAGGCCGAAGGTGGGGTCGGTGGGTAGGGGTTTCGGCTAGGGGGTTGTTTGGTTGAAGGGGGGGTTCGGCTAGGGGTTGTTTCGGTGGGGAGGGGGGCCAAAGAAGAGGGGCCGAAGGGAGAGGGGCCGAAGAGGGAGGGGCCGAAGAGAGGAGCCGAAGGTGTGGGGGAGTTCGATGGGGAGGGGGGCCGAAAAGGGGGTATAAGGAGGTTTTTGGGATTTTCGGCTAAGGATAAGGGGGTCGGTGGGTAGAGGGCCGAAAGGGGGGGGAAGGAGTGGGGTCGGTGGGGAGAGGGCCGAAAGGGGGGAGAGGGGAGGGAAGAGAGAGATAGCCGAAAGGGGGGAGAGGGGAGGGAAGAGAGAGAGAGCCGAAAGGGGGGAGAGGGGAGGGAAGAGAGAGATAGCCGAAAGGGGGAGAGGGGAGGGAAGAGAGAGAGAGCCGAAAGGGGGGAGAGGGGAGAGGAGAGGAAGAGACCAAAGGTTCAGAGTTGTCATAGTTCTCTTCAGAGGATTCATAGAATGATGGAAGAGAGAAAGGAGCATGAGTGTTAGAAGGAGGTTCAAGGTCATATTTCCCGAAGCCTAGTCCAGACTTGTCATCACAAGATATTTGATCCTGAAAAATCCTTTCTAAATTTTTGGACGAGCTTGTCCACTTTTTCACAGTTTCTTGCTCCTTTTTAAACTTTTTAAGAAGTTTATTTTTCTCTTTAGCAAGAGTAAAGTTTATAGTTTTCAAATCATCAAGCTCAGCCTTGATTTTATCAAAGTGTTTTAGTTGAGAAAGACAGATTTGCAGTTGAGAAGAAAGAGATTTTATCTGAGCATTTGCCTTTTTCTTTGCATCCTTGGCTTCATAGAAGTCAATGGTCAAAGAGTCAAAGGCTTCAATTTTCTCAGCATCAGAGAGAGAGAAAAATGGATGTACCTGAGTGGATGAGGTAGAGCACTCAGCAGACACAAGAGCCATGGAGGTGGAAGAAGTTTCACCATCATCAGCATCATCTATTTTAGCCATAAAGCAGAGATTGGCCATTTCCTTATCACTTTCGGAAGTTGGTTCATCTGCCCAATCATGAGATTCGACAAGAAGACCTTTTCCTTTGTTGGCTAAAAGAGCATTCCTTTCCTTCTCTCTCTTGTACTTGGCCTTGTACTTTTCAGCACGGTCAGAGTTTGAAGGAGCAGAAGTTTTTGATTTTTGAAAAGAGGGTTGAAGAGAATCAGACTTGGTTCTGACAAACCTGGAGGATGTACGGTTGGAGGAGGGCAGTCTAGACTTATCAGAGGACCTGCTTCTGCATTCAGAAGCAAAGTGTCCCTTCCTCCCACACCTGTAACATTCCTCATTTGATTTGTCAGAGGAAACATTTTTTGAAAAGGTAGAGGAGGGTTTTCTAGAAGGGAAGTGAGGTTTGCCTTTAGAAAAGCCAGCCAGCATGGCAACACTATCTGACAGCTGAGCCACAGAGGTCTCCTCTCCTTCATCATCAGCCTCACTGAGATAGGCTTTTGAAGGGTCATTGGGGTCCTCTTGACTATCGTTGTCAGAGTCAGAAGGATAGGTGATCCTAGGGACACACACAGTACTTTTGGAAGATTCACCGACAAGGGCTAGAGAAGAGCCTTTGATGTCTTTTGTGAATGACTTCCTAAGCAGTTTAGACTGCTCATAGTTGAAGAGGGTGCCATACAAGGCAGTGAGAGGCATAGAGTCAAGATCCTTGGTAGACTTGATACAAGTACAGATGTTTTCCCAAAACTCAGGAAGACAGTCCATGAACTTGCACAAGACTTCCTCATTGTCATATATGCGACCCACAAGTTTAAGATCATTGAGAAGACTGTTAAAGCGATTGTAGTAGTCTGAGAGAGACTCACCCTTCTCATGAGAGAAGAGTTCATACTTTCTTACAAGGGCAATCTTTTTGCTCTTTTTCACCTCAGACGTACCTTCATAAAGAACACACAGAGTGGACCACATTTCTTTTGCAGTAGAAAGATTAACGAGAGAATGATAGACCTCATCAGGCAGAGAGAGGGCAATGATGGCTCTGACTTTAGTATCAAGAGCTATAAGACGTCTGTCTTCATCATTGTATTTACTGGGGTCCTTTAGAATGTATCTCCCAGTAGCTGGAGTCCTTTCTTTTTCAGAAGAGTCCTCATCAGCTTTTCCCTTGTCTGCATTATATCGGTCCCAAACTCTAGGCATAAAGGGACCTTCATGTAAAATAGTTGGATATCTGCTGTCAACTCCTTCTAGGAAGAGTATCATACGACTTTTCCACAAGAAAAAGTTATTGGGGTTAAACCTTGGTGGTTTGGCTATAGAGCCATTGTCGTATGAAACAACATTGAAGTTTTGAGAAGAATCATTTTTTAAAGAGGAAGAAGAGGCTGCCATTACGGATCTAGTTTATTGAGTTAAACTAAACCGCTCTGATACCACTTGTTGGTCCCAAATAGCAGTAAATAAATAAGCAAAGTATTGTAGAAGGGGGGTTGAATACAATACACACAGTTTTTCACTTACTTTAATTCTTATTGATTTGAAATCAAGAATTACACATAGAAAACTTTTGATTGTTGCGGAAGAGAATAGATGAAATCTATTCAAACAATCTTACACTAAGAGAAATGAAGAACAATTGTAAAACACTTAGAAAACAATAAGAACTTCTTAGAGAGAATGCCAGTGCACTTAGAGAGCTTGAATGCTTGAGAGCTGGTGATCTTGCATGTTGAACCATCCTCCATATTTATAGTGTCTCATGCATTAAATGCATGGAACACCTGTTGAGCAAAGGATGGACACAGGTCTTCAGCAAGGTACAAGGTACATGATGTACCTTTTGTCTTGAGGTGTTTTGGCTTCAAGTGTTGACCTGCAGAAGGATGGTAGAGACCTTTCCTTAAAATGGTGTAGTAGACAAAACTTACTTTATCTGATCTCCAGATGAGGTCCATGTCAATATGCAAGATATCACAATATACTTTGTCAGAAACGTACGATGTGTTGGAGAAATCTTCAGGCCTTGAAGATTAAGAGGTCTTTGGTTGCCGAAGAGATCTTCGGCTCCTGAAGACTGAGAGGTCTTCGGCTCTTAAAACTGAGAGGTCTTCGGCTCCTAAGAGAAGTCTTCGGCTTCTGAAGATGTCTTCGGCCGAAGACGTCTTCGGCCGAAGACGTCTTCGGCCGAAGACGTCTTTGGTTGCCGAAGAGATCTTCGGCTCCTGAAGACTGAGAGGTCTTCGGCTCTTAAAACTGAGAGGTCTTCGGCTCCTAAGAGAAGTCTTCGGCTTCTGAAGATGTCTTCGGCCGAAGACGTCTTCGGCCGAAGACGTCTTCAGCCGAAGAGGTCTTCGGCTCCTGAAGACTTAGATTGGCACCATCCTGGCCAATGGTGTTAATCAAGTGAGCATACTTGGCTTTAGGCTGAGGAGTCTATCTTCAATCCGCTTTGAGAGATATTCTCCTTCTTTGTCTTCTTCGGTTGATCTTTGACTTCACCGAACATTTGTATAGAAACCAAGATGCTAAAAGAACCTCAAACATATTCTAAGTAGGATGATATAAGATGGAAGATTAGGAGGTCATCTTCAAATCTTCAGATGACCCAACAGTTTGTTTTTTTATTATTTCTAGAGCCCCTAATCTCTTGATATGTTCCGGATAAAAAAGTGGTAACCATATCTAGGGGTGGTATCAATTGGAAACCAAGTTTCATTGGAAACTTTGGAAACCAAATTTCAGCCATTGATCTTAATAATCAATGGTTAAGATTCATTTGAATTATATATGGTAGTAAATTAATTAATTTATTAATAATAAATAAAAATAATAGATGAAAAGGGTAAACATGTCTTTTGATTTTGTGTCTGAAATATGACAAGAAAGGTTTATTTTATTTAGATTAATTGAAACCAAAAATAAAATTCCCACGCAATATAAACTTTGTTATTTTTTTTTACAATGAAAACGAGGAGTATTTGTCTTTTCATCAAAAAATTATTTTTCTTTTAAAATGTAAGAAAATATTTTTTTAATTTCATTTTATTATAAAATTTTCCACGCAATCTAATATTGTGATGAAACAGAATGAATTTGTGGATTACAGATTTCATTGGATTACAGATTTCATTGGATGATAGATTTCATCAGGTTCATCGTGTTAACATTATTGTTTCTTAATGAAAATAGATTCATCAGGTTCATCGTGTTAGCATTATTGTTTCATAATGAAACATAATGAATTTGTGTCATTTTTGTTAACTTCCCATTTTTGTTTCATTACCTGTTCAGTTGCATATCCGTATATGAAAATAGATTCATCAGGTTCATCGTGTTAGCATTATTGTTTCATAATGAAAATAGATTCATCAGGTTCATCGTGTTAGCATTATTGTTTCATTATTACCATATATAAGCTAAATTAAAATTAAATAATTTACCTAAATTAAATATCTCATTTTTAAATTAATCAATGATTATTATTACCATATATAAGCTAAATTAAAATTAAAGAAATTAACTGATTGGTTGATTTCGGTTTCCAAAGTTTCCAATGTAATATTGGTTTCCAATTGATCGCTCCCCACCATATCTATTTCAATTTCAACGTTGGTTTTAACCCAGATTGATACAGGGAGAATTCGAGAATTAATGAGGGTTTTCGGAAATAATTGGAAATAGTAATGGCCAAAAATCGGGGCCAGGCCAGGCCAAAACGGGTTTCGGGCCCAAATAGTAAACCCAAAAACCGGGCCAATCGGGCTTCGGGCCGGGCCGGGCTTCACCCGAATATGTGTGGCCCGTTTAATGTTGGAAAAAACCGGTTATAGAAAACCGGGTCGGGTCGGGCCCAAACCGGGCCGTGATCGGGCCGAGCATTTTCCCGTATTAAATTTTTTTTTTTATATAATAATTAATTACTAAGTTTTAAAAAATAAAAATTGGATTTGATCACTAAAATACACTTTAAATATGCGTTTTATTTATAATAAATCACTAAAATACACTTTAAAAATACGTTTTATATATAATTTTAAGTTACAAACTTACAATACAAGTATTTATAGGGGTTTGGGGAGGTAAAAAATACAAAAAAGGTCAAAAAAACGTATATAAACGATAACATAATGGCTCTTTTTTTTTTAAATATACGAATCGGGCCGGGCCAAAAACCGGGCCGTGAACCGGGCTCGGGCCGGGTCGCCAAATCCTCCAAAAACATGAACCGGTTCATGTTTTCGGGCTCCAAAGCGGTTTTCCACCGGACCGGGCCGAGATGGCCATCACTAATTGGGAAAAAGAGAAACGAGCTCAAAGTGAAAAACGAGCTCGAAAGAGGCTCAAAATTTGGCATAAAAAAAGGCAAACAGAAGCTACTGAGAGTTTCACCGAGACTTAAGTCTCGGTAATCAAGGCAGAAGCTACCGAGAGTTGAGTCTCGGGACAACTCTTGAAAACGTACTTCTTAATTTTAATTATTTAAACTTAGGATAATTATTGTTAGTTTGATTATTATTAGGATTATCATTTAGTTTCCTTTTTACTCATTATTTAATTACTTTTATAGTTGGTTTAGAATTAGGATAAATTTAATTTCCATCGTTATCGCTTGATTAGTTTAGCTATAAATAGGGTTTATTGTTTTCTTTGTTAATCATAGAGTTTATTATTGATCAATGAAGTTATCTTTTCTAGTTTCATATCTAGTTTAAGAGTTTTCTCTTATTTCCCGGGTTCTACGCTTGTAGACTCATTAATCCTTTGATTTGACGCTTGTCGATCCGTTCCGCACTATCCCCGTTGCGTCACAGATGCTCCCAAATTTGCTAAAACACAAAACACAAAGATTGTATAGATGTGTGTTGGCTTTCCAAAACATCTTGAATCGCTTAAATCGGGGTTTTGGTTTGTGAGATATGATTAAAACTCCACAGCCTCACAAATTTGTCACCATCCTTCTTTTGTTTCTTTTTTTTCGTTTCGTCATTCAATCATTGATTCTCATATTTAAGTTGTATTTTTAAAGGATAAAATAGACAACTATATATATTCAGACATTTGTTAGTTTACAAAAACAAACAGTGTTATTGATTCAGATTTCAAACTTCAGCACCACCTCTTAAAAATCTATAGTGAAACCAGACTTCATATTTCAGCACCTTTTAAAAAACAAAAAGAGTTGTTGGCAAGAATAAAACATTCGTCTACTTTCAATTATCTTTATCAAGTTATTTTTATCACAATGTTGAAACATTAACAAACAATATTGTTATATTCACACTTATTTATATAAGAACCACTACTAGAAAAAAGACCATTACCGACGGCAAAATCCGTCGGAAATCCGTCAGAAAATCGAATTACCGGCGGATTTGTGGCGGATTACGCTGTCAAAAAATGCCCCGCCAGAAAATGGATTTTCCGACGAATTTTATCATTTCCGACGGATTTTCCGTCAGAAATCCGTCAGAAATTAATTTCCCATTTTTTTAAAAAAGTCAGATTAATTAACAAATTCTTAATCTGATTAATTAGTTTCCGACGGATAAAATTTTTATTAATTATTTTATTTTTAGCCGTTTATTTATTAAAGAATATACAAAGAAACATTTTTAAAAAAGAAAAACAAATTTCCGACGGAAAATCCGCCGGAAATCCGTCGGTAATTCCGTCGGAAATTTGTTTTTTTTTAAATTGTTTTTTAAAAGTATTATTTAAAATATTTATTTACATTATCCGCCGGAAATCCGTCAGATTTTTTTTTCTTTTTTAAAATTATTATTTAAAATATTCATTTAAATTATCCGTCGGAAAATTTTTTAAAACTATAAATTTGAATCTATTTGTTTAATTTCACCCTCAGATATTTTGTCATTAAATCGTTGATAAAATTTGATTTATTTAAAAAAACAAAACAAACACGCATACACATACATCTATAAATAATAGATATTAAATAAACCTCATAAACATTTTACAAATATATTAAGATCAAAATATAATTTACATCTCCAAACAAAAAATACCCTATTAAAAATAATGTACATCTAGAACAATTTAAAATTAACATTCCACACAAAAGTATGAGAATCTTCATACATATCCTTCTTCTCCTAGTATTTGCATTTGCAAATCTAACGTTCTT
The DNA here is from genome assembly GCA_023525745.1 of Arctium lappa. Classification (NCBI taxonomy): domain Eukaryota; kingdom Viridiplantae; phylum Streptophyta; class Magnoliopsida; order Asterales; family Asteraceae; genus Arctium; species Arctium lappa. The sequence goes on from CM042049.1 coordinate 126,480,733, forward strand.
TATAAGTAACTAACATTGATGCCAAATTTCCAGTGAACTTGAACTGCAAAAATTATAACAAGGTAAAAATAAAATATTCAATATTTTTAAAACATATCAAGGTTTTTTATAAAAAAACAGATCGGTAAATTGGTAATAAAAAAACATTTCCAAAATAATTTTTTAAACAGAAAGTAGTAGTTGTAGATCTTAAAAGAAGCATTGATACAAAAATAATATTTAATAAATCGGATCTGAAAACTTTTATAAAATTAGATGTGGTATTTTTTTTTGGAATATTTTTACAAAAAACGGATTTTAATTTTTTTTTTATAAAAAGTAGATCCCAAATAAAAAACATGTACATGCAGTGGTTATAGATCTTCAAAAACCATTGATAAAAAATAAAACATAACAGATTTGAAGTTTTTTTAACAAGATTTGAATATTATAAAACAAAGATATCTAAGGTTTTTTAAAAAACAATTATGTTAGAGAAGAAAACATCTTTAAAAAAAATCGAAAAAACGATACCTTGTGTGAATAAAAGAAGTAACAGTGTAAAAACGAGATGTAGCCCCGAAGTTGTTGGCAAGAAGCATCTCTTATCTAAGTCCTCCGGCGAGTTTTTGGTGTTGATGGTAAGGTTGAGAGGAAAAATGAGAGGTGGGTTTGTGAGTGGTATTGTAAAGGGAAGGGTTATTTGAGAGGGAGAGGAAGAGGGTGAAATTAATTCGATTTTTAATTTTTTTTAAATGATTTAAAATTCAAATTAGAAGAAAATGTTGTAAAATAAAATAAAAATAAAAATCGAATTAATTTCCGACGGATTTCCGACGAAAACTAATTTAATTATAAATTAAAAATTAAATTAATTTCCGTCGGAAATTAATTTGATTTTTATTTTTTTAAAATGTTTTAAAATTAAAATTAGAAGAAAATGTTTTAAAATAAAAAAAATAAAAATCGAATTAATTTCCGTCGGAAATTAATTCGGAAATTAATTCGATTTTAAAAAATATATATATATATATTTTAACCATTTAATTTAAGAAAATGTTTTAAAATAAAAAAAAAATTAAAAATCGAATTAATTTCCGACGGATTTCCGACGGAAATTAATTTAATTTAAAATTAATTAATTTCCGTCGGAAATCCGTCGGAAATTAATTAAAAGTAATTTAATTTTCTTCTAATTTGATTGTTTAGTTACTAATTAATTTAATTAAGTATTTTAATTTCAATTAAACAAATATTTGTGGCGGATTTGTGACGGATAAAATATCCGTCACAAATCCGCCACAAATATTAAAGAGAATAAAAATATTTATTTTTCGTAAAATTTCAGTGGCGGATTTGTGGCGGATTTCCGACGGATTTAAGGTGATGTTGACTTTTTTGAAATCCGCCGAAAATCCGTTGGAAATTTTTCCGACGGAAACGTCCGTCGGTGATAGCTCTTTTTTTAGTAGTGAACTAGGTCAAATCATACATTAAAAATGTAGTAATTAAGTTTGATGTTGACATGTAATGAAAAATTAGTAGGTAATGCTATATTTAGTATACATTTATCCTATCCCTTTAACAAATTCATGCATTTTAAAGTGATTAAAAACATGTAAAAGTTTGTAAAAATAAGTAAAGTTAATAATATTGAAGATTAAGGTTTATAAATATAGTTTCAGTCAACAATCAATTGAAGATCAACAATCTCTTAGGTTTAGCCATTATATAAAAATCAACTTATCCAACAATTTACAAATATAACTCTTATTCTTAGTGAAACTTATCACCTTTTATTCTTAAAAAAAATTATTTTAAGAAAAGAGATAAATATTCTTTATCGTATAAAGAAAAAGAATGACAGTTCTTGTACCATTTTTCTCTTGGAAATAAAGCAAAAGGGTACGTAGTTTTTTGGAGAAAGCTTTTGGGTACTCAAAATATTCTTTCTGGGTGAAAATAGTCTCTCTATAAAAGAGATTATTATTCTTAAATAAAAGTTTAAATGAGTGGTTTCAAGCACCACAACTACAGGTTTACAGCAACAACAACTTCTTTTCCTAACTTTATTTTTTGAGTAAATTACGTTTTCAGTTCCTGTGGTTTGTTGAGAATTTTTATTTTAGTCCTTGTGGATTTGAAATTTCAATTTTCGTTCATATGATTTGTAATTCATTTCTATTTTTTTCCCTGAAGCCAAAATACTACTTTTAAGTATGAAAGACTATAATAGAAATGAATTTTAAACCATATGGATGAAAAAAGTAATAAAAATTAAACCATAAGAATGAAAAAGGTAATTAATTATAAACTATAAGGATGAAAATGCAATTTCAAAATTATAAGGACGAAAATAGAAATTCTCAACAAACCACAGGGACTAAAAACGTAATTTACTCTTTTATTTTTTATTAAGGAAAACAATTCAACGTTGGATTCAATTCAACTATGGACCTAATTTTAGTTGTTCGTTCGTTCGTTCGTATAAACAAAATCTAAAGTTAAGGAAAAAATTGATTAGTTGATTTAATATGAGTTGGTTAAGTTCTGACTTTTAGGGGTTGTTTGTTTTTTTTCTAAAAATCTCTTAATGGCTCTTAAGTCTGAATCATTCAGACATTTTTACACACCACCTCTTATTTATCATAACTAAAATAAGACTTCAGACTTTAGATCTGTTAAAAAACAAACGGCACCTTAGTCATTTGATGGGTTATATTTGTTTGTAGTTTTGTTCACTTAATAAAATACACAAGTCAACTAATACTAATTAATTGTGTCATTAGTTCATTTCACGTTTAACATTATTATATGATCAGTTAATCACTTTTAACAAAATTAATTCACAACCTTTATGTAAAAAAGTTATTTTTATATAATTGAATAAAATTTTAATTTTTTTTTTCTATGGATATGACTTTTAATGGAAGTGACATCATTTAATGAGAATACAACCTTGAAATATCATTTCATATTAAATACAAGTTCAAGAGAAGAAAATGATTGCTAGATCAACGAATTGGAATTTAGATTTAAACTAACCAACGTCTAACAGGAAAAGTATAACAACCCAACCAAAGAAATAAATAAATAAGCGGATCAACTCTTAAAATAAAAACTCAACGATTAATAATATTCCATGTCAAACGGTCCCAAGCTTACAATAGATAAATCAAGATTTGTTAAAAACAATCTATACATAACTGAGATAAAGAAGAATAAACTAAGTGCCGGTCTTCTATCCGCCCCGCTAGGCCTTCTCATTGCCCTTAGCTGCTTTGTCTAAATCACGACGGCCTGAAAAGATTTTTAGTTTTGAAATAGCGAGGGTTAGACCATAGGTCTAGTGAGTTCCCTCTAACAGTTAAGCAACAAAATATACTTTCCAGCATTAAAAACAACATTTAATAATGACACATAAATAAAACACGCTACGGACCACACGGCCGTCAAAGACGATGTGTTTAACTCGCGCTGCCTTAATGTTGGGACACGCCCCCAACGACATGAACGGAGCACACTCCCCGGCACGAGTAGGCGGGCCACACTCCCCGACTTAGGTCACGTAACCCACAAATAATGTATGCATACATTTAAACAACAACAATTTATAACACACATGAACAATTTAATAAAATCATGACATCATAAATAAATCAAAGTTTATAATAAACTTCACATGCTTTCATCATCAAAAGGTTTAGTTTAGAAAAAAAACTCACCTGAAATCCACCGCTAAAAGCTTTCGCCTAGTTGTGTAACCCGATTCGAACCGATAAAACGAGGCATCGCTCGGTGAATTAACGGTACCTTCTAATTAAACAAATTTAACCTTAATACCCTCATCCCCAACTTCATCTATCCTTGATCGGACTTAACCGATAAATCTAATTTAGGACGAAATGCTCAAACCTTAAATAATTAACTAACTTAAATAATTAAATAGGATGTGGGCCGGCTACTTAAACAAAGCCCAACACCACAACATTTTACTAATTGGGCCCTAAATCTCAAAGTCTGCACGTGGGCTTCGGCCATTTCCATCGACCGGTATGTGCTGCTACCACCAACCGGTATATGCTACTACCGTCGACCGGATTTTAATTTAACAAACGACCGGGACGATGGGAGGGGATCGATAGGACTATAACTTGGTCGGTGTCCCTCCCGACCGACAACTACAATATACTACTCGACCCGACCGTGTGAGGTTGACCGGACTGAGGTCGACCGGTATCGACCTCGACCAGTATCAACTTTCGACCGGTATCGACCTCGACCGACCTCGCGACCGGAGCCATAACCGTTCGACAAAACCCAGAAATATATCGTGCAAAGACCCCAAAATCACCGCTTATTTAAACATGAATTAAACCAATTCTTTAACAACAGAGTTACATTACACTCTAATCATAACAACTTCAAAATCTCTCAGATTAATAAGACCCAACAATATAAATCCTACCTTCCCAAAAACTCAAATTCATCAAAGCTATTTCCCAAAAAAAAAACTAAACTGATAAAAGCAACAACATCCGGATTTAATGAGATTACCAGTCAAGAGGAAATTTACCTTGCAAAGCAGATTAAAATCCACCTGAATTTCTTGATGGTTACTTCTTTCTCGATGCCTCTCTTCGAAATCGCCCCAATCTCCTCTCAAAAACTCAGCCACCACACCTTTACACAACCCTATTTCCCAAAGTTAAAAGAAAACTCTTTTTCCTAGTTTTACTCAACAGACCCTTCAATAAAGAATTTTTTTCCACTTTCTTACCCAATTTTTTTTACCCGGTTTAAGCCCGGTTATTACAATATCCCCCCCGAAGAGAATTTCGTCCCCGGAATTCCTTCGTCGAACAAATTTGGATATTGTTTCCTCATAACCGGTTCTAATTCCCAGGTCGCTTATTGACCTTTGTGGAATTTCCACTGAACTTTCACTAGTTGAATTTCCTTATTCCTTAATCTCGACACTTTACGATCCATAATTGCTATAGGTTTGTCTACATAACTTATCCTTTCATCTAAATGGACATCTTCTAACGGTATTACAACGTCACTTTCTGCTAAACACTTTTTCAGGTTGGATACATGGAAAACAGGGTGAACTCCTCGCAAATCCGCCGGTAGATCCAATTTATAAGCTACCTCTCCAACACGCTTCGTTACAGGAAACGGTCCTACGTATCTTGGTCTCAACTTGCCCTTCTTGCCGAAACGAATGACTCCCTTCCATGGTGAAACTTTAAGCATCACTAAGTCTCCTACTTGAAACTCTATCGGCTTCCTTCGCTTATTTGCGTACATTTTCTGACGATCTTGGGCTACCTTCAATCTTTCTCGGATCTGACAAACCTTATCAGCGGTCATCTGCACAATTTCCGGTCCTGCCAACTGCTTTTCACCCACTTCATTCCAACATAGAGGTGTTCTACACTTTTGCCCATACAACGCTTCAAACGGAGCGGCTCGAATACTGGCGTGACAACTATTGTTATAAGAGAATTCTATCATAGGTAGGTGAGTCTCCCACGAACCTTTGAAATCGATAACACATGCTTGGAGCATGTCTTCTAACGTCTGAATAGATCTTTCACTCTGGTCGTCCGTCTGAGGGTGGTATGCCGTACTCAACTTAAGTTGCGAACCCAACTCTCTTTGAAGGCTTCTCCAAAACGTCGACGTGAAGCGAGCATCTCGATCTGACACAATTGAAGACGATACTCCATGCCTAGATACTATCTCATCAATATACAATTTAGCCAGCTTCTCTAGTGGGTATGCCTCCTTGATCGGAAGAAAGTGAGCGAATTTGGTGAGTCGATCCACTATCACCCAAATAACATCATGTCCCTTAGGTGATCGTGGCAATCCCGTCACGAAGTCCATTGTTATATCATCCCACTTCCAAACCGGGATTTCCAACGGCTGCAGCTCCCTGTACGGTCTTTGATGCTCTGCATTCACCTTTAAACACGTTAGACATCTCTCCACAAAATAAGCGATATCTTTCTTCAAGCTTGGCCACCAATAACTTTGCTTTAGATCTCTGTACATTTTGTTTGTTCCAGGGTGTATCGAGTATCGCGACTTGTGAGCTTCTTCCAATACTCTCTTCCACAGATCTCCCCGCTTCGGAATCCACACTCTTTGCTCGTAACATCTAACCCCACGATTATCAACGGTTAACGAACCAACGATTCCCACGATTCTTTCGCTTTTCAAGTTTTCCCCCGACACTGCTTCCTCTTGATATTTCTTGACTTCTTCTAGAAAGCTTGAAATCGCCTCCACTCGAAACGCCACTACTTTAGATACTGCATTATGTTCTTTCCGACTCAAGGAGTCCGCCACCACATTAGCTTTACCTGGGTGATATAAAATCTCACAGTCATACTCACTCAGCAATTCCATCCACTTTCGCTGCCTCATGTTCAACTCCTTCTGATTGAACAAATGCTGAAGGCTCTTATGATCTGTATAATTTTGGCACTTAACCCCATACAAGTAATGCCTCCAGATCTTCAATGCGAACACCACGGCTGCCAGCTCCAGATCATGAGTCAGATAATTCCTTTTGTGCTCTTTCAATTGCCGAGACGCATAATCTATTACCTTTCCATCTTGCATCAACACACATCCTAGACCAAACTTTGAAGCGTCGCTGAAAATCACAAATCCTTCTGTACCTTTGGGTAATGACATGATCGGTGCACTACTCAATATTTTCTTCAATTTGCTAAATGCATCCTCCTGAGTTTCCTTCCATGCAAACTTAACATTTTTCCTCGTTAGAGCGGTTATGGCGTGGCTATTCTCGATAAGTCTTGGATGAACCTTCGATAGTAGCCCTCCAAGCCAAGGAAACTTCTCACTTCGGACGACATCTTTGGCGCCTCCCACTCTTCGATTGCCTTAATCTTCGCTGGATCCACCTTGATTCCGTCTTACGACACCACATGGCCTAAAAACTGCACTTCCCTTAACCAAAATTCGCATTTCGAGAATTTAGCGTATAACTTCTCCCGCTTACGCAACTCCAACACAGCTCGTAAATGAACTTCATGATCTTTCATGGACTGTGAATAGATCAGTATGTCATCAATGAATACAATGACACACTTGTCCAAGAAAAGATTGCATACTCTATTCATCAGATCCATGAATGTTGCCGATGCATTTGTCAGCCCAAATGGCATGACTAGAAATTCGAAGTGTCCGTACCTCGTACGAAACGCAGTCTTGGGTACATCCTCCTCTCTCACCTTCAGCTGATGATAACCCGAGCGCAGTTCTATCTTCGAGAAGTAACTCGCTCCTTGCAACTGATCAAAGAGATCATCAATCCTAGGAAGCGGATACTTATTCTTAACTATTAACTTGTTGAGCTCTCTATAGTCTATACACATTCTCATAGACCCGTCCTTCTTCTTGACGAATAAAACTGGTGCTCCCCACGGCGACGTACTGGGACGGAAAAAACCTTTATCCAACAATTCCTTCAGTTGAGTCATCATCTCCTTCATTTCGGCCGGAGCCAAGCGATAAGGAAACCTCGCTATTGGTGCCACTCCCGACATCAAATCTATCCTGAACTCCACTTGCCTATCCGGTGGCAGAGTGGTTAAGTCTTTTGGAAACACCTCCGGGTACTCACACACTATCTGAACAGATTCTAATCCCCGGGTAATCACACACTATCGGAACAGATTCTAATCCCTTCTTCTCTTTCTTAGCGTCTAGCACATACGCTAAGAACCCCACACAACCTTTCACTAAACAACGCCTAGCCTTGATCATCGAGATCAAGCACGACTTTCTATCCCGACGATCCCCATAAACTATGACTTCCTTCTGATCCGGCAAAGCTATGCGGATTAGCTTCTTATTACACACGATACTGGCATCGTTAGTAGCTAACCAATCCATCCCCACAATGACGTCAAATTCCCCCATGCCCATCGGATATAGTCGCAATGGGAAGGTATGACCGTCAATGTCTATACTACACCCGTCATATACTTCTCCCACTAAGACTCGACTATCATCGACTACTTCTACTTCAAACCCTTGACTAAGCTTCTTGGGTTTCACAAGTAACTTGTGCACGAAATTCGGTGACACAAATGAACGATTTGCACCCGAGTCAAACAATACTTTGGCAAAGATCGAGTCTATGGGAAAAGTACCTGTTACCACATCTGGCGTCTCCACTGCCTCTTCCGCTGTCATATTAAAAGCCCTTGCTCTCGTCCGAGCTGGCTCCACTTTATTCTCGATCCCGTTATCTCCAAACACCCTAGCAGTTCCCTTCTTCAGCTGAGGGCAATCAGTCCTGATATGATCAGGAGATCCACACTGGTAACACGACCTTGACCCGCGGCAGTCACGAGCCATATGCCCCGTTTTCCCACATTTATAGCACCCTTCTCGTTCCAACAAACACTCCCCCTTGTGAACCCTATTACACTTGCTGCATGGTTTATTCTCAAACTTCGAACTACTCCGACGGTCAGGTTTTGCCGATTTGAACGTCTTGGAATCACGGTTAGGCCCTTCCCATTTTCGTTTGTCTCCGCTTCGCTCGGTGGCCTGACGATTCCTTTCCTTCTCCCGTAACTCAGCTGCATTTACCGCTGCCTGAAACGTTGTTGGATCCTTGTTCGAGACAAACTCCCGAATATTACCTCTTAACCCATATATGTACCTTTCCACTCGCCTTTCCTCGTTAGGCACATAAATATCAGCAAATTTGGATTTCTCGATGAACTTGGTTGTATATTCTCGAACTGTCATATCTCTCTGCTCCAGACTTAAAAATTCATTTTCTAACTTCTTAATTGCCGCCAGAGGGCAAAATTGTGCCTTGAATCTCTTTACGAACTCAGCCCAAGACATTTCTCTAGCTGTTGTCGAACCCTTACCACTAGACTCCACGTCCCACCACATAACCGCCTCGTCCTTCAGCATAGCCAAGGCGTAAACAACCTTGTCTCCTTCCAAGCACTTGTTGGTGTCAAAAGCTAACTCCATTCCTTTTACCCATTTCATTGCCAGAACAAGACCGCACTCGCCCTTGTAGGTAGGAGGTTTGCAAGCAGCAAACTCCTTGAAGCTACATCCTTTTTCACCCATCGATTTGATCATTACTGCAGAAGTTGTCTACGAGTGACTCCCTACCATAGTCACCGGTGAATCCGCTATTTCAGTTGCCTCTTTGTCCCCACTCTTCTCTTTACTTGCCGACACCTCATTAGATCGTTGCGTCAACAACGCGTTCAATATTTCTTGCAGTTTCCCCATCTCCGCCGCAAAGGTTTCTTGCGTGACAAACCCCTACGTCCGACCCCCACCACGATTTCTTGCCTGCCTTCATCCCCTCACCGAAGCTGAACTTTCTTGATGAGAGGTTTCCAATTCAGTTCTCACATCAACACTTATTGCTCGATGTACAACACCAGATGTTTTCCCACCTCTAGCTCTCTTAGCTTGCTCATTAACTTGCGTGGTCGCTTTCTTCGTTGTCTTCCCTTTAGGTCGCCCGCGACCCTTCCCCCGAGTAACAGTTGTTTGAGGAGGAGCAACTAGTCCATCCTCAACCACTTCATTAACAGGTGCCATCTCTACTGCTGGCACGTATATGCTCCTAGTTACTCTTTCCGACATAGCTACAATTAAAACCAATACAAACTTATGTAACCCCCAAATCAATAAAGCAAGTTAAGCACGCACATGTACCTGTAAATTTACAATTACACTGGCCATATGTAATTCTAATTTTACCTTACATGTTAGTCCTCACTACTCTATCACCCGAATTTCTACGGCCATCCTATAACCTCAGTTGTGATTCACTCACTAAGTTTAAGTCTAAGCCCAACTGGTCGCCTAGATCCCTTAAACTATGGCTTTGATACCAACTATAACAACCAAACCAAATAAATAAATAAGCGGATCAACTCTTAAAATAAAAACTCAACGATTAATAATATTCCATGCCAAACGGTCCCAAGCTTACAATAAATAAATCAAGGTTTGTTAAAAACAACCTATACACAACTGAGATAAAGAAGAATAAACTAAGTGTCGGTCTTCTATCCGCCCCGCTAGGCCTTCTCTTTGCCCTTAGCTGCTTTGTCTAAATCACGACGGCCTGAAAAGCTTTTTAGTTTTGAAATAGCGAGGGTTAGACCATAGGTCTAGTGAGTTCCCTCTAACAGTTAAGCAACAAAATATACTTTCCAGCATTAAAAACAATATTTAATAATGACACATAAATAAAACACGCTACGGACCACACGGCCGTCAAAGACGATGTGTCTAACTCGCGCTGCCTTAATGTTGGGACACGCCCCCAACGACATGAACGGGCCACACTCCCCGACTTAGGTCACGTAACCCACAAATAATGTATGCATACATTTAAACAACAACAATTTATAACACACATGAACAATTTAATAAAATCATGCCATCATAAATAAATCAAAGTTTATAATAAACTTCACATGCTTTCATCATCAAAAGGTTTAGTTTAGAAAAAAAAAACTCACCTGAAATCCACCGCTAAAAGCTTTCGCCTACTTGTGTAACCCGATTTGAACCTATAAAACGAGGCATCGCTCGGTGAATTAACGGTACCTTCTAATTAAACAAATTTAACCTTAATACCCTCATCCCCAACTTCATCTATCCTTGATCGGACTTAACCGATAAATCTAATTTAGGACTAAATGCTCAAACCTTAAATAATTAACTAACTTAAATAATTAACTAACTTAAATAATTAAATAGGATGTGGGCCGGCTACTTAAACAAAGCCCAACACCACAACATTTTACTAACTGGGCCCTAAATCTCAAAGTCTGCACGTGGGCTTCAGCCCACCTCTCTCAAAATGGCGACCGGGAAAGAAAACCACCGACCGGTAGGAGCAATTTCCATCGACCGGTATGTGCTGCTACCACCGACCGATATATGCTGCTACCATCGACCGGATTTTAATTTAACAAACGACCGGGACGATGGGAGGGGATCGACCGGACTATAACTTGACTGGTGTCCCTCCCGACCGACAACTACAATATACTACTCGACCCGACCGAGGTGTGAGGTTAACCGGACTGAGGTCGACCGGTATCGACCTCGACCAGTATCAACTTTCGACCGGTATCGACCTCGACCGACCTCGCGACCGGAGCCATAACCGTTCGACAAAACCCAGAAATATATCGTGCAGAGACCCCAAAATCACCGCTTATTTAAACATGAATTAAACTAATTCTTTAACAACAGAGTTACATTACACTCTAATCATAACAACTTCAAAATCTCTCAGATTAATAAGACCCAACAATATAAATCCTACCTTCCTAAAAACTCAAATTCATCAGAGCTATTTCCCCAAAAAAACTAAACTGATAAAAGCAACAACATACAAATTTAATGAGATTACCAGTCAAGAGGAAATTTACCTTGCAAAGTAGATTAAATCCACCTGAATTTCTTGATGGTTTCTTCTTTCTCAATGCCTCTCTCCGAAATCGCCCCAATCTCCTCTCAAAAACTCAGCCGCCACACCTCTACACAACCCTATTTCCCAAAGTTAAAAGAAAACTCTTTTTCCTAGTTTTACTCAACAGACCCTTCAATAAAGAATTTGTTTCCACTTTCTTACCCAATTTTTTTTTTACCTGGTTTAAGCCCGGTTAATACAAAAAGTTGTCTACAAGACATTTAAACCCATCCGCAAACAAAAAATGTGACCCGTTAAGGGTATGGAATATATATTTTATGGAACAAGATCATTCGAACGAAAAGAAACCATGTCACTTTATGAATTAAAAAGCGATACAATACTAAATTTGGGTCGATATAAATAGTGACAAGATTACTTCATTTAAACATATATTGTTAAATCATCAAAACTTTTAAATATTTTATCTTGGAAACCACTTGAATTTTAGGGATCAAAATTAGCCGGTAAATATTGATTTAAAAATCATGTGCTTTGACTAGGATTTATGTTGATAATTGATTATTAAGTGAAGTCAAATCAAAGGTATGGTGATGGTAATATGTATGCAAACATTTAATTGTCAGGGATTAGTCTGGGCCATAGACCCAGAATACTCTTTCCAAAAAAAAAATATGTATGCAAACATTTCCTATACTTCAAAGATAGGGATGTTGGCTTTTTAAAGGTTCCCAACTTGGGAGAAAATGGATGGAGAGATAAGAGATGGGCCGAGAATTAGTCAAAAAGTTATTTTGTTTTGAAAAGCGGTGATATAAAAAAAATTGTAAAGCATGACATGAGAAAAAGTTTAATGAAAAAAGAGTGTGTGCAAACAAACAAACAAAAAACAACAATAGTGGTATGGACATTTGCGAGAAAAAAAAATTTGAAACAAGACATAGCAAGTAAAGCCGAGTACGAAATATGAAAACCTTTTACCCACTTAAAATAGAGTACTAAGGGGCTATTTGGCAGTTGCTGAATGATTTAGTACATAATGATTAAGTGATCATAATGATTAAGAGACTCTTATGATATAGTGCAAAATAAATACGGTTGTTTGCTAATTGTTCAGAATGAAATTAGGGCTCTGAATGGTTAAGGGAGGTTCAAAATACAAAATCATTCAGAGGGTTTTGGAATCATTAAGAGGCAGATCTTTTTTTTTTTGCCAAACAACATTCACCTATTAACGATTCAGACGTTGCCTCTTAATGAAACCATTAAGAGGTAAACAAACAGCCCCTAAGACCATATATTGCCAGTATATTTGTCGGCTCTAACCATGACATAAAATTGCCAGTATATTTGTCGGCTCTTCACCCACCCCCTATCAAAAAAAATTGCTATCTTCGTCATGCATCTAGAAAAAACTGCTACCATGTGTCATATTGAAAAGTTTTAAGGTCTCCATGTCCGTCATCAGCTATCCCGACGTCCTCGGTTTGACTCTCCTTCTCATCCCCTGCATTGTTATGCACTCCACCCTCCTCACTCAGCCAGTCAATTGTCTTCTCCTAACGTAGCCAAACCATCGTAAGATAGAGACTTGGAAATTAAGATAGGGAGTCAACTCTTCTTTTATTCAACCAAAGGATAAAATCATCATAACTCCATCTGTCAAAACAATAACCTAAAATTCAATGAAATTAATTTAGAGCTTTAGGTTCTTTTTGCTATTTGCCTAAAAAAACAATTACCTACTTATGAGAGTTGGAGGTCTAGAGCAGGGGAAGGGAGTGTACAGAGTGCGGTCTATAACGACCATGGGTCATGAAGGCTAAAATTTGGGGGGCTTTTTTTCTGTCCCGGGCCATGATAGATGCAACCCCTAGCTTTGTCTTAAAACCCTTGCTCGGTATCATGTCCAACATGGTTCGGACACATGTCCATCTCATTATCCTCATTTCTTCAGCCTACTACATTCTCTCATCTGCCTCTCTATCGGCCAACACTTGAGCCCATTACAACCCTCCATTTTAACAACCCCGCCTTTATACCGTGCAGGGCCGTGCCTGAGAGAGGGAGGGTCGGGCGTACGCCTAGGGCCCACAAAAAATAGGGGCCCAATTTTTTTAAATATATACTATATATATATATATATATATATATATATATAAAAATAGAGAGAGAGAGAGAGAGAGAGAGCAGGAGTTAAAAAATTAGTAAATAAAAGAGACACAAAATTTTAAAGTATTTATAGGTCACCAAAAAGAATTTAACGTTATATTAAAGACCCAAACAACATGTATTAGTTAATTACATTGAAGAATAAAATATGTAAAAAATTTATTGATCGTTCATTTTATAGTATTGCTTATTTTCTGATCGTTTCTCTAAGCTTTTTATTCAGTACTAAAATATAAAACTACTTTGTCCAAAAAACCTTGATATATTTTCCATCATTCATCTTTTACCAACTCTTTTGATTATTCCATTTGCACGGTGGCAGATCCACGATCTTTTGCCTAGTGGGGGCACCTTTAAAGTAGATTAAAGGCTCGCAAAATCGACCGATGTGTCTTTAGCCTAATTCCACGATTTCGAGGGATTTTTAAGGTTTTTTTTGATCGATTTTGAGGGAATTTTTTCGGTTGATTTCTAGAGATTTTTTTGGTTTTTTGGTTGATTTCGAGAGACTTTTTTGGATTTTAGGTTGGTGGAGGCACAAACGGGAAATTACTTGAAGGAATTATGGTATGAAGCTAAAAAGATAATTTTTAACCTAGGTAAAAATCTATTTTTAAATGGGGCACATCCCCCCACCTTTTACATGCTACATCCACACATGCATCCGCATGAATTCTACTTTTGTATTATAATATAGTAGATTTATTGTTATTAACTAAAAAAAACTCATACATTTTGAAATTTTTTTACCAATAAAATAAGACGATCCAACTTATATCTATATGTAGGAATACAAAACTACCCTTGTTTTTCATACAATATTAACTAATGACCATATCTCTAAAACAAGAATAAAATCTCAAACTATTACCAACATGGACTTTAGATTCTAAGATTGATGCTTAATAAAAAGTTTGTTTTAACCCTAAATTAAATTTTGAAATGGTGATGAAAACTTTAACATGAGGTGACATGGAAAGTCAACTGATTTACATAAAGTGCTACTCTGAATAGTCAAAATTGTGGCCCAAAATGATATCAATATATATAAGGTATATCATATGATGTGTTTGATGGTGAAACAAATTTACAGTGCTATGTAAAAATGATATGGAAAATAGTATTAATTTAGAAATAATTTTTTGATTGATTTTACGTCTAGCAATACTCAGAAAAACAGTTTTTTATATGCATTATTAGTATTTTCTAAATTCGATGTTAATCTAATGATAAAAACAACATATTGAAAAATTTTATCGTACTTATCGAAGGTTCATTTTCATATGTCGTCCAAGACCTATAAAATGTCAGAAACGGGCCTGATACCTTGTGTAACATCATCGTCAACATCTTCACTTTAATTGGTTGAAAGTTTAAGCAATGAATCATAAAATAAATTGGGCCATTAGCTAAGGTTGCCCATGTGAAGGCCCATTTTATGAAGAACATTTCATTGTGGAAGAATCGTGAGTTATTTTTACAAATAAAAGCAACACAAACTCTCAAAAGTCACGGTGGTGGGCCATACGCCCATACCAATATACGTACGACCATATTTTGCTCCAAGATTAAGATCTATTATAGTATTTTAGAATATTTCCAACATTTTTGCTAAATTAGAAATTTTGGATTTTTGTTTTCTATAATTTTTCAATAGGTTTGCTATCTTGTTTTCTACAATAGAGAAATTTTGAAATTTTTTAAGGTTTAGAAATTCTCTAAAACTTGATGTCCCGTCAATGGGATTGAACTTGTATCATTTTATATTATTATTATTTTTAAAAGTGTATTGGAAAGATAAGTTAGATAATATTATATTAATAAAACTTGTGTTAAAATCTCTAAAATAGAAAATATGTTAGAGATGAATGTAAACTTTTTTAAAGGTTATAATTTTTGGTTTTCGATTTTAGGAAAATTATAGAAAACCTGTTGGAGATGTTCTTACCGTGATCGTAAACGTGTGAAACTGTCGTATCGGCCTTGGTTGTCATGTCTACAAGCTGTATAGATGGGCCCAGTCCATTTCAATTGGCCCAGTCACTTCCAGCCCACAAAGATTCCTATTTAGTCTCACTTTTTTTTAATCTTTTTTTTTTTCTTTTCTCATCTTTTCAAGACTTTGTTAAAGGTACCAACAAAAACATGTCAATCTTTATTGTGTGATTCATATAACATTGGTCTAACTACTAAAAAACAATTTTAAATGGTACAATCATATAATAAATCAAATCAAACAAATTCAATATATAAGACAACATATATGATTATTCAATGCATGTATTATTCAAAAAATCAAGACTTTATCATAGTAACACATCATTTCTCAAAAGAAGATAATCTTATCTCCATCAACAATCTTGAAATCCTTTGCTACAAGTTTCAAAACTCATCCACAAACAACCTACCAATTATAAATGTTATTTTAACACCCCGAATAAACATGTGGAATATATAATAGATACAAGTTTAGTCAAGTTGTTGAAGGAATCCCAGTTCACAAGGTGTGAGATTAGGAAGAAAAAATTCATGATAAGAGTTCCAACATGACAAAAACAATATACACACAAAAGTAAGAACAATTGTATCTTCTTTTTACATTGTAAACACTTGTCGAAATCGATTTGCTTCTACACGATTCTCCAAGTTTTTTTTGTTTGCTTTTTAGTCCATGGTATCCGACCATTTAGATTTCAGATTACCAAAAGTATATATGCAATATACATATATACACAATCAACCATTAAATACATACAAACACGTTGTTTGGTGGAGTGTGTATACGTTGCCTGTTGATGAATAATCGAACTTCTACATTGTTTGTGTTAAATATGAAATAAAATCTTAAGTTTGATTATAGCAAATGTTGTTAGATGTCATCCATTAATTTAAAATGCTTAAAATTTGTTCGGATTGTAGAAAGTAAATAATTTATATGAACCTATGAGCTAAATATATCAAAGTTTATATGTATATGGTTAATTAAAAAGTTGTATGATAATTAAAAGACATGAAGTATATTAATAATAATAATTAAAATAAAAAGATTATGAAAAAGGATTTTGGTACGAGGTGGGGAGAGTTCGAAGTATATATTTCCCACTAGTCCGTGTTGGACGGTCTCCACTAGTCCGTGTTGGACGCCTGCCTCATCAGTCTCTTAAAATAATTAATGTCAAATCCTTCCATATCAAATAATCCCGTAATTTTCAGTTAATTATATATAATTACCCCCTTAATTAATCCCCCTTAGGGGGTGTTTGTTTTCAACTTAACGAGCTTAATAGGTGGTTAGCTTAATTGATTAAGTTATATTGAGGTGTTTGATTTTAACTTAATACTAAGAGATTTACTTAACATGTTAAGTTAGCCCATTCTATCTTAATTCATTAAGTTAGAATTTTTCCAAAATTACCCTTGTCCTATAATTTTTCATCACACATCTTATTAAAAAATAAGTAGTTCGCCAGCATGCATAAATTAAAAAACGTGTAATCAAACATTAATACTTTATTGTTTTAAATATATTTTAAGTTATTAAGTATTGTTTTCAACTAATTGAATTCATATTATTTATGTTAATTTAAATAATTCATATTATTTTAATTTTTTTGTTATTTTAAGTGTTTATCAAACAATTTTTTTCATTCCAACACTTATGTAGACATAAAGGTTAAAATGATAATTTTTGGTGTTCAGACTATTATTCAGGAAAAAAATCAAACAACAGCTTATCTTAATTTATCCGAATAAATTAATGCTTATAGGTAACGTAATAGATTCAGAGCTTAATAGATAAAAAATCAAACAACCCCTTATATACATTAATATTGTGTCCTATGGCCGGTTAGAACGAAAGTTGTAATGAGAAGGTGAGAAGGATTCTTCACCATTGGATGTATATTAAGATGAGATGTACCAGATCAATTAACGTATCAAGCGCCTTTCATAAGGTGGAGGTGAGATTAAAAGTGATTAAGAGTCCACATCTTTTCTT